>CAKNXH010000185.1:4512-50283 GCA_932178445.1 Andricus quercusramuli
AGCATACTCCTGCAAGATCTGATCCTCCTGTCAGACCTAATTTTTTACTTTCTCCTGCCAGATCTGTCATATCCTCCTGTCATATCTTCGTCCAATGGTGACGTCGTTGCAATATTAAAGAAAAATAATACACGTCTTCCTGGAATATACACAATAAGATACGATAATGAACATCATATTGAAAGAGGAGTGAAATTAAACATCAACAGCGGTGCGATTGAAGATATAACTTCAGAAGAAATTAAGGAAGCTCCCTTATCCCTGCTAATCACAAAAAATTTTCGAATAATATTTGTGGACGACTCAAGTCGACTTTGATCCACTGTGTCTTCTTGCAGAGTTGGCTTTACACTTTGAATGCACACCTGAAGGCGTCCTCATTCCTGGTGTTCCGCGTCCTGGAACTTCTTCAACAACATACAATTGAACGAATTGGATTTGTTCGGCTCTATTCCCAACACAAATCCGAACCGGTGATTTGAAATTCGGAAATATTTTTTTCCGCAAAATAAACCAATCATATCAAAAGGAAAATATTCGCGCCATGAACCTGTACCGGCCGGAGAAAAATATGTATTGTTACTTATCCCTTGTCCCGGCCGATCTCAAAAAAATTCGACTAATATTTGTGGACGACTCAAGTCGACTTCGATCCACAATATTAATTTTCCAATTGAAGCAAAAATGAAAATCTCAAATAAAGTATTGTTTTTGATTCGAAAATTTGATGCGATTTTTTCTAGACTTTTTTCGAAATTTCGTGCGACTTTCTTTGTAATTTTTTACCAAACTTGTGGAAACAAAATTAGTAGCAGTAGCAGCCATGTGCCTACAAAAAAGGGTTTCGTAACCTATGAAAAGTGTAAATAATACGTTTCAACATACCCTTTCCATACTTTCTCTCCCCTACACTCTCTACATTACCCTACTTCCCCTCTCCTCTCTTCTGCTCCCCTCTCCTCTCAACCCCTCAAATCTCCTCTTTTCTCTTCTCCTCTTCACCCCTCCTCAGCGTAGCACGCTTCCCCTTCTTTTCCCAACTTCTTCCTCAACTACTTTCCCCTCTGCTCATTTTCATGGCTAACACTCCACTTCCTCTACTTCTTTACCCCATATTTCTCTTCACTCCCGCAGTTTTCCTTCCCTCCACTAATCCTACTTTCCCTACACTTATTTTCCCTCATCTCTCCTACATCCCACTATCCTGTTTTCCTACCCTCATTTCCCCCACATCCCCTACTTTCCCTCCCCTCCCTTTCTCTTCTTTCTCCACCCTTTATTTTCCCTTATTACCTCTCCATGAAAAGAGACTTTCTGTTCTATCCCTAGAGGATCTTTTTGTTTTATTAGAACAAAAAGTCTGTAAAATTATTTCAAAAATGTCAAAGAGATATTTCATAGTAAATTGATGCAAATCAATACAAGATTGATGGAATATTAGCCCTTAAATTCAGTGAATTTCAGAGGAAATTCTCTCGCCTGAATGCATTTTTGCGAAATCAATGGAAAAAGTCCATCTGAATGCGGATATAGTGTAGTGTAGGGAAAAAAGTGGACTATTTTTTTTGTAGAGCAGGAGAGACCGGGAGAGTGAACGGTCCGCTAAGGAACATGCGAAAGCACTTCTGGATTCCTGGTATGTCTGGTATTCCTCCCTACCACCCCTTTGCATCAGAGACACTTTGGTCCACAGTAGATCACTCTGAAGATAATACATTAATTTTCTATTGTCATCAACCACCCACCGGAAGACCGATCGGTTTGGCTTCCAGCTCCTCGCTAAAGGAAGAAGGTTTCCTTATCTAGAATTTCACTTAAATAATGTAATTCACCTTCATATATCATCTTTTTTCACTTTTTTTCAAATTTCCCTTTTTCCTTATTGTCGGAAAACTTCCACCTTTTCACTTTTGATATTTGAAAATGCAGTATTTGAATTAGGCGGAAGATTTTATGATAATATGAAAAATCAGGGGAAATTAGAGAAGTGGAAGTAGGAGAAGTAGGAGAAGTGAGGACATTTTTTACAAATTTTATTTTCGAGCTCCTGGGGTCAAAATATATCAAAACATGTCAAAGAAGTATATTTGACAATTCATGTAATTACAAACCTCCCTCTATGAGGAAGCAAAAAGAAGTAATAAGAATCTATTAATATAAATATGGATAATTTCAAAAAAAGGTGTGAAACAATCAACTTACGAAATAGTTACGAATTTCTTAATTGTCATTTTTGGAGTAGAATTTGAAATTTTAAAGTCAATAGTGATTCAGAAAAAAAATATGTCAACAGCTGTCGAATAGAACATAATATATGAAGTTTCTGTAAAGTAGATTACAATTGATCAGCAAGAAAGTAACATAATCAAAATAGAGGTTAAGTTCAAATCATAAAGAGTTATAGTAACCGTATTTCAATTCAAGACAAATCTTCAAGAAATTTGTGTAGTGAATAAAATTAATTTTGAAAAGAACTGTTAACTAGGTAACATATATAAATTTAAAACATATATATTTTTATACAAATTATTATGAGAGCAGGATGGAGAAGCATCCTGCTGCCAGAAAGATGACTCAAAAAATGTATGTCAAGGAAAATTAGCTAACCTAATACAGTGATGCCAATGTTGGCGCCTTCGACTACCGCGCTTGCGTTCGGGCCGCGTACTGGTTGGCCGCATTTGGCGCACAATTCAAAATTGGAATAAAAAACAATTCTTGTAATTCAAATAAATAATGATTGAAAAATGCATAAGAATGCATATATAAATTGTACGACTTTTGATTTTAAACTTCTGAAATTAAGTGTTTTGTGAAATATAAGTTATTCTTTGGAAGTCAAAGAAAAGAACTGTTATTCAAAAAATAAATGTGTTATACATTTTTTTCTTGTCTAAAATCAGAAGTTGTACAATTCGTATACATTCCTGTGCATTTTTCAATAATTATTCATTTAAATCACAAGGATTGTTTTTAATTCCAATTTTGAATTGCGCGCCAACTGCGGTCAACCAATGCGCAGCTCGAACGCAGGCGCAGTAGCAAAAGGCACACACATTGGCATCGCTGACCTAATCTGGACCTAATACACAGAGTGAAGAAAAAGGCGCTAAGATTTGAAAATTCATATAACATTTGTGGAGTAGAAAACGGTTGTTAAAAATTAGAAACAAGCAAGATAAGTTAATTTAATTGTATTCAATATTTCATGAAAGTTTCAGAAAGTATTCAATTGTTAGAAATTTGTTAAAAATTTGGTTACAAAAATAATTCCAGCAAGAATTGTAAGATTCATTAAGATGGTCGAGATCAGTAATTTTATTGAGACAGCTATCCAGTTCTTTTTTATTCAGAACCATTTCTGCAAATGCTCTTTTTATAAGATGATTCTCTTGATGTAAAACTTCAATCTCATTCCGAAGGAAAAAGTGAGAAATATTATCATTTATATTATTAAATAAGTGGTCGTTAAGAACATTATTGATTTCTAATTGATCTTTGCCTAATTTTATCAATTTATCAAGTTTAGAATTAATACTAAAGGTAATGCTAATTTTATAAGTTTTTAAAAGTCTTTTTAGATTTTCAGAAATTTTACCATAGTAATTGTTTATGTTCATTAATCTGTAAATCAAGGCTACTAGAATTTGTTATGTGTAAAATATTCTGTAGGTTTTTCTCAAAGGAATTATGTGTCAAAATATGTTTAAGTGGTTGAAAATATCTATCCGTTTGATTCAGCTAATTCCTATTTCGATTGAATCCTTCTACTCCCAACAGGGAATCCTAAAAAATTTCTATTCATACCATGTTAAAAAAAAATCTATAGGGTTTTACAGGAAATACATTGTTAAGATTTTTGTCATTCACATTGACATTTAGGGGTTCCAAAGGTGACCTGTACTTCTGGCCTCCGGGCACTGTTACATATATGTATTTGTTTTCTGGGTTCCAGCTTCCTCGTACGTATGGGTACCACCTTTTGTGATATCGTGGATTGTACGGTTCGAAATTGCGAGCCATATAATATTCGCTTCTCACTTCAGGTTGTATGAATCCTATGTGTATCCGAACGTCCCTTGGTGTATGATTAAGAGGATCATGAGGGGAAATGCCAGTTGCTGGGTTATCGAATGTACCACGATGTCTATGGTACTGGAATGGCATATAAAAAGAAAAGTCGGCAGGAGGTGCTTCGTTCACATGGTTATGCGTTATCCACTCAGGTGAATCCTGTGCCGGACGGACAAAAATGATATCTCCACGAGAAGTACATCCATCATGCATTGTTATAATAATTGAGTTTGGACTAAAATTGGGAAGCATTCCATCTGCACCTAATTTTGTGAGAAAAAATGAAAATTTATTAAGTTTCTCTACTCTAGTGACTTAAACTTTTTAAAAATTAAGAAAAAGGAATCTGTATTATCATTAGAGATCAACCGAAAATATTTAACGTCTTTTGATACTAGATGGTTCTACGAAAGGAAAATTGTAGGGTCTTAGCACCCCCACTACTCCACTCAACGAAGCAGAACCAGCGAGCGAGTTTCCTATCAATGTACGCGACCCGTGGTCGAGTAGGCAGAGTAGGCGACGCGAGAGTTTCCTCTCTTGAACAAGTCACTTCCGTGTAGTCAGTCGCCATCACCGTCGAGAGACACGTTCCTCGCCGTGCAAGCGATGTAGCGCCCTTATAATAAATTAAAGTTACTATTACTGTTAATATGGATTTCTCTAATGTCTCTCACCACTCATTAACCAGCGGACGTAGGCCGCTTATCATATTATTGCCGTAGAGCATTTAATTCCTACAAAATTAATTTAAATAATTTTTTTTTTCTGAGAAAAGATCGTGCCATTTTGCTCTGCTGGGTATCGGCATCCAAGCTTAATGGAAACGCACCTGACCGGAAATCAGTAGTTCTGTGGTTCGATTCCTATCGGAGCGGGAGCAGAAGATCTTTTTAAAGAAGAAAAAAATTATCTGAAATAATTTTGCTGTCGTAGTTTCATCTAGTCTGAAAAGGCGTTAAATATTTTCTGTTAGTTTCTGTTATCTTGATTTCTCTAGTAGCTTAATGGAAAAGCTTCTGACCGGAAATCTGGATCAGGATACCTTATTTTTTCATAAATCGAGATAATCCCAACAAAATTTGAATTGTTGAATTCTTAAACACACGAACTCCAGAATTTCAAAAGTCTAGGGCGCAGCTGTTGGATCTCGCGCTTCGCGATAGATCATATATTTATCTCGCGCTTCGCTTTGGATAATGTACTCACCTCGCGCTTTGCGCTCGGGCATATTTACCTCGCCCTTTACGCTCGGTTTCTTTAGGGTTTTCCACTTCGTGTTCGACTTAGATTGAAACAAAAAGTTTATTTGCAAATATTATAAAATTATCAAAACTTCTACATATGAAGTGATTATTAAATTTGTTAAAGATGATATTTAATTTACGTGAGGTTCTATTGACCTTAAGAAACACATTCTCATCAAAATACTCGCGCTCGATATTTGATTTGAAAATATTATAATATAATATCTATTAATTTTTTTGGTGGTCTGTGTCGTTTGTCCAAAAATTTAATTTATTTTATTCATAAAATTATAGTGTGATCTCGAAATAGAAATTTTGATTTTTCATTATTTTTTTGGAATAGAAAGCCTTAAATCGTTAATATTTAAAAGTGTGAAATTAATACTTTGAACGTTACAATTTTATTTGTTCTATTCAACAAATTCTTAATATGTAAGTGAAATTATCGAATTTTGATGCATAAATAACAATTGAACAATTGTAAATTTGGAAAAAATTTGAGTTAGTTAAAGAGATATTTATAACTTTTGGAATATCCAAACTTAATTTAAAACTGGAAAAGATTTCGAAAAAAAACTAATTTTAGATTTTTGAAGATTTCAAAATATCATTCCCAATATTTCTAAAGATCTTTAAAGTTTTTAAGGAAATAAACAAAGTTGTTTTTTTGTTTTCTGGGAAAATTTTAAATGATCTTTTATTTCGAAAAATCAATTTTAAGAGAATATTTAAAAAGATTTTAAACATTTCCTGTATGATAAATAACAATTGAACAATCATTAATTTTGGAAAATAATCAAGTGAGTTTCAAATATATTTCGAACTTTTGAAAAGATTTCAAAACATTTGAAAAACAATGTAGATTCTTGAAGATGTCGAATACGAAATTTATAAGCTTATTATGCATGTTGAGAGGTTTTGAATAAATAAAAATTTTTGAATAAAATTCCTAAAAAAACTAATAATATTTTTTTTTTGAAAATTCAATTTAAAAAAAGCTTCATCACTACTTTTGCAGGATTTTCAAAAAAATGTATACAAAATTTGAGTTCCAAGATAATAAAATTATTTTCAGATTCCTGGAAAAATTTTTGCTGATTTTTTAAAAATAAATTTTAAAGATTTTTCAAAGATTTCAAAACAAATAAAAATGTATACATCAATGTTCCTACCTTAAAATTGCTTAAAATGATATAATTTTGAAAATTTATAAATTTTTCGATTTATTCTTCGATTCATGGCATTGAAAATGATAACTTGGATTTCTATTTTTTCAAATATTTTAACTTTACAATGTATAAAAGTTAAAATTCTGCTGTTTAGCGGCTTTTAACTAGAAAGTTTTCACTTTAAAAGTTTTAAAAGCTTTCATTTTACACGCGAACTGTGAGGATACGTTGATATACTACATAGACAATGAAATTAAGAAAATATGAAAATAAGAAATAATAATAAATCCAATACCCACGCACATATAATCAGTCGTACGCTATTCTATTGTACCGTACGGTAATGATGCGAGAAAGATGTTGAAATTTAACCAGTTTTAAAGTTTATAAAAAAATAAGAGAATATAATTATGAAAAGTCACCTACTTATAAAAGAAAACACCGCCAAGCAAGTAACGAAATTGTTTTTATAATTTTTTTCACCCCGAAAATGGTTTTTAACGCGCGTACGGGAATGACGTTTTTGTTGTCAAGATTTATTTTTCAGTTTTAATATCGGATTCACGAAAAAGAGAGTTAATATTTTAAGCTAAATTTTATAAAATCTTGTATTAAACAATACGCCTTATATTTCCGTATTTATTACTCAACTCTAACTATAATATTTTAATAGAAAAAAAAGACGTACGGTAATGACGTCTGAAATGAAAAAAACTGAGGGACAGACTTCAAGGCTTTTACAATATTATTTATTTGACTTAAAAATGTGCATACATTAAATTTATGTTCATGTGAAGTTTACAAACTTGATACGTTAAGCGTTTTTCAGATTACTGTCTAAAAAAGAGGAGAAAATCAGTTTATCCTTGTGCAAAGTGAGGTTCGGATACCGTACGGTAATGACGTTTCAGGTGTTCTTACATTAAATTAAAGTAAATAGGAACAGAAATGAAAAAAAAGAACTGACGACTTTGTACAGGATGATAATACGTGCTTAAAAAAAAAATCAGCACGAGTTTCTAAGTTAATGTTATATTACTGGGACTTCAAGTTTGCCTTCAATTTGACAATTACCCACATATATTTATCTTCAATATTATATTACACTTACATTTGAAATTCAGGAATCCAATGGACGCAAGGAGTAGAATTTCAGAAAAAATCTTCATTTTTTCTTAGTAGAAAAAATGATAGAGAACAAAAAACTGATTTTTCAAGAAGTTTGTAGAAGAACCAACACGATAAATGACTGCTATATATACCTTTATGCCTTCTATCAAATGATAACGGTTTATTTATTCATCGAACTGAAGCGAGTGGAAGAATGAAGATTGTTGATTTTACATCTCAAAAATTTCCTTATTTGCTAAATTTATGACCCATGGAACCTTCAGAGTTATTAAAAAGTACGATATGTATTCAAGGTTGCGTGGTAGAGGCAGTAAAAAGAAAAACTGAAATTATGGTCTTTATCTTTCAAGTTGCTGTCTCATTTATAAAGATGTAAGAAAATATTTGGAAAATTGAAGTCGAAATTAACAGGCATAATAAAATTCTACCGATAATAATTAATTGTGAATTAAAATTTGCACAAAACGCAACATTTTCTATATTATGCAGTTGCCGCTTCCTTGTTTTTCACGGCATAGTACTTAAATAGCAAATTTGACACGTTTTTTAGCTTTGCACTTTACAGATGATTTAGTCTATTTTTGGTCGTATTCAGTATATACTTTCATGTAAAATCTACCAGGGGAAAAAATCATACAGAATTTCACATTTGTTGTTTCTCATGCTGACAAACTCTGTACTTTTACTTCCCTTTATCTCTTCCATTAATAGTTCCATGATTCCTTCAAAGTCGTAGCGCATTTTCTTCTCTTCTACTGTTCTGATTTTATCTTCAATTTACTTGACTAGTCGTTTAACTTTTTTCTTTTTGTGTCTGTAATCATTTTTGAGTCTATTTCTCTCCTCATCACTAAGACCTCTGATGCTTAACGTTCTCCTTAAAGTTTTTTCTTTTTCTTGTCGCATTGCTTCAATTTAATCATTCCACTATTCATCACCAGACTTTCTTCCTACAATCGCCGTACCACACACTTCAGTCGCAGTTTTAACAATGATATCCCGCACCAAACCCCATGCGCCCTCTATATCTTTATTGCTCATAAGCGCTTCACACGTTGCCCTATCTATGCGCTCGTTTAACCTATTTTGAAAATCTATTCGCACTTCCGGTTTCAGTAAATTTTCAATTTTCATTCTACGTTTCAGTTTTTCGGAAATGTTATCTACTTTTTTTTCGTATGTACCTTAATTTTTAACGCAAAAAGGCGAAGTCTTACATGGAATTCCAGGTGGAATTTCACGTCGACTTTCATGTGGGAAGTTAAACATGAATTTCAATTGCAAATCTCTCATAAAACGTAAGAGATACTCAAAAGTGGATGGCATTTTTGAATTTGAGTACTGCATATAGTATATTACTGCGTGTAGTTCCATAATCCTAAAAGTGGTCTTCCTCGGAAGTCTACGTAAAAGTTGCCGTGGAAATCAACGTCGATTTCATAATTCACGCGGAGATCCACGTAGAATTCGTATCCCGATTTCACGTGAAATTCCTCTAATAACCCCATTCCACTTATAACGCATAATAAATTTGAACAATTCGCGTGAAAATCCACTTGGAATTTCTCGTGAATTTCTCAAATTTACTATCCGAATTTCACGTGAAATTTCACTGATAACCCGATTTCATTCATTGCTAATATTCAATTTGAATAATTCACGTAGAAATTCACTTGGAATTCCACGTTAATTATTTAAATTTATTGCCCGAATTTCACTTCAAATTCCACTCAAATTGTTTAAATTTACCATTACAATTTCAGGTGAAATTCCACTCATAACCCGACGTGGAACTCCACGTAGGTTTTTACGTGAATTGTTCAAATTTATCATCCAAATTTCACGTGAAATTCCACTCATAACCCCATTCCATTCATAATTCATAATGAATTTGAATAATTCACGTGGAAATTCACTTAGAAATCCACGTGAATTATTTGAATTTAATATCCGTATTTCATAACCCCATCCCACTCGTAACTCATGATAAATTTGGATAATTCACGTGGAAATACATTTGGAATTCCACGTAGATCGTTTAAATTTACCATCTGAATTTCACATGAAATTCTAATCATAAGCCCGACTCACTTATAACTCATAGTAAATTTAAACAATTCACGTGAAAACCCACTTGTAATTCCACGTGAATCATTGAAATTTACTTTCCGAATTTCACGTGATATTCCACATATAACCACACGTGGAATTCCAAGTAGATTTCCACAAGAATTGTTTAAATTGACCACCTGAATTTCATGTGAAAATCCACTCAGAACCTCACGTGAAATTCCAAGTGGTTTTTCACGTGAATTGTTCGAATTGACCATCCGAATTTCACGTGAAATTTCACGTATAACACCATCCCACTCATAACTTATAATAAATTTCAACAATTCACGTAGAAACCCACTTGAAATTCCACGTATATTATTGAAATTTACTATTCGAATTTTACTTGAAATTCTACTCATAACCCCAAGTGATGGTTTCAAGTTGATTTCCAAGTGAACTGTTTGAATTGACCACTATTTCACGTGCAATTCCACTTTTAACACCATTCCACTCATAACTTATAATAAATTTCAACAATTCACGCGAAAATCCACTTTGAATTCCACGGGAATTATTTAAATTCAACGCCCGAATTTCACATTAAATTCCACTCATAACCTCACGTGAAGTTTTAAGTAGATTTCCACGCAAATTGTTTAAATTGTCCACCATTTCACGTGAAATTCCACTTTTAACCCCATTTTACTTATAAATCATAATAAATTCCAACAATTCTCGTGAAAATACACTTGAAAGTCCACGTGAAACATTGAAATTTACTTTCCGAATTTGACTTGAAATTCCACATATAAACTCACGTGGAATTCCAAGTAGATTTCTACATGAATTGTTTAAATTGACCATTGGAATTTCAAGTGAAATTCCACTGATAACCTCACGTGGAATTCCAAGTAGATTTTCACGTGAATTATTGAAATTTACTATCTGAATCTCACGTGAAATTCCACTCGTAACCCGACGTGGAATTCCAAGTAGGTTTTTACATGAATTGTTTGAATTCAGCGTTCGAATTTCACGTGAAATTCCACTTATAACCCCATTCCACTCATAACTCATAATGAATTCAATCAATTCACGTGGAAATCCACTTTATATTCCGCGTGAATTATTAAAATTCAACGCCCGAATTTCACATGAAATTCCGCTCATAACCCCACGTGATGGTTCCAAGTAGATTTCCACGTGAATTGTTTAAATTGACCATCATTTCACGTGAAATTCCACTTTTAACACCATTCCACTCATAACTCATAATAAATTACAACAATTCACGTGGAAATCCACGTAAAAGTCCACGTGGATTTCCTAAATTTACTTTCCGAATTTAATTTGAAATTTCACATATAACCTCACGTGGAATTCCAAGTCGATTTTCACGTGAATTGTTTAAATTGACCATCCGAGTTCCACGTGAAATTCCACTCATAACCCCATCCCACTCATAACTCATAATAAATTTCAACAATTCACGTGGAAATCCACTTGGTATTCCTCGTGAATTATTGAAATTTACTATCCGAATCTCACGTGAAATTCCACTCACAACTCGAATTGAGATTTCACGTAGGTTCTCACGTGAATTTTTTATATTCAACATTCGAATTTTACGTGAAATTCCACTCATAACCTCATCCCACTCATAACTCATAATAAATTTCAACAATTCACGTGGAAATCCACTTGAAAGTCCACGTGAATCATTGAAATTTACTTTCTGAATTTCACTTGAAATTCCACATATAACCTCACGTGGAATTCCAAATAGATTTCCACATGAATTGTTTAAATTGACCATCCGATGTTCACCTGAAATTCCACACATAACATTATCTCACTCATAACTCATAATAAATTTCAACAATTCTCGTGGAAAAACACTTGAAATTCCACGTAAATGATTGAAATTTACTATCCGAATCTCACGTAACATTCCACTCATAACCCGACGTGGAATTCCACGTAGGTTTGGCATGAATTGTTTAAATTAAACATTCGAATATTACGTGAAATTCCACTCATTACCTCACGTGAAATTCCAAGCAGATTTTCACGTGAATTGTTTAAATTGACCTTCAGAGTTTCGCGTGAAATTCGACTCATAACCCCATCCCACTCATAACTCATAATAAATTTAAACAATTCACGTGGAAATCCACTTGAAATTCTACGTGAATTATTGAAATTTACTATCCGAATCTCAGGTAGCATTCCACTCATAACCCGACGTGGAATTCCACGTAGGTTTTTACATGAATTGTTTAAATTAAACATTCGAATTTTTCGTGAAATTCCACTTTTAACCTCACGTGAAATTCCAAGTAGATTTTTACGTGAATTGTTTGAATTGACCTTCAGAATTTGACGTAAACTTCCACTCATGATCCCATTCCACTCATAACTCATAATAAATTCACACAATTCACGTGGAAATCCACTTGCAATTCCACGTGAATTATTGAAATTTACTATCCGAATCTCACGTAACATTCCACTCATAACCCAAAGTGGAATTCCACGTAGGTTTTTACATGAATTGTTTAAGCTCAACATTCGAATTTCACGTGAAATTCCACTCATAACCCCATTCCACTCATAACTTATAAGAAATTTACGAAATTCACGTGAAAATCAACTTGAAATTCCACGTGAATTATTGAAATTCACTATCCGAATCTCACTTGAAATTCTACTCGTAACCCCACGTTGAATTCCAAATAGATGTTCACGTGAATTGTTTAAATTTCCCATCCGAATTTCACGCGGACTTCCACGTGAGCTTTTTCTCCTGGGTGGCTATCGAATGCATATAATGTAAAAATGACGTACTTTTTTGTGGGCTCTAAGTCAGAAGCTATGCATCATAATCAGGCGGTCAACTTACTTAGCCGCCGCGCGCTAAATTTAATTAGCTAATTAGTAATTTTAATCGGATGACGCATGCGCATCTCGAGGGATACAAGCAAACCCTCTTAGCGGACGGTAGCAGAGCCACTCAGCCACTGTCGTCCACGAGAAGGGAGAGGCAGTCATATCCTGAGAAGAAGCCGGCTTAATTGCGACTAATTAATTTAGGGAAAAACTTCTTGGCTATTTTTCAGCCGTTTTTCGTTGGACCGCACTATGTAAACCCTCGACCTCCATATACCAAAGGCTTCCATTATTTACTTTTTAACAGTTTTTTTTAGCAACTTTATACAGGGTCTAAAATGGTGTGCAGTCCCACAAACTTTGTGTAGTTCGGATTTTGAAGTATTAGTTTAAAATAAAGAAGTGCAGGAAAAAATTAACTTTATGGTCGAAGCTGAATTTCCAATTTTCCAATCTGAAATTCTCAGAAATTTAAAAATGATTTTTAATTTTTATTTAAACTATTATTTTTCAGTCTGTAGGTTATTAATATTTCTATTTATTTGTCGCAGGCTTCACAGTCTTTCCTCTATTCCCCATATTCCCCTTTTTACCATTTTCTCGTTTTTCCACTTAATTTATAATTATTATATAATATAATTATTTATAATTATAATTATAATTTGAGTAATTATTTAAAATAATAAATTCTATGTCTATGGTTCCAACTAGTTTTGGTTGAAAATTCATTCTTTTTGGTTGAAAAGTCAGCTATTATATTTTTGATTAATAATTTATCTTTTTTGGTTTGCAATTCTATAATTTTAGTAAAAATTTAATCTATTTTGTTAAAAATTAACCTTTTTGTTCACAATTCATATTTTCATTCCTTTGATTGAGAATTTATTTTTTTTGTTTGAAAATTTAATTACTTGCTTGAAGAATGAACTCCTCTGTTGAAAATTCATTTTTTTGGTTGAAGATTCATCATTTTAATTGAAAATTATTCTCTTTGGCAGAAAATGTGACTGTTATATTTTTGGTTAAAACTTAATATTTTTCAGTTGAAAATTGAACTATTTATCTGTTTTATGATTACTTTCTTGACAAATCGAACTATTTCATTCAAAACATTTTTTTAAATTAAGAATTCTCGTTTTAAATGAAAATTTAACTATTTCATTTAAAGATTTAGAGTTTTAGTGAAAAACTCATCTCTCTGGTAGAGAATTTATCTATTATATAATCAGTTAAAAATTAATCTTTTTTGTTGAAAATTCCACTATTTGTTTGAATCTTATATTTTTTTTATTAAAAAATTTAAGTATTTTGTTGAAAATTCCTTCTTCTCGAAAGAAGTTTAATCTTTTTGGTGGAAAATTTATTCATTTTTGTTGAAAAGTCTTTTTGGTTTGAAAATTTATTTATTTTGTTAAAAAATGAGTTGAATGTTAAAATGTTTGATAATTGAAAACTAATTTTCTTTTGTTGAAAATTCCAATATTTGGTTGAATTTTTTGTTTTCTCTTGACTGAAAGTTCTGGTACAAAATTCCACTCTTTTATTAAAATTTTCAAGGTTGTTAAAACTTCAATTTTGGTTGAAGATTCCTAATTATAGTTGAAAATTCATGTATTTTGTTGAAAATTTGTCTTTTTAAATTGAAAATTCAGGTATTTTTTTATTTGAAATTCAACTATTTTGGTAAAAAATTCAACTATTCGATTGAAAATCAGAGTTTTTAATGAAGATTGATATTCCTTGGATGAAAACTCAATTTTGCTGTAAAAAATTTGTGATTTTCTACTTTTACATTATTCATTTGGAATTAATCTTTTTTTGGTAGAAAATTAAACTTCTTGGTCAGAAGTTGAACCACTTTATTAAAAATTCAATTTTGGTTGAAGAACTATCATTTTAGTTGAAAATGTATGTTTTTTGTTGTAACTTTTTTTTGATAGAAAATTATTCCTGTCGTTTAAAAATTTATCTCTTTGGATGAAAATTTAACTTCTAGGTGGATTTTTTGTTTTAAATTCGTCTTTTTGTATAGAAAATCAATGTTTTTGTTCTCGAATGAATCTCCTCAGTAGAAAGTTGAGCTACTTATTTGAAAGTTAAACTACATTGTTGAAAATTCAATTTTGGTTGAAGAATCATAATTTTAATTGAAAATTCATTGATTTAAAAATGTTAAAATTTAACTATTCCGGTCAAAAATTCAACTATTTGATTGGAAATTTACTTCATTGATGAAAATTGATATTCTTTGGCTGAAAACTCAATTTTTTGTTGAAAATATGTTATTTTCAACCAAACATTGGAATTTTCAGTTGACAAAACCTAGTTTTTAACAAACAAAGAAAACTTTAACTGAAATTATGAATTCTTAACCAAAAAAAAGCCAGGATTTTCAGAAAAAGCCGCATCTTTCTAGCATTATTTAAATATAATATCAATAATAGTAATAACAAATTGTTTAAACAGTTAATTTTCTTGACTCTAGTTAATTATTTAACTTATCTTAATT
Source organism: Andricus quercusramuli (assembly GCA_932178445.1). Taxonomy (NCBI): domain Eukaryota; kingdom Metazoa; phylum Arthropoda; class Insecta; order Hymenoptera; family Cynipidae; genus Andricus; species Andricus quercusramuli. The sequence continues at coordinate 19,587 of CAKNXH010000185.1, forward strand.
GCAAATTGGACTATAAGTGAATTTTTTAAACTGCAATTTTGTAGCATTTTTCTAGGAGAATATTATCACCATTAATGATAAATTGTTTAAACAATCACTCCTGTTAACATTGATGAACCATCACTCTTCTCTGATTGAAGATTGGACAGCAAGTGGGAAATTTTTGAAAAAACCACGTCTTTCTAACTCCATTCTATGACAAAATTGCTATAACCAATAATAAATTGTTTAAACAATTCATGCCAACATCTAATTATTAGAACGAAGTTGTCTTTCATGTGCCAGAAACCATGTTCATTGAAAAAACCACTAAAAAATTTATAATTAGCGCGAAAAACTCGCAAACCCCATTTTTCACTTATGGGGTTTCTTTGGGACCGTATAAAACAGACTTATGGTGTTGATATTCAAAAAGTGATATTTTATTCGTATTCTACGGCTAATTGTCAAGAGAAATGTTGAATTTCAACTCGATTGAGATAATATTTAAACTTCATGGGGCTTGCAGATGTTCTTCTTCATCATGATATGCGCGTTATACTTCGGCGTCCCATGCTTCTTATTTTCTGAACTGATTGATTAATTATTTTTTGAAGGTGTTTGTTACGTTGTTAAATGACTATATAGGAATTGAATTTTCATTAACTGATTCTATTTTATAAATAAATTAAATTTTCAGGAATAAAAGTTCAAATCCTTCATATGAAAAAAGGTTACCTTCATCTTGTGTAAGATTGTGGCACAGAAGTAATCGTTATGTCATCAAATATTGGATATGATTTGTATAATGAGACTTTATTTATATTTAAAATACTTCTATTTCAATTTCATAATTTTCAAAATGTTTACGATGTTGTGAGATAATTATCTAAATTCAACCTTAAAAATTATATGTAAATGTGTTGTAAGTTTTTATGGAATTAGTTGAAAAGATTATAAATAATTGAAATTTTTAGAAAAATATGAAATAAAAATTATAATATAAAAATTATAATATATAATTATAATATAGAAATGTATTTTTCCTTTAAAATATATCCATTACAATTATATATTTTTTTAAAATGTTTGTGATCTTGTGAAGTGAGTATCTGAATTCAATTTTCAAAATTATATGTGCATACATTTCAATTTCTCCTGGTATTACTTCAAAAGGTAATTAATGATTGAAACTTACAGATAAATATTAAATACAAGTTGTATGTATGTATGTATGTATATTTAATCTCTCCCTTTTACGGGTTTGAGGGCCTCCGCTCCCTGTACATATCTTTACATTTCATCCTTAGTCTAACTTATTCGCTGCTTATATTCTAAATCTTCGCCTTACATGATAACAGTCATATTAATACTATTATTCTTAACTTTCTACAAATCTAAGTATGAGCGACCTTCCAGGGCTTCCGTTTTCTCTTACCATCAATTGCATTTTCAACGATTTAAAATTTACCATTTTTCTAGTGACTTTCCTTCACAGAGGATTACCCGTTTGGCTCTGCCCTGTTCCCTTACTTTCTCTTATTTCTTCCAGCTTTTTCATCCACATCACTCCCTGTCCATTACCATCCAAGATCCTTCTCACACACTCATCCACACTCAACTGTCCATCTTCCTCTCCTGTACACCTCTCTAACACATGTGCCCATGACTCCACCTCGTATCCACATACTCTGCACAAATTATCCTCTTCATCCATCCAATATCTACAAGATCTCACTCCTTCCCCCATTCTAAACCGTACCACCCTATTCCATTTGTCTTCCTTTTTCATCTTTTGCAAATATTCTGGTTCCGTCAACCCTTTGACCATCATATACCATCTATTGTACTTCGAATCCATAATCTTTCTCCATCTCTCTTCTCCTTGTCTTACTAATAGCTCTAATTCTATGTTCTGCCAATCCAGAACCCCTTCCTGCATATCACAAACATTCCTCATTTTTGTCCTTTCTTCCTCCCATTTCGAGTTTCCCAAATTTCCTCTCGTCTCCTTGTTCCGAACTTCGTCCAAGCATACTTGTGCTATCCTGCTCCCCTCCCCCCTTTTCAGTTTCTCTTCAAACCTCCAGGCTCTCTTAATTTGTCTAGTTACCATTTTTTCCCTTCCTAGTTCTTCCCTTATCATGTATCCTGGACAACTCCAACTGACCCCCATTACCCATCTCAGAAATCTCTCATGTATGCTTTCCACTTTCCTATGTTCCTTCCATCCCCAAACCTCCACTCCATAACACAACACCGCCCAAACCAACGCATCAAACAACCAAACCCTCATTCTCCAATCGTCCTTGAACCTTCTCTTTCCTATACCCCATACTTGGCCCATTACTTTACTCGCACTTTCGATTCTTTTCCTCACCTGCAAATCGTTTCCCCCTCCTGACTCAAACCAAAAACCTAGGTAACAGAACTCCTCCACAATTTCCACTGTTTGTCCGTTCATCTTCCAAACGTAACCTATTTTGGTCTTTTTATTTCTGAAGCACATCACCTTGGTCTTCCCTACGTTCACCGTCAGTTCTTTTGTTCCCACGTACTCTTCGAAAATTCTTATCATTAGGTTCATCCCCTTCTCATCGTCTGCTATTAGAACTACGTCGTCCGCGTATGCTAGGGAGTATAGTTTGCTATTACCCAGGATCGTCCCCCCTTTCCCTTTCTCCTTTAGCTTCTCCTCTAGGTCTGCCAGCAGCAAATTAAAAAGTAGTGGACTCAACGGGCACCCTTGCCTTAGACCTCTTCCTGTCCAGAAAACCTCCCCTTTTTCCCCGCGTATCTTCACCCTAATCCTGGTTTCAGTAAAAATTTCCTTTATCCTCTCCACCAGCCCTTCTTCTATTCCCCTCTCTTTCATTGCCTGCCATAGCACTTTTCTATTCACTGAGTCAAAAGCTGCTTTGAAATCTACAAACAAAGCGACTAATTTCCCTCTTTTTCTCCCTAAGTTTCTGTTAACCAAGTAGTTGAGTACGTAAATGTTGTCTATTGTCCCCATCCCTTTTCTAAATCCCGTCTGGTTGTGTGGGATACTTTGCTTCTCTTCTATCTGATTCTCTAACCTTTTTCTTAGAATTTCTGTGTATATTTTATAGCCCCCTTGCATGAGAGTGATCCCTCTGTACTCTTCTACCTTCTTACCCTCCCCTTTCTTAACAAGCGGTACTACCAGCCCTGTCATCCACTCCTCCGGCCACCCTTCTCCTTTCCAGACCTTGTTGCATATCCTCCACATCACTTCCCTAATCCCTTCTCCTCCATACTTTATCGCTTCGTTCTCCATACCATCCTCTCCTGTGGCCTTGTTTCTTTTCAGTCTATCTATCGCCTCATTTACTTCTTCTCTTGTTATTTCGTTCGCTTCCTCCGTTTCTCCCTGGACTGTCTTTCTATTTTCCCCTTTGATCCTATTTTGTTCTCCCCCTAGCAGACCCTTAAAATAATCCGTCCATTCATCCATTTCTATTTCTTCATTCACGCCCTTCCTTCCTCCTCTTTCCCTGTTTATCACATCCCAGACCCTACCTTCTTTGATTGCTTTTTCTACTTCTTCCTTGTATTTCTCCTTTCCCCTTTGCTTTTTCCCTTCCAGCATCTTCTCATGTTCTCTTTTTCTCCTGTTGTACTCCGCCTTCTCTATTTCTCCTTTCCTCCACTTTTTTACAGACTCTTTCATTCTCTCCTTACTCTCCCTGCATTCCTCGTCCCACCATCCTCTCTTTCCCTCTTCTCTTCCTTCTTTTGTACCTATCTCATTCTTCACCTTCTCAATCGACCCTTTCAACCTTTTAATTAACGAGTCTACCCCCTCCTCCTTTTCATATCTAATATTCTCCTTTTCCATCTTCTGTTCAAACACTTTTAATTTATCTACCCCCCAGACTCCCATTTTCGTGTCCCTTTCCCCCCCTCTTTCCTTTCTCCCTCTGCCACGCTTATGGACGCCACCTTTCAGTGTAGCTATTACTGGGAAGTGTTCTGACCCTATCTCATTCCCTACATTCATACTGCATATCATATTACTCATTCTTTCTTCTGCCAAGATGTAGTCTATGATTGTTTCTCCCTTACCTATAAATGTAATCTCTCCTTTCTCATCTCCTTTCATGTTGCCATTACATATAAACCATCCGGTTTCTCCTATTATGTCTAGTAACTTCCTCCCCTCCCGGTCTATCTCCCTATGTTTGGAGCTCCTCATATATGCCTCCTTTTCTTCATCCCAAATCCCTCCCCCTTGCTCGCCAGTCCAGGCATTTAAGTCACCTCCTATCAAAACCAATTCTTCCTTCTTTTCCTCCATCCACCTCCTTATTACTCTCCAACCTTCCTCTTCCCCTCTTCTTCTATATACACAAACCACCGCTATTTTGACTTTCCCTATTATAATCCTTCTTACCATTGTTCCCTCCTTTTCTTCTCTGTCCTGCTCTGTTTTACCTTTTACTGCCCATTCTTTTCTCACCCCTGATACCATGCCGCCCATTCCTCTACCTTTAACGTGTTCCTTCCTTGCCTCTTGCATTGTCCACACATACCCTTTAGGTAACAACCTTTTCATCCCCTTCCAATCCTTCTCATCCGCCCAGGTTTCACTCATCATAATCACGTCCCACTTTTCTAACTCCCGCCAGAAACCTTCATTCTTGTTCTTCAAGCCTGACACATTCCAGAAAGCTATTTTCACTTTTTTCTCCTCCCTTCCCTCCTCTATCCTCCTTACTTTTCTTCCGCCTTGCTTTTTGGAAACCCCCCTGTTTGCTCTCTAGCCTCTTTTGAATCTTCCTTTCTTCTATCTTTCTCAATCCTTTTTCCCTTTTTCCTTATTTCTTCTACTTCCTCGTCCCAGACCCACTCCTCCCCATTTATCCATAGTCTGTCTCGCCCTATCCATACCATGCATCCCTTTTTCCTCTCTATCCATGCTCTCTGTTCTATTTGCCATCTCCTTTTCCTCTCCCTCCAAGTCAAATCCTCTTCAATTCTCTCCCTTCTTCCTTTCAATAATTTTTTGTTCTCCATAATTTTCTTTTTCTCCTCCTCACTCCCTACTTTTACTACAAACATTCCTTCTTTTCCTTCCTTCGTCATTCCTAATCTCTTAACTCCTTCTACCCTTACCCGAATTCCAATATCTCTCAGCAGATTTTTGATTTCAATTTCCCCTGTTTCACTCTCTATTTTCAATCCCTTGACTACTATGTTATTTTTTCTCTTCGCCCTTTCTTCCCCTTCCAATCTTCTTTCGATCTCACTCAGTCTCTTCTTCATTCTTTCATTGTCATTTTGCACGTTATCACTCCCTTCTACTTTTTCCGCACTTTCTGTTCCCTTCCCCATATGCTCATTCCTAACTTCTAATTTGCTTACCCGTTCTTCCAGTTGTTTTATCTCCCTATTTGTCTGTTCGTCAATCTCTCTCTGTCTATTCTCTATGGCCTCTAGTTTACCCCATACCTTGTCTTTCTCCTCTTTCCAGAGTTTATCCCACTCTTCCCACTTTTCTCTTACTTTTCTCCCTTCCCCCCTAACTTCTTTCCCCTGCCTATTCATATCTTCCAGACTCTTCCTTGTTTCCTCTCTAAACCCTTTTATGAGGGCCGCTAGCTTCTCAAACATCCCCCCATCCCCCCAATCTCTGTCTGGTGTTTTTCGTTTACTTTTCATTTTCTTGTTATCCTTGTCCCTTTCCGGATCATCTTCCCCTTCCTCTCTCTTCCTTTTATCTTCCCCTTCACTGCTAGTCACGTTCCCCTTTTTGTGCCATTCATCCAGACTCCTATTCGAGCCCGCGCTACCTAGCCTGTTGAGGCGCTGTAGGTTTGATGGTCTCCCGCGTTTCTGGCTCGTGCCTGAACCCCTTCTCTCCCTGGTCGGTGTCTCGAACGTCTCGTCATCGCTACTGTCAAATTCTCCCTTCTCCCCACTAACCACGCTCAAAACCTCGTCCGCTCTTGCTTCTTCCTCTCCCTGCCCTCTGGCGCCCGTTTGCGGGCTTCTTACCGTCGGCATCCCAGTATCCAACCTTACCCACTGTTCCACGACGCTACCCTCTCTTCACCTGCCTACCTCTTGCCCCCCTACCCGACAACCACCTTCTATACCTAACCTCAAAACAAAATTTGCACGTTTCAACTTTCCTTTCTCACAACTTATTTCCACCCTTTGCACACTTGCCTTCACTCACCCTTCTTCCTTTACCCCTGCTCTCCGCACTCACTGCCCTTTCTGCACCCACACACGCTGATTCCCTTCACCAAAGCCAAAAAACGCAACACTTGACACAAAAGAGTTCTCTCACGATCGGTACCGAAAACGGAAGCCTATTAAATACAAGTTATTCTTATATTTCAATGAAAATAATTATTGAATGCGCTTTATATATTATGAAGTCATTAATTAAATATTAACTGTTTCTGTTGAAAATTACATTTTCTGAAATTACTTAAAAGATGATTGATAAATTAAATTTAATAAAAGAAACGTCAAAATTTATAGAAAAATATATATAAAGTGGAAATTATTTAAAAGTTTAAATTAAAGTAATTTTTTCATACTTTTTATGTTGTGAACTGATTATTTAAGAATGCGCTGATTAATTTCGTTCACAATATCAAAATACATTAAGATTGAAATTCTATATTCTTTATTGATTATTTACTTTGAGATTATCTAATTGAATATTGACTATAATTTGTATCATAGAAGTTTATTTATATTCAAAATAGCCCTATTAAAGTTACATAAATGTCCAATTGTTTGTGAGGTTGCGAAATAAGTATCTGAATTCAATTTTCAAAATGATATGTACATATATTTTGATTCTTTATAAAATGTGTGTAAAAGGTTATTAATAATTTAAATTAAAGTAACGCAATTGAAAATTTTAAAAATACCAATTTAAAATTAATTGAAATTGAATATATAAATGAAAATATTTGTTTATTGCTTTTTATGTTTTTAAATAACTGATTAATCATTGATTCTATGAGAACTTAAATTTTATATTCAGAAATGAAAGTTTAAATTTAAAAAAAAATATGAAGTAAAAATAATTCGATTGTTTCGATGAAAATAATTGCTTGGGGGTTTTATTTTATGAACTGTTTAATTAATTATCATTTGATTAATTTAAACCACAATATTGAATTACGTAAAGATTGAGTTTGAATTGTTTTAAATTCAGAAACATAAATTGATAATTTACTTTCAAGTTATGTGATTGAATACTGGGTATAATTTGCATAATGAAAGTTTATTTATATTTTAAATAACACCATTTCAATTACACAATTTTTTAAATGATGCTGATGTTGTGAAACGAGTGTCTGCATTTAATTTTCAAAATTATACGAAAATATGTTTTCATTTTTCTTGAAATTTTTATGGAAGGTTACTAATATATTAATTTTTCAGAAATGATATTGCAAATTTTTTCAAAATGTAGAATAAAAGTTATTTAAATATTTGAATGAAAATTATAGAGTTATGTTTTTTATGTCATAAATAGATAAATTAATTATTAGAAGATTCTTTTTCTCAACAATTTTGAATTACACGATGAATGAATTTTAATTGCTTCATATTGTGAACTGATTAATTATTTATTAACTGATTCTATTAAAACTAAAATTGTCTGGAATTAATTTTCAGTTAAGTAACATAAATTGATTATTTATTTTAAGGTTATATAATTGAATATGGGCTATTATTTTTACATTAAAAGTTTATGTTTCCTTTAAAATACCTCTATTGCAATTATATAATCTTTTTAAACTTCTGTGACGTTGTGAAATGACTATATCTGATTTCATTTTCAAAATGATATATACATATATTTTAATTTTTTTAAATTAGTTTAGTAGCTTATTAACAATTAAATTAAAAGTATAGAAATGCAATTTTAAATTTAAAGGAGAATATAATGTAAACATTATTTGATTGTTTTAATGGAAATAATTGTGTAATGATTTTTATGTTATGAACTGATTAATTGATTATTAACTGATTCTATTAGAACTTATATTTTCTGAATGTAGTCTGAAAGGTTATGAATCAATAAAATTTTTCGAAATGAAAATTAAAATTGAAAAAAATGTAAAGTAAAAATTATTTGAATGTTTTAAAGAAAGTTATAGTTTAATGCTTTTTATTTTTTGTACAGGTTGATTGATTATTAGCTGATCATTTTTTTTACAATATTAAACTACATAAAGATTGAATTATGTAATTGAATATTGGCTACGATTTGTATATTAAAAGTTGATTTACATTTAAAGTACCTCTATTCCAATTATGTAATTTCTGGAAATGTTTGTGATGTTGTGAAATGATTATCTCAATTCAATTTTCAAAATTATATGTGAACATGTTTCAATTTTTCTCAAATTACTATAAAAGGTTACTAATAAATCATATTTTCATAAATTGAAGTGAAAATGTTTAAATATGTAAAGTAAAAATTATTTCAATGTTGGAATGAAGATGATAGATTAATACTTGAATGAGCATCAGAATTCAATTTTCAAAATGATATATAAATATTATGTTTCGATTTTTCAGTAAATTACTATGAAAAGTTATTAATCATTCAAATTTTCAGAAATAAAATTTCAAGTTTGAAAAAAAATTTAAAGTAAAAATTATTTCAATGTTTCAATGAAAACAATTGTTTGATGCTTTTTATTTTGTGAGCTGATTATTTAATTATCAACTGATCCTATTAAAACTTAAAATTCCCGAAATTACTTTAAAAGGTCAATGAAAGTTAAAATTAAAAGAAAAGTAAAAATTATTTGCGTGTTTCAATGAATATTAAAGTTTCAAGTTTCAAGTTTATATTGTAAAATGATTAACTAATTATTAGCTGATAATTTTTCTCGCTATATTAATTTTTTATAATAAAAATTAATTGATATCTAAAATACCCTTATTGTAATTACATAATTTTTCAAATCTGCCTGATTTTGTGAAATGAGTATCTGAATTTAATTTTCAAAACTATGTAAATATATCTTATTTTTTCTTATATTAGTATAAAAGGTTATGAATAAATGAAATTTTTAGAAATGAAATTAAAAATTTGCAATAATGTAAAAGTAAAAATTATTGGAATGTTTTAATGAAAGTTATAGTTTAATGCTTTTTATTTCAAATTTTTGTGATGTTGTGAAATAAGCATCTGAATTCTGCTTCCAATATCATATATACATATATTTTACTTTTCTATGAAATTAGTTTAAAAAGTTAATAATAATTAAATTTTGCAGAAAAATATAGAGTAAACATTATTCGAATGTTTCAATTAAAATAACTGTTTATTGCTTTTCATGTTGTGGAATGATTAATTAATGTGTACATATATTTTGATTTTTTCTGGAATTAGCTTTAAAGGTCTTTAATAAATTTAATGTATAGAAATGCATTTTGAAATGAAAAAAATATATATAATGTGAAAATTATTTGAATGTTCCAATGAAAATAATTGTTTAATGCTTTTTATGTTGCGAACTGACTAATTATATATGAACTGATTCTATTAAAAACTACAGTTTCTGGGATTACTTCAAACAATTATTAATAAATTAAGTTTCCAGAAATGAAAGTTCAAATTAAAAAAATCAATAGATTAAAAATTATTTGAATGTTTTAATGAAAATTGTAGTTGAATGCTTCTTATTTTGTGAACTGATTAATTAAATATTAGCTGATTGATTTTTTTCACAATAGCAAAAAAAATTCATACAGCCTAATTTTGGCATGATTGTGTGAGTGACATTGAGTTGATCACTGACAATGAATGAATTCAGACGTGCATCAGTGGTTTTGAATGAAGCAAAGCCACCCTAAGCTTTTATGATTACCCCCGCCGGCCCGGGGGGGTGGGGGGGGGGGGGGGGGGGGGGGGATTCGTGTTCCCACAATATTCGTATCAACGCAAGGCAACGAGAAAATACATAATATCGAGTGTAGTCGGCTTATCCCTCATAAAAATAATAATTCATTCAGCAGAGGGAAGCGCTATGCTCAATTTGAACGACGCGCACATTGAGTGTACGGTGAGCATTTGGCAAACCCAATTCGAGTCAATTTCGAGCAATTCGATTGGATGCTAATGGAACGGCGATCACCAATTCGATTACTGCGGGATCCCGCGATTTCCGGCTCGTGCTCGCTCGTACTCGACTCGCACCTCACTCGCCTCGCCCATACTCGAATATTAATTCTTAACGAGAATTTTATTACCTATGCTGGATTCGTTTCCACTCGACTGTCAAATTTTTACTTTCAATTCCCCGCACACGCTTCTATCAATCCGAGAGTTATATTAAACTTGTAGGAAATTCATCTTTTTGTGTTGAAAGTTGAACTATTCGTAGTGTATACGGGTCCGGAATATTTTGCCGGATTTTAATTTTGTCTTCCGGCATATTTTGTCTTCCGGCATATTTTGCCGGATCTTAATTTTCTCTTCCGGCAAGGCACCCCTGTGACTGGTCACAAAAGTTACTGATCTATTACCATGGATTTCTAAAATTTCCTCAATTCATCATATATTTTCATCCATTACATAATTTTGAAAATGTATGTAAAGTTTGATGAGTTACCATAATTTCAAAAATGGAAATTTATGAAATTTGTTGAAATTTATGAAATTTTTAATAGGAATCTGTATTATCATAGGAGATGGTAAATATCGATCTGATGACAAATCCAATCACACATACTGTAAATAATAGAAATCTACAATATCGATCAAAGTTAAATCCTCTAATACAGAACAATTTTTTCGTCATCGGAGACTAGACGGAGATATAAATTAAAATTTATCATATTCAATTTATTCTGAAAAAAGATCTTCTCTTTTCACTCCGTTGGGATTCGAACACCAGATCAACTGATTTCCGGTCAGGTGCTCTAACCATTGAGCTACAGGGGGATCAGAGTAAGAATCTATTTTTCTGATATACGCTTTATTAGCAAGATGTTACATACAAATCAATTTTTAATAGGAATCTGTATTATCATAGGAGATGGTAAATATCGATCCGATGACAAATCCAATCACACATACTGTGATTAACAGAAATCTACAATATCGACCAAAGTTAAATCCTCTAATACAGAACAATTTTTTCGTCATCAGAGACTAGACGGAGATATAAATTAAAATTGATTAAATGCAATTCATTCTGAAAAAAGATCTTCTCTTTTCACTCCGTTGGAGTTCGAACACCAGATCAACTGATTTCCGGTCAGGTGTTCTGACCATTGAGCTACAGGGGGATCAGAGTAAGAACCTATTTTTCTGATACACGCTTTATTAGCAAGATGTTACATACAAATCAATTTTTAAGACCATGTGACGAGTGGGCCACGTGACCGGATTCCTACCTTACCGACACTTTTTTTGATTTGTAAACTTATATTCACACGTATAGCCACATCGAGTTGAATATTTAGAATGATAAATAAGAAGCACTAAGAAATGCGGCTCTAGTGCTTCTTATTTATTATCCCAAATTTTCAACTCGACGTGGCTATTCGTGTGAACATCAGTTTACAAATAAAAAAAGTGTCGGTAAGGTAGGAATCCGGTCACGTGACCCACTCGTCACATGGCCTTAGTAGGAATCTGTATTATCATAGGAGATGGTAAATATCGATCCAATGAAAAATCCAATCACACACACTGTGAATAACAGAAATCTACAATATCGATCAAAGTTAAATCCTCTAATACAGAACAATTTTTTCGTCATCACAGAATTTTTTTAAATTCATGAAATTTGTTAGAATTTATGAAATTTATGAAATTTGTGGAAGTTTATGACAATTTACGGAAAATGATGATGTTATTAAAAATATGCTGGAAGAGAAAATTAAAATCAATTTTGCAATTAATAATAAATCGTTTGAAATTTATGATAAATTCTTTAGAATTCACGTAAGTAGCTAAAATATGCCAGAAAAGAAATTTAAAATCCGGCATATTTTTCCGAAACATAATACTCGACCTTAACTATTTGGCTGAATAAGAACACGATTTTGAGTTAGAAAGAAAAAATTTTCTGGTTGAAATTTTAACTATCACATTTTTGTCAATGGGAATTCATTCTTTATCTTTTCTTTTTTTTTCTTGTTAAAAATTAATTTTTCATACTGAAAATTGATCTGAGTAAAAAATGTATCCTTTCACTTGAAAATTCATCCCTTTATTGGAACTTTAATACTTACATTCTTAATTAAAAATTGATGTTCTTAATTAAAATATTCAAACATTTGTGTGAAAAATGTTTTTTTTTTGCCAGCCAGAAATTCAATTATTTAGTTAAAAATTTGTCGCTTTGGGTAGAAAGTTTTACTATGTGGTTAAAAATTAACCCTTCATTGATTAAAAAAAAATATTTCCTGGTTGAAATTTTAAATATTACATTTTTCTAAATGAGACTTTATTCTTTATCTTTTTTTTTTGTTCAGAAAGAAACTACTTGGTTCAAAAATAAAATTTCAACTATTTAGCTGAAAATTTAACTATTTTGTGGTAAATTCGTTTCTTTTTTATTAAAAATTAATTTTTCAGACTGAAAATTGACCTATTTGAGTAAAAGATTTATCCTTTTAGTTGAAAATTCATCCCTTTTCTTGGAACTTTACTACTTTCATTTTTTATTAAAAATTGAAGTTCTTTAGTTGAAAATTCAAATTTTTTTTTTCGTTAAAAATTCAACTATTTGGCTGAACATTGACCTGTTTTTCATTTGAAAACAAATATTTTCTGGTTGAAATTTCAACTATTAAATTTTCGTGAATGAGAATTCATTATCTTTTTTTTTTGTTCAAAAAGAAACTACTTGGTAGAAAAATAAACTTTCAACTATTTGGTTGAAATTCTAACTATTCGGCTGAAAATTAACCCGTTTTTTAGTTGAAAAGAAAATATTTTCTGGTTGAAATTTCAACTTTTATATTTTTGTGAATGAGAATTTATTCTTTACCTTTTTTTGTTTTGTTCAAAAAGAAACTATTTAGTTGAAAAATGAAGTTTCAACTATTTGCTTGGAAAATTAAACTATTTTGTTGAAAATTCGTTGCTTTTTTTTTTTTTAATTAAATTTTTCCACGGAAAATTGAACTATTTAAGTAAAAGATTTATTCCTTTAGTTAAAAATTCATCCCTTTTCTTGGAACTTCAATACTTACATTTTTTATTAAAAATTGATGTTATTTTGTTAAAAATTCAAATATTTGTATGAAAAATGATCTTTTTCAGCGAAAAATTCAACTATTTGCTTAAAAATTCATATATTTGGTTAAAAATTCATCGTTTTAAGTAGAAAGTTCAACTATTTGGTTAAAAATTAACCCGTTTTTAATATAACAAGAAAATATTTTCTGGTTGAAATTTAAACTATGACATTTTTGAGCATGAAAATTCATCTTTTTGGGTTAAAATTTTTATTATGTTTTCAGTTAAAACTTGATCTTTCATAGTTGAAAATTTAACTATTTTCTCGAAAATTCGTTTTCTGTTAAAAATTAATTTTTAAGTCACAAATTTGAATTATTCAAGTGAAAGATTCATCCTTTTAGTTTGAAATTTTACGATTATGTTTTTAGTTAAATCTTGATCTTTCTTAATTGAAAATTTAACTACTTTCTACATTTTTTTTAAAACTAATTTTTTAGACAAGAAATAAAATTATCTGAATGAAAGATTCATTCTTTTACTTAGAAATTCATCTTCTTTGTTGTAATTTAGCTGTTAAATTTTTAAATAAAAATTGAGATTTTTAGTTGAAAATTCAACTATTTGTTTAAAAAACGATATTTTTCATTCGAAAATTCAACTAGTTGGCTGAAATTCATATATTTTGTTGAAAATTCATCTTCCTGGGTAGAAAATTAATGTTTGTGGTTGAAGATTAATTTCTTTTTAGTTGAAAATTCAGTTTTCTTGTTTTAAATTCGTCTTTTCAGGTTGAGAATTCAACTATTTTGGTAGAAAATTTAACTTTTTGTTAAAAATTTATATTTTGGGACTGAAACTCATTTTTTTGGTTTGAAATTCGTCTTTTTAGATTGAAAATTCAACTATTTGGTTGAAAATTTATATTTTCGGGTTAAAAACTCACTTTTTTGGTTTGGAATTTGTCTTTTTGGGTTGTGAATTTAATAATTTTGTAAGAAAATTTAAATGTGCTGTAGAAAATTATTTTTTCATTTACAAATGTAACTATTTGGTTGAAAATAATCTTTTTTGTACAAGGATTCAACTATTTTCTTAAAAATTATTTTTTTGGCTAAAGATTCATCTCTTTGGTTGTGAATTCAACTACTTTGTAGAAAATTCAACTACTTGGTTCAAAATTCAGGTTTTTTTAAATTGTGCAATTCAGTTGAAAATTCCAGTATTTTATTGAAAATTAATTTTTTTTAAATTAATCTCTTAAATTGAACTATAATAATTCCAATTAAAAATTCGTCTTCGTGGTGTAAAAAGTTATCTATTTTCGCAAAAATTCTTTTTTTTTTGCTTAAAATGAAGCTAGCTTGTTGAAAGTTGAACTTTTTTGTTCAAACTTCAATTTTGTGAGAAGATTCATAATTTCAGTTGAAAATTCAACAACTTGATTGAAAGTGGAACTACTTTGTAAAAAATTAATTTTTTTGTTTGAAGATTCATCATTTTCGTTGCAAATTCATTTTTTTGATAGAAAATAATTCGTCTTTCTCGATAAAAAAATTGTTTTTTGTTGTTAAAAATTCTACGTTCTGGTTGAAAATTTAACTATTTTGTTGAAAATTTGTTTTTTACTTGAAAATTTGTTATTCAAACCAAAAATTGAACTATTTAAGTCAAAGATTCATTCTTTTAATTGCAAATTTATCTCCTTGGCTGTGCATTTATTTCTTGCATTTTTAATTGAAACTTGATATTTTTTAGCTGAAAATTAAACCATTTATTTGAACAATAATATTTTCAACTTGAAAAGTTAACTACTTGATTGAAAATTCATTTTTTAAATCGAACATTCAACTATTCAGGTGAAATTTTTTCTTCTCTCTTGATTTTACAAAGATTCAATTTATTTTCTAATTTATGATGAAGATTTAGCATTTTTGAGTTGAAAAGTCATTTTTTTGTGCAACATTGAACTGTTTAAATGAAAATTCGTTTTCTCGTGGTTCGGTAGAAAATTCTGCTATTATATTTTTGGGTGAAACTTGATCTTTTTAAATTGAAAATTAAAATTTTTTTCAAAAAATTATTTTTTGTTTTAGCTGAAAATTCAACTAATTGGTTGAAAATTCGCTTTTTTTTGTCAAAACTTATTATTTTTCAAACTGAAAATTTAACTATTTCAGTTGAGATTTCGATCCTTTTTGGTTGAAAATTAATCGGTCTTGGTTGAAGATTCAAGTATTTTGTTGACTATTATTCTTTTTTTCGTTGAATTCAACTATTTTTCTTTAAAATATACCTACATTTTTTCGGGGTCGGAAATTTAAATATTTTGACAAAATAATGAACTATTTGGTTGAAAATAAATAAATTATTATAGAAGTCCACCTGTTTGGTTGAAAATTCAACTATTCTGGTAAAAAGCTCAACTATTTGGTTGAAAATTGAACCATTTTTTATTCAAGAACAAAATATTTTTGGATTTAAATTTAAAATATTACATTTTTTTATTCATAATTCATTTTTTTTTTTGAAAATGCAACTACTTGGTTGAGAATAGCACTTTGGTTAAAAATTCTTTTTGTGATTGAAGAATAATCTTTTCTCAGACTTTCCCCTCAATTTTCTCAAAAATTGGCTGATTAGTATTATTGAAACTTTTTTTATATCCATTCAGTGACCAATAATCGAGAAACTAAATTTGCAGTATTTAATTAAATTCAGAAATCGATTTTTACTTATCGTCCAAAATAGTTAAAATGCGCGTAACAGCCTTCATTCAACAACAAACAATCTATAAATCAAATTGTCAGTTTTTAATTAAATTGAAAATCAGATTTTATATAAAGCCCTTTGTCTCTTCCGAAAACCGGTCAAAGAGGAGTAGATTCGTTTTGCTGTGCCACCCTTCATTTACGATTTTCCAAACTAATCAAATTTTTGTTAATGTATTTTTGTCAGTAAAAAACATCAAACTCAAAAAAAAATTCTTTCTGCATTCCATTAGATCAAAATTTTTCTAGATTCAATTTTAATATAAATTTAATAAAAATAAAAATATAAGTTGTCATCTAGAGAACTTTGATGAAAAGGCTTCCATTCCTCTCTTACATCCTTCCCACACAAGCCTCTATGTTTGTTTCTCCGATTCACATATTCTGCACATTCTGTTCTTCTTCTTTCCCCAATTCATCCCTTCCCTTACCTCTTTTCCCAATCTGAGTGTTGCTATTCTGATCCATCTTTTCCCTTCCTCTCCCTTTTCTAAATACTTTGGTACTCCTTCCTCTTTTATCATCCTATGCCATTTATAAATATTTTCATTCCTCAATCATCCCCCATCTTTTTATTAATTGTCTTTCCCTTTCCCTCCTCTCCTATATCTCTAGCTCTGAAGAACTCCCTCCTATCTTCTTCCCATCTTGTGAGTTCTATCGTCCTTCCTCTCCTTTCTTCTACTTCCTTTAAACACACTTCACTTACTCCTCTCCCTTTCCGTCCCTTAACTCTTCCAAGCTTTTCTGAACATTTCTATTCCTGTTCCCCATATCTCTATAATTATCCCTCCCGGTGTTTACCCTTTCTCTTATATGAGCTCTAGGATCTTCATTCATTTGCAAGGTATATCCCAAATATTTGAACTCCTTTACTTCTAATTTTACTCCCTTTTATCTACCAGTCTATTCTTTCTCAATATTTCAAAACTTCATTTGGAATCTAATATATACCAGGTGCCGTTCCGTCTTTCATTATTCCTAAAACCTTGTCTATTTCTTCCTCTCTTATGCCTTCTTCCTCATCTCTTTTCTACCATATTTTCCTCCTTTCCTAACTTTCATCTGTACCCCTCCTAGCAAATCCATATCATATTTTTTCCATTCTATTATTTGAAGATCCTAGTTTCCTCTTCTCCTTCTTTTTCTCTCTATTTACTTCCTTTCAATCCTCTTCTTCCATACTAGCCTATTCTGCCTCTTCTGCAAACATTTTATTTTCCTCCTCTTTCTTTTGATCACACAACTTAGTATACTCCTTTTTTCTTCTATATTCTTCTACACTACTCCCTCCTTTACCTACTTATTTTTTGCTTCTGCACTATCATCTTTTTCTTATTTCTCCTATCATTATTTCAATCTCCTCGTTTATATTTCCTTCTCACATTCTCTTATTCCTGACCTTTTCCTCAAACTGTTTTTTTTCTTCCATTCATCAGTCCCTCTTCCACCTTGATTTCTTTTTAACTATATTTTTATTTATTTTTTCTCTTCCGAATATCACTCTATATTTCCGTTTAAGGTAAATCATCCCATCCGCTACAAGCTCTTTGACAATTTCTTTCCCTTCTCATTCAGTATCTTGCCTTTGGATTTTCTTTCTCGTTCTTCTCCCCATCCCCTTCTTCCTCTATCTCCTGTTCTTGCAGTAAAATCTCCTATTATAAGCCTTATCTTCTCCTATTATAAACATAATCTCCTCTTCATTTTCTTCCATCAGTTCTCTCTTCTCCTCCAATTTCTCCTTCATATCGCCATTGACATACACCCTAACTATCTTTCACCTTTCTCCAACCATCTTCACCTCTTCTACCATTGATCCTTCTTTTTTTTTTCTTTCATCTCTTTCTTATCCTTTCCTGATGTAAATTCGTTCCATCCTCTTATCACCATAGATTCCATTGCTCTGCCTTCTTTTTCCTCTTTGCATTTTGAACATGCCATTTGTAACCTCTTGGTAACCTTCCTCTTCCTCTTACTCTTTCCTATCCTTTTTCATCTAGCCACGTCTCCATTATTACTACTATATCACATTGTGCCTAATTATTATAAGCTACCCATCCTTCCTCTCCATGCTTGCTGTTTCCCAGTATCGAATCCTCCATTCTCCCCCATTTCCGTTTCTCGTCTTTTTTGTATCCTACTTTTTTTTTATTTTCCTATCTCCCGTTCCTTTCTCTTCTACTTTCCCGACACCTCATTCCTTACTAACTCTCCCGTTTCTTTGTTCGAATCCCACCATTCACCTCCTATCTGTATTCTGCCATACTAAACCCATGTTTTTTTTTCTTACTTTCTTTCTCTACCGCTATTTTCCTCAAATCACACTGCATCTTCCTTTCTAACCTTATCAAATCATCCGCTAATTTCTCCGCGATTCCATGTAACGTCCTCTCCTTTATCATTACTTCCCTCTTCTGTTCCTATTTATTTATTTCCGCTAGTATTTCCACTAGCATTTTCTCTCCTCTTCGCGCTTTCTTTCCTACACTTTGAACTTCCTCTACATTTACCTTAGCATCTATCCTTTTTAGTACTTCTTCCACTCCTTACTTCAGTTCCATCCCCTCTAATCTCAGACCCTTTATCACGATTTTTCTTTTTCTCTCATCCCTCTCTTTCCTTTCTATTGTTCTCCCTTAGCCTTTTCTTCTCCTTATTCCACTCTTCTCTCAACTAAACTCCAGGTTTGCGTCTCCAAAAATTGAATGATTTTAATTGTAATTATCAACAATTGAATATTTGTCAATTTTGAAATTTGAAAATTGAGCTATTGCAAAAAAATCATTCGAAATTGTATAGTTTTGTAAATTTTCAACTGCAAATATTTGAAGTTCGAGAATCTTCTATTTAAAATTTTTAAAATTGAACTACATACTCCCAAAAAGTCTTTTCTTAAAAAAAAATGTAAAAAATTAAATTTAAAATACCCCTATTTCAATGACATGATTTTTCAAACGTCCTGATGTTGTGAAATGAGTATCTGGATTTAATTTCCAAAATTATATGTAAATATTGTTTAATTCTTGTGGAAGGAGTATAAAAGATTTCTAATAATTCGAAATTCCGGAAATGAAAGTGAACATTGGAAAAAAATTCAAAGTAAAAATGGTGTGAATGTTTGAATGAAAACTATAGTTTAATGCTTTTTATATTGTGATTATTTATTTTAAACAATGTTATGTTATTTGAAGATTGGATTTTAATTTTTTTCTATTAGGTTACATAAATTGGTTATTTAATTTAGGACTATGTAATTAAATATTGTCTATAATTTATATAATGGAAGTTTATCTATGTCCAAAATACCTCTATTCCAATTATTTACTTTTTGCGATGTGAAATGAGTATCTAAATTCTGATTTCAAAATTATATGTATTTCAATCCTTAATTTTAATTTCTTATGAAATTAGTTCAAAAGGTTAATAATAATGAAAATTTTCAGAAAAATATGAGGTGAAAAATTATTTTTATTATTCGAATCTTTTGATGAAAATAATTGTTTATTGCTTTTTACGCTGTAAACTGAATAATTAGTTATTGACTGATTAATTTTTTTTCACAAAATTGAATTACATAAAGATTGAATTTCAATTGTTGCCTACCTATTACAATTATATAATTTTTCAAAATGTTTGTGATGTTGTGAACTGAGTATCTGGAGTCAATTTTCAAAATTATGTGTACATATGTTTCAACTTTTCGAAAATTAAAATTAAAAAAAATTGAAAATGTGAAAAAAGAAGGATAATTCAGAAATTAGTAAACATTCCAAGATTGCTGGTTCTTCCTGTCGGCGTATCGGGCACATGCAGTTATCGTTCTGAATGACACGCATATCAGTGTCCTCTTATCTGCTTCCTATGCACATTCTAATTTAATCTGACTCCTTTTTCTTGTTTTAAACGGCCAATAAATAAATTCGCATAATATGTATTTTTTAAATTTATATATCAGCTGCAATAATATTTATTTTGATTTAATGCGCTATTTATAAATTTTGAAACGAAATGTTAAATTTGAAATTTGAAATGAACAATTTGATGATTGTCATATTATAGCGCGACCCTATTATTGTGCAAATTATACATTACCTATATTATTGCAAATGATTTATTTCCTTTCGAACGAATAATAATGAAGCCATAGTCATTAGCATTCGTGCATTCAATTACATTTCTATTCACAGTGCCAATATTACTCATAATCAAGAATGAAAAGTGAACATGATTTCCAAGCCAGACCATTAAAATTAGAGGAATTAGTTCAAACTTTATTATTAAAAAAAAAAAGAAAAAAAAAAAAGTAGCTCGCTCTTATTAAATGGCTCTTTTTGGATTGCCTATAATTATCAAATACATCAAAAAAATAAAAACGTATTCACATACAATTTTATAATATATAATATAATTATATATATTAATTATAATATAATATATGCACATATAATTTTGAAAATTGAATTCGGATACTCACTTCACAACATCACAAACCTTTGAAAGAAAACATATAATTGTATAATTTATAATCTTTTTAACTAATTCCATAAAAACTTAAAACACATTTACATATAATTTTTAAGGTTGAATTTAGATAATTATCTCACAATATCGTAAACATTTTGAAAATTATGAAATTGGAATTAAAGTATTTTAAATATAAATAAAAAACTTCCCCGAAAGGGAAATGGCTTAATGGCATAATATCCAATATTCAATTACATAACGGTTACTTCTGTACCACAATCTTACCTTTTTTCAAATAAAGGATTTGAACCTTTATTATTGAAAATTTTATTTATTTATAAAATAGAATCAGTTAATGAAAATTCAATTCATATATAGTCATTTGACAACGTAAAAAACACCTTCAAAAAATAATTAATCAATCAGTTCAGACAATAAGAAGCATGGGCCGAAGTATAACGCGCATATCATGCTAAAGAAGAACATCTGCGACTGGATTAGAAATGTAGAAAAATTACTCAAATAAATTTTTTTTAACACCGTGTATTGAGAAAGTCAGTCGTAACAACCAAAGATATAATATCTTCAATAACAAATTACATTGAAAGTAATAGTGAAAATGAATAAATCGAAATAATTATCGGCGATCGATAAAATGAGAAATCTACTTTTTTACTTCTGTTGGTTCCAATTTTAAATATATAGAGGTCACCCTATGAATTACTACGGCTAACACGAAATCTTCCTCCACAAAATTATGAGTTTTCATCTATAGGATCACAAATTTAAATAAATATCAAAATACGTATATCGGCTTTTATTTAATTTAATATTAATTTTATTTCAAATAATTATAATAATTTGAATTTTGGTTTTGATTTTATTTTCAAGTTTAATCAATCAATTTTAATTCTTTAATTTTGAAGATGCATAAATAAAAATTCTCAATTTAAAAAAAAATAAAAAGTCGAGTTTCCAATTCTGAATCTTCCAAATTGAAGAAATTTTAAATGTAAATCAAAATTAATGAGGTTTAAGTTTCAAATTCTAAAACGTCTATAATTTTTTAAAATTGTAAATTGTCAAAATGAAAAAACTTTTCAGTTTCGAGGATGTATGAACGAAATTCTAAAATCGAAATGTTTTTGAAGATCAAAAATCAAATTTTCAATTCTAAATCTTTCAAACTGAAGAAAGTTCGAATTTAAATCTTTGAAATTGAATGAATTTCGAATATGAAGTATCAAACTTACACAATTTTCAATTTTAAAACTTCAAACTTCCACAATTTACAATTGTAAATTTTCAAAATTAATAACATATCAATTTGAAACATTAACCATTCAAAATTCTAAAATTCTGAAGAGTCACACTTGAAAACTCTACCATTTTGAAAATACATAAATAACAATTCTTCAATTATGAAAATCAAAAGTCAAGTTTTTAATTCAAAATTTTTTAAATTGAAGAAATTTCGAATGTAAAGTATTAAAATTA
Source organism: Andricus quercusramuli (assembly GCA_932178445.1). Taxonomy (NCBI): domain Eukaryota; kingdom Metazoa; phylum Arthropoda; class Insecta; order Hymenoptera; family Cynipidae; genus Andricus; species Andricus quercusramuli. The sequence goes on from CAKNXH010000185.1 coordinate 41,508, forward strand.
CAGCATTTTCAATTTGAAAACTTGAAATTCGCATATTTTTTAATCGTAAATTGTAAAAATAAATTCTTCAATTTTAAAGATCAAAATTATAAAATTTTGAATTTTAAAATTTCCATAATTTTCAATTGTAAATCTTCAAAATTAAACAGTTCTCATATTTGAAGATGTATAATCGAAATTCTAAATTCTGGCTGATTTTGAAGATCAAAAGTCAAAATTTGAATCCTCAATCTCCTTAAATACGGGAATTTCGAATGTAAATCATCAAAATTACAGAATTTTTTATTTCAAGCTTTCATAATTTTCGAATGTGAAATTCCAAAATTAAAAATACTTCAATTTTAAAGACTTTCAATTCGAAGTTCTACAATTCTGAAAATTCACATTTAAAAATTCTACAATTTTGAAGATGAATGAATAAATAGTCCTGAATTAAAAAAAATCAAAAGTCAAGCTTTCAATTCGAAATCTTTCAAATTGAAGAAATTTCGAATATAAAGTATAAAAATTACAGCATTTTCAATCGAAAAACTGAAATTCGCCTTATTTTTAATTGAAAATTCTCAAAATTGAAAAACTCCCGTTTTGAAGATGTAGAAACGAAATTCTAAAATTTGGATGATTTTGAAGACCAAATGTAAATCATCAAAATTACACATTTTTTAATTTTACCTTCCAATAAAAATTCCAAAATTTGGATTACTTTCAAGATAAAAAAAACATTTTAATGTGGACAGAAATAATAAATCATAGATTAAATTAAAATAAAATTAATAATTATTAATTAATTGATAAAATTAAAATTAAAATAATCGTCTTAAAAATTAATTCTCCCCTTTATCAGTTTATTTAGATATTCGATCAAAGTATTTTATTTCCAATGCCAGTATAAAAATATTCGCAGTTCTTTTTCCGTCGATATCTCTTTGACATTCATTACCTTTTGACATGATCCATGACATTTCGTTATCTACTTTCAGCCCAAGATTCGTTTCGCCCTTTTCTTTCTTCCACTTTGAAATGTTCCAACCATTGATAAAAGCCGCTTCGATAATTAATAAGCGCAGTATTTTTTCGCTTGTATCGCTCCTGTCGCCATAGGCACGGAAACCAGATAAAAAAGGGGACTGTGTTCAAAACGAGTTAATTACAACTCTTTAGCACAAATTTAACCGCAGTCAAAGTAAGTACTCGATATCTTTTCCCTTTTATTTCATTTTTTTAATTATATGAAATTAATTGAATATTTCTTTCAAGTCTAAAAATGAAGCATTCCGATGTTTCTCTCGGTTTCCCCGATCTTGTGTAATCGACAATACTAATTACAAAAAGTTGTTGCAATTTTGAATTAAAATCTAAAATTTCCGCGGTTAAGAATTTTAGACGAGGGGGAAACTAGAAAAATCGTCTCGGGGAAAAAGTTTTATGAGTTTCTTTGAGGTTATGTCAAAACCCTGACTTGCTAGGATTTTTTAGACCTCGGATTCGGATTCAGCGACCCCAAAAACATATAATAAACATAGTCTGACCCCCGAACTCGAATAAAAATGTCTGAGGATTTTTGAGGCCATTTCAGTACCCTGACGTGTTGGGATTTTTGGGTTTTGGATTCAGATTCAGCGACCCCCAAAAACATATAGTAAACATGGTCTGACCTCCAGATGAGGAAAAAGATTTTCCATTATGTTTTTTGAGGTTTCGTCAGAACCCTGACGTACTGGTGTTTTTTGGACCTCGGATTCGGATTCAGTGACCCCAAAAACATATAGTAAACATCGTCTGACCTTCAGAATAGGAAAAAGCTTTTTCATTATGTTTTTCGAGGTTTTGTCAGAACCTTGACGTGCTGGTGTTTTTTGGACCTCATATTCGGATTCAGTGACCCCCAAAACATATAATAAACATCGTCTGACTTCCAGACCAGGAAAAAAATTGTTTATGAGGTTTTTTGAGGTTATGCCAGAACCCTGACGTGCTAGGGTTTTTGGACATTGGATTCAGATTCAGCGACCCCGAAAACATATAGTAAACATGGTCTGACCTCCAGACCCGGGAAAAGATTTTTTTTTGTGTGGCTGTGTTATCGGAACTGGTAATCCAATTAGTCAGAATAATTGAGAGCAATCCGGCAAAAATTCGCTTGTCATCCAGAGTAGTTCGAATAATACGCAGTAATTCATTTGTAACCCGAGATAATCCACTTGTAATTTAGAGTAATTCAAGTAATTGGGAGAAATACTGTTCTAATCGGTCGTGATCCACTTGTAATCCAGAGTAATCCTGTTCTAAGCTGACATGATCTACTTCTCATTCGAAGTAATCTTCTTGCGAGATAAAGTAGTCTACCTATAATTAAAAGTAATCCACTGATATTCCAGTGTAATCTATACACTTGTAAGTCGGAGTAATCCACTTGCGATCTAGGATAATCCTGTTCTAATCTGAAATAATCCACTCGTACTTTGAAGTAGTCTACTTATAATATAGAGTAACCCACCTATAATCCAGAGTAATCCACTGATAATCCATTGTAATCCGATAACCCAGGGTAATTCAAAGCAATTCACTTATAATAAATGCAATCCGAGCTAACCCTAATATTATGTAGTAATACACTTATAATCAATTGTAATACACTTGTTATGCAGAGTAATCCTTTTCTAATCCGGCGTGATCTACTTCTTGTTCGAAGTAATCTACTTGTAATATGGAGTAACCCAACTATGATCCAGAGTAGTCCACTGGTAATCCATAGTTATCCGAGTAATCCAGGTTGATTTGAAGAAATTCCATTGTAATCCGGAGGAATCTCAGTATTATGAAACAATACACATGTGAGTTGGCAAAATCCACTTGTAAACTAGAATAACCCTGTTGTAATTTGGAATAATCCACTTGTGATTCGAAGTAATCTGCTTATAATATAGAGTAACCCACCTATAATGCAAAGTAATCCACTGGTAATCTATTGTAATCTGAATAATCCAGGGCAATGTAGAGAAATTCACTTGTAATACGAGGTAAAATCAGTATTATGTAGCAATACTTTTGTAACTTAGAGTTATCCACTCGTAATCCAGAGTTATCCTCTTCTATACAAGAGTAATCCACTTACAATTCAAGAGTAATCCAATACCAATTCGAAGTTATCTACTTGCAATATAGAGTGATCTACCTATAAATGAAAGTAATCCATTGGTAATCCATTGTATTCCATGGAAATTTAGAGGAATTCACTTGTAATCCAGAGTATTCCCAGTATTATGAAGCAATACACTTGTAAGTAGCAGTAATCACTTGTAATCTAGAGTAATTCTCCTCTAATCCGGCGTAATTCACTTCTTACTCGAAGCAATCTACTTGCAATATAGAGTATCTACATACAATACAAAGTAATCCACTGCTAATCCATTGTAATCCGAATAATCCAGGGTAATTCAGAGAAATTCACTAGTAGTGCGGAGTAATCCCAGCATTTTAAAGCTATACACTTGTAAGCCGAAGTAATCCACTTGTAATCTAGATTAATCCTCTTCTAATCCGTTATAATCCAATTCTAATTCGAAGTAATTTATTTGGAAAATAAAGTAATCTACCTATATTTCAAAGTAATCCACTGGTAATCCCCACAGTGGGAGTCTGTAACTCATACGTGGCGCGTCCCCGGGTGGCGGATAGGGGAATGCTCGCTGGAAACAGAGGGTAGGGCTGAAATAAACTAGGCCCCGCGGACCAAACAGATTGGGTGAAGGACACACCGAGAAAAAACCATGACCGCTTCCTGTTGCGGCCCTGTACCAAGGGTTTCTGCTGAATACGGTTACACTACTCAATAAGCAGTCGCAGGCAAGGGTCCAGGGATGGTCCCGAAGGAAAAACCTCCAAGTCAAGGCGTTAATCTACCGTGCCGAAGACTGCGTGGCACCAAGGGTGTGGTGTTCCGAAGGGTATCTCTAGGATAACAGGTCGCCTTCTAGAGTACACAGACCTAACCCCGCATGCGGGGCTCTGCGGGGGTAGACTTCTATTTCCCTAGCTACTCGTGGGAATTTAAATGGAGCATAAAGTAAATATAAACCGAAGTGTATGTGAGGAGTTGGAAGGAGATTTAGATGTCGTAGAAGGGCTGGACACTAGTGAAGAGTCGTGTGCCAGACAGGTCCAAAGGAATGCGAATGAAAAGATTGAGGAGGCTAGGAATATCTATGTTGAGTTGGACGATGTGTTGGACAGGATGCAGAGCTTCTGCTCCACGAAGAGAAACATGTTCATGCCTATCAGGGATGGACTGAAGGAGGCTCAGGCTTTAATGGAGAGGATGGCATTGACCTTAGCCGATGCCGAACACTCCTGCCAAGAAGCCATTATACATGTCGAAGAAGAGGTTGAGAAAAAACACCTTGATAGGCAGAAGAGAAAAAACGTAAGCCATACGGGGACGCAGACCAAAGATGCTGAGGAAACTCCCACCCCCAAACTTGGGAAGCGTGAGCGGGAGCCCACACTGAGTCCCGTCGAGGCTAGTGAACCTAGACCGGCGATAAAGAAGGCGAAGACCCGCAACGCTGCTGCGAAAGCGACGTCTACGCCCAAGACGGAAGGAGAAAGTGCTGCAGCATCAACGCAGATGTCAAGCGCGAAGAAAACGACGAGGAGAAGAGCTCGACCCGGGGCGGTTCTCATAAAACCGGCTGAGGGTCTAAGCTATGCCGAGGTTCTCAAGGACCTCAAGCAAAGGGTGAAGCCTGATGACCTTGGTGTAAAAATCAAGGGAGTCAGGCAAACAAGAAACGGAGAGGTCCTTGTGGAGCTCCGACATAGTACAGAGGGCAGGGCTGGATTTTCGGCTGCTGTTAGGGAGGCGGTCGGGTTAGGGGGTTTCGTGCGCGAGCTCGTGTCCCGTACCGAGATCGAAGTCTTGGACCTCGATCCAACAACGGAAGCCGGTGAAGTCAAAGCGGCTGTGAGAAGCCACTTCGGTAACGAGGGTGCTGGAGAGGTGAAGGTTAGCCTCACGAGAAGACCCTTCAGAGGCAATCTGAAGGCTTTCGTGGAGCTGGCTGAGGAACTGGCCGCGAGGTTAGTACGCACAGGACACCTGAAGGTGGGGTGGGTGTCCTGTCGTGTACACAAAAAGACGGAAAAGGTTCGGTGCTACCGCTGGCTTGGCTTCGGCCATATGGCAGCCGGTTGCGATGGCCCGGATCGTACAAGGGCCTGCTGGAGATGTGACAAGGAGGGCCATAAGGCTGCGGCGTGCGAAAGTTCGCCGCAGTGCTTCCTCTGCGCCACAAACGAAGATAAGCCCCGGACAGACCATCGTCCCGGGACAATGAGGTGTAGGGCGTTCCGAGAGGCAAACTTGTCGAGGAAGCCTCAAGGACGCGCTACCTAGACGAACAATACCCAACCAGGATGCCGAAGGTTGACGAGCCCGTTGTGTGGTACCACCACACTACTGAGGACGATACGTGCATTCTGGTTGGATGATGATCGGAAGAACTCCAAGCTGGCGCTCAAAAGTGGAAGTCGAAGCACGACTTAGTGGCCTTACCCCTATGTCCTTGAAGGAATGTGAAAGCGGTTCCGAGGGCATGGGTTGGCGGGAAGAGGAGGTGAGTTCAGTGGGTATTGCCGTTTTTTTAGGTCGAGTCCCACACTCAGTGCGTAAATGCATTCTCACCTCCTCTACAAAAAAAAAAAATCCACTGGTAATCCAGTGTAATCTATCGTAATCCAAGGTAATTTTGAGAAATTCACTTGTGTTCCGAAGTAATCCCAGTATTATGAAGCTATAAACTTGTAATTCGGAGTAATCCACTTGTAATCTAGAGTAATCCTCATCTAATCAGCGATAATCCACTTGCGATGTGAAGTCTGATGCAAAGTCATCCACTGGTAATCCATCATAATCCGAAAAATCCAGGGTAATTTAGAGAAATTCACTAGTAATGCAGAGTAATCCCAGTATTATGTAGCAATACACTTGTGAGCCAAAGTGATCCGCTTGTAATCTAGAGTAATCCTCTTCTAATCCGTTATAATCCACTTCTAATTCGAAGTAATTTACTTGGAAAATAGAGTAATCTACCTATAATTCAAAGTAGTCCACTGGTATTCCAGTGTAATCTATAGTAATCCAAGGTAATTTTGAGAAATTCACTTGTGTTCCGAAGTAATCCCAGTATTATGAAGCTATATACTTGTAACGCGGAGTAATCCACTTGTAATCTGAAGTAATCCTCGTCTAATAATTCAAAGTAATCCACTGGCAATCCATTGTGATCCGAATAATCCAGGGTAATTTGAAGAAATTCACTTGTAATACGGAGTAATCCCAGTATTATGCAGCTATACACTTTTAATACAGAGTAATCCACTTGTAATACAGAGTAATCCTGCTTCAATCCGGGTAATCCACTTGTGATGCAAAGTAATCTACATTTAATCCAGAGTAATTCAGGTAATTTGGAGTAATTTACATAGGTCATCCAAATAATTTTCAATCATTTTGTTGAAAATTGTTTTTTTTTTTTGGTTGAAAATTAATTTTGTTCATTAAAAATTCAATTATTCCATTTTTGGTAAAAATTGATCTTTTTCAGTTTAAGGTTTACGTATTTTTTTGCAAATTCTTCTTTAACGATAGAAAATTAATCTTCTTTGTTGAAAATTTATGTTTTTGGTTAAAAATTGAAATATGTGGTGAAGAATTGATTTTCTTATCTGCAAATTTAAATGTTCCATTTTCAAATGAAAATTTATTTTTTTCAATTTAAAATTTAACTGCTTGGTTGGAAATTGAACTATTTTGTTGTAAATTATTTTTTTTTTGTTAAAAAATTCTTTATCTTAATTTTGAAAATGTTTTTCTTAAAAATTAAAATGATTTTTTGGAAATTCGTTTGTTTGATTGAAAAATAATTAATTTTTTAATGAAAATTTAACTGTTTCGTTTTTGGTTGAAAATTTGTCTTTCATTTTCGAAAATTATACTTTTTGATTGTAACTTGAACTATTTTAGTGAAATTTTTAACTATTGGGTTGAATATTCAAGTATTATTTTTTTTGAATTGGCCTTTCTGGTATAAAATTTATCTCTTTTAATTGAAAATTCAGCTTCTTGCTTTAGTGCTATGTCTTTAGTTGAAAATTTAAATATAATGTTAGATTTTTTTTGCGTGGTTTAAAATTAATTTTTTATCTGCAAATTTGACTGTTCCATTTTTATATCAAAATATGTATCTTTTTCAATTGAAAATTCAATTACTTGGTTTAAAATTGAACTGCTTTGTTAAAAACTGATTTTTTGGGTAACAACTTCTTGATTTTAATATTGAAAATGGGTTGCTTGAAAATTTAACTATTTTGTTGAAAATTCGCTTGCTTGGTTGAAAATAAATTTTCACTGAAAATTTTACGATTCCATTTTTTGTTGAAAATTGGTCTTCCTTAGTTGAAAATTAATTTGTTTTGTTGAAATTCCGCTTTTTTTGTAGAAAATTGGGATTCTTGCTTGAAAATTTATCTTTTTGGTTAAAAATAATTTATTTTGTTGAGAATTCAACAATTTGGTTGAACATTTTTTTTCAATAGAAAATGTAACTAATCCATTTTTTATTTATGTTTTCCTTTTTTAGTTAAGAACTTAAAATTGGCCTATTTTAGTAGAAAATTTGAATTACTTTGTTGAAAACTCATTTTCAGCGAAACAACTGAATCATTAACCAAAAAAAGGTACATTTTGAACAAAAAATAGAATACTTTAATTTTCAGTTGGAGAAATAAGTTTATAAGCAAATGAAATAAGTTTTCAACGAAGTATTCAAATTTTCAACCACGCAGTTTCTCAGCGTACAGAGCGAGAGAAAATTGCGACTCTCACCTCTGAAGGGCCGCAGTGCGCGAGTCATCAGTTAAGTATACTGCGCAATATTATGCACTCAAATAGGAAAAGGGCCCGAATGTATATTAAAATTGTTATAACATTAGAATTTCTGTCTTTAAATACAATATTAATATTAATATATAATATAATATAATATATAATATAATATTAATATATAATTACTTTATTGATATATTTTTAGAATCAATTTATAATAAAAAGAAAAGGTTCAAAATGGCTGGACATAAACTTGTCAAATTTTCAGCAATCATTAAGTCTCAAAAAGAAACTGAAAAAAAAATAGAAATGAGAGCAGGGCGATAGGGAGAAGAGACTGCACTGGTCACGCTGTTAATGAGGTAGGAATTAATTAAGCAGAAGTGGGAGGGTGGTTCTGCGCGGGAAAGGGGTGGAAGGCGGGGGGTATAATTAGGGGTCTATAATTGCTAACGTGGCCGAGCTTGAGTGGCATACAATATCCTGTAACCAACCAGACGATACTGTCCTATCTGCAGACTTCAAAATTAAGAGCAATGCACAATATGCTGCGATAACAGGATATAATATAATAATATATAAATATAATACAACAAATATAATAAATAAATGATATAATAATAAAATGGGCGAAGCCCACTCGAAAAAATTACAATAATTCTAATGTAAGCTTGAAATATTTGAAATGGGCGATGCCCAATTAAAAAAATTAGACTATAACCTTGAAATCTTTGGTGTGGGCGATGCCCGTTTGAAAAATTACACTTATTTTACAATAAACTTGAAATCTTTGGAATAGGCGATGCCCGTTGGGAAAATTACAATGATTCTATTATGAGATTGCAATATTTGAAATGGACGATGCCTATTTGAAAAAATTACACTTATACT
>CAKNXH010000185.1:50293-62323 GCA_932178445.1 Andricus quercusramuli
TTTGAAATGGACGATGCCTATTTGAAAAAATTACACTTATACTATGATCTTGAAATATTTGAAGTGGGCGATGCCCATTTGAAAAATTACACTGATTATACTATAACCTTAAAATCTTTTAAATGGGCGATGCCCATTGGAAAAAATTACACTGATTATACTATAACCTTGAAATCTTTGAAATGGATGATGCCCACTCGGAAAAATTACAACGATTCTATTATAAGATTGAATTGGGCGATGCCCATTTAAAAAAATTACACTGATCATACTATAAACTTGAAATCTTTGGAGTTGGCGGTGCCCGTTTGAAGAATTACACTAATTCTACAATAACCTTGAAATATTTGTAATGAGCGATGCCCATTTGGAAAAATTACACTGATCATACTATAACTTTGAAATCTTTGGACTGGGCGATGCTTGTTTGAAATCTTCTTTGAAATCTTAGAAATGGGCGACGCCCATATGAAAAAATTACACTGATCATACTTACCCTTCAATCAGATAAAGTCTAGTTAAGAATTTTGAAAATATTTTTTAACATTCAAGAAATAATTCTTTCTTTAATTATTTTTTGACACTTTTTCCAGAGTACATTTTAAAAACGCCCTTGACAATAATTAAAATGAGATAAATTGCTATTAGAAAGGACAATAACAAAAATTTATACACATCTAGCCATTTCTGTTGTCAGTATTGACGAAAAGGACACAACCAAATTTGACAGAGAATTTTCTTGCATTTTTTAATCGTTTTATATGGCAGTTTATGCTCTACGCTTAGATCCTGATCTAGTGCATAATATTGTGCAATATGCTCGATTCATACTATACCCTTGAAATTTTTGGAGTGGGCGATGCTTGTTTTTGCAATATTCTTTGAAATCTTAGAAATGGGCGATGCCCACACAAAAAAATTACACTCATTCTATTATAAGCTTGAAACATTTGAAATGCGTGATGCCCATTTGAAAAAATTACACTGATCATACTATAACCTCGAAATATTTGGAATGGGCGATGCCTTTTTGAAAAATTACACTAATTCTACAATAACCTTGAAATCTTTGGAATGAGCGATGTCCGTTCAGAAAATTAGATCGATTCTAAAATAACCTTGAAATATTTTAAATGGGTCACGCTATATTGAAAAATGCACTTCTTCTACTATAAACTTGAAATCTTTAAAATGGGCTATGCGCGCTTAAAAAATCACAATAATTCTATTATAAGCTTGAAATATTTGAAATGGGCGATGCCGATTTTAAAAAATTACACTGATCTGACTATAACCTTGAAGTCTTTGGAATGAGCGATGCCCGTTTAAAAAATGACACTAATTCTACAATGAGCTTGAAATCTTTGAAATGAACGATGCTTGTTTAGGAAATTACACTGATTCTACAATCACCTTGAAAGTTTCAAAATGGGCCACGCTCGTTTGAAAAATACACTAATTCTACTATAACTTTGAAATCTTTGAAATGGGCGATGCCCACACGAAAAAATTACATTCATTCTATTATAAGCTTGAAACATTTGAAATGGGCGATGCCCATTCGGAAAGATTACACTGATCATACTATAACCTCGAAATATTTGGAATGGGCGATGCCTTTTTGGAAAATTACACTAATTCTACAATAACCTTGAAATTTTTGAAATGGGCTACGCTCGTTTGAAAAATACACTAATTCTACTATAACTTTGAAATCTTTGAAATGGGCGATGCCCACACGAAAAAATTACACTCATTCTATTATCAGCTTGAAACATTTGGAATGGGCGATGCCCATTTGAAAAAATTACACTGATCATACTATAACATTGAAATATTTGGAATGGGCGATGCCTTTTTGGGAAATTACACTAATTCTACAATAACTTTGAAATCTTTAAAATGGGTTACGCTCGTTTGAAAAATACACTTATTCTACTATAACCTGGATATCTTTAAAATGGGTGATGCGCACTTAAAAAATCACAATGATTCTATCATAACCTTGAAATATTTGAAATGGGCGATGCCCATTTTAAAAAAATTACACTGATCAGACTATAACCTTGAAATTTTAGAAATGGGCAATGCCCACACGAAAAAATTACACTCATTCCATTATAAGCTTGAAACATTTGAAATGGGCGATGCCCATTTGAAGAAATTACACTGATCATACTATAACCTTGAAATATTTGGAATAGGCGATGCCTTTTTGGAAAATTACACTAATTCTACAATAACTTTGAAATTTTCAAAATGGCCTACGCTCTTTTGAAAAATACAATGATTCTACTATAACCTTAGGATCTTTGAAATGGGCGATGCCCGCTCGAAAAATTACACTAATTCTATTATAAGCTTGGAATATTTGAAATGGGCGATGCCCATTTGAAGAAATTGCACTGATCATACTATTACCTTGAAATATTTGGAATAGGCGATGCCTTTTTGGAAAATTACACTAATTCTACAATAACTTTGAAATTTTCAAAATGGCCTACGCTCGTTTGAAAAGTACACTAATTCTACTATAACCTTACAATCTTTGAAATGGGCGATGCCCGCTCGAAAAATCACACTAATTCAATTATAAGCTTGGAATATTTGAAATAGGCGATGCCCATTTGAAAAAATTACACTTATCATACTATAATCTTGAAATCTTTGAAATGGGCGATGCCCGTTAAAAATTACACTCATTCTACAATGACCTTGAAAGCTTTGAAATTGGCCATGCCCATTTCAAAAAATTACACTGATCATATTATAACCTCAAACTCTTTCGAATGGGCGATGCCCACTTGAGAAATTACACTAATTTTACTATAACCTTAAAATATTTGAAATAGGCGATGCTCACTCGGGGAAAATTACACTAATTTTATTATAACCTCCAAATATTTTGAATGGGCGATGCCCGTTTGAAAAAATCACACTACAACCTTGAAATTTTTAAAATGGGCGATGCCCGTTTGAAAGATTAAACTTATGGGATTTCAAGGATCTTTAAAATATTTAAGGTTTTCATAAGATTTCGGAAGAAATTTCAAGATTCCACAAGGTTACAAGAAATTTCTAAACATTTTTAGAGATTAAAAAAAATTGTAGCGTTTTCGTTTTCCAAATTTCGACAAATTTAATGCATCCAAAAATTTCCAGATTTTCAATATTGAAGCAGTTGCATTTAATTTTTTTTTTTAATTAGAATAGTTTTTAACAAATTTGTTGTTACTGATGATGTCATTCTAAATGAAAAAATATCATTTCTAATGAAAAAATTGTAAAATTTGAAAAAAAATTTATTTCAACAATGTTTTTTAAATTTTAATTTCTTCTTACTGTCGCTTCTTACCAATTTTTGGAAAATGGTTTAAATTTAATAAATGATGGCTTTTTCAGGAAACAGACAATAAGAAAAAATAAAAAATGAAAATTTTCATATTAAATTCTTTGTGTCTGAAATCGTTAAAACAATTTTGGAAAAAAATTTATAAACAAATAATTATATTCGAAGATTATTTAGTTGCTTCCAAAACTGGAAACAGAATTAAAGAAAATGAAAAATTTGGAACTAAAAATTAGAAATTTAGAAAAATATAGAAAAAATCTGTCAACCAAATAGACGAATTTTCAACAAACCTTCAACCTTAAAAAAAGTAGTTCAATTTAGAAAAAAAATTAACCAAAGAAAATTTTCATTTTGAATAAAAAACATTTGAAGTCAACCAAAAGACCCATTTTCAACAAAATAGTTGAATCCTCAACCAAAACGGATTTTCGATAAAAAAATATTATTTTTCAAAAATGTTTAATTTTCAGAAGAATTGTAGGAATTTTTTTCCTGGAAATTTAAACCGTAATTGATGAAAATTTCGCCATTTGTTCTTTTTTTTATAAGACATGATTGATAATATCATTAAAATTTTTGAAATCCAGGAAAACTTTTTTTCTAGAGACCTGATGTTTCGCATGACAACTACTTCAAAGATAAAATGGAATATTCAAAAAATGAAATTGGTTCATCATTTTTAAGTTTCAAATTGGGTGAGTTTTAAAAATAAATAAATTGCTATTAGAAAGGGCAATAACAAAAATCTATACACACCTAGCAATTCCTGTTGTCAGTATTTACGAAAAGGACACAACAAAATTTGACAGAGAATTGGCATACATTTTTCTTGTCGTTATATATAGCAGTTTATGACCTACGCTCGGACCCTGATTTGGTGCATAATATTGCGCAATATGCTCGCTCGGGTAATTGCGCACCGAGACCCTTTCGAGCCGAGAGTCGCAACCGTCTCTCGTCCTGTCTCCTGAGAAACTGCGTGGGCTAGCAGTTCTAGGAAACACAAAACCGGGGGTTACGAAACCGGGGGTTTGGTGTAAATATCTCGTGAAAGCGAGTTTTCGATTTGTTATAAAATAATATTTTCGGTTTGAAAATCCGTTCCGGTTGAGGATTCACCTGTTTTATTGAAAAATCGTATTTTGGTTGAATTCAAATATAGTTTTTGAAAATTAAAATCTTCTTGGTTGAAATATGTACTATTACATCATTCGTTGACAAATTTTTTTTTTGTAGAAGATTGAACTACTTTGTTGAAGGTTAAACCAATTAGTTGAAAAATATTTTTTTTTTAAGATCCATAATTTTTGTTGAAAATTCATGTTCGTTTGAAAATTCGTTTCCAGCTTCGGTTGAAAATTAATTTTTTGAACTGAAAATTTAACAATTCCAGTTCGAGATTCATCCTTTCAGTTGAAAATTTATTTCTTTGGTTAGAACTGTAACTGTTTTATCAAAAAAGTATTATTTTCAAATAAAAATTTAACCGCTTGAGTAAAAATTGAAATATTTTGTTAAATTTTCTGTTTTGTTTATCTCTTTGGTTGAAAATCTAACTATTTAGTTGAAAATTGATGTTTCTCAGTTGAAAATTCGTATTTCTTTTCTTTTGTTGGTAGAAGAATGCATCACTTTAGATAAAAATTCATCTCCTTGTTTGGAAATTTCACTTTTTGTTCAAAAATTATTTATTACTTTCCCGTAGTAAATTGATTTTCGCGGTTAAAAAATCGTCATTTTTATTTTAAAATTAATTTCTTTTGGTAGAAATTTAATCTTTTTTGTTGAAATATCAATATTTCAATAGAAAATTCATCGTTTTAGTATCAAAACAAAAACAGTCGGGGTCCTTTGAACCGTATTCAGTTGGAATGCATAATATTGCGCAATATACTGGAGCGAGCACCCAGGCACTGCACCGGAAATGCTATTTCCTGTTTCGGCAAGATGCTCAGTTAGTGCTGATTGCGTGAAATGGTTTAGCCTGACTTTACTCTCATATTCCTTCACACATTGGCTCACTGCTCTCCCGGTTTCCCCAATATAGACTTTGCCACAAGAACAGGGCATTTTCTATACTCGCAGATCACTGAGAGGTGCCTTCTTATCTTTAGGATTGTTGAGAAGTCATCCATTTTCTCAGGTGGTTTAAATATGGTTTGGTTGTTGTGTTTGTTGAAAATTCTTCCTATTCATCACTAGATCTTTCGTTAACCAATATCCCCTAGAAAGGTAATTTCCCGTTTTGTTTCATTTCCATGGGGAACTGGATAATAGGGTGTAATTGATGGATTGATTTTTTAATAACCCGGGAGGACGGTAAGCCAAATCGAATTGGTATTATAACCATTGTCCCTATTGATGTTATTAGGGTGTTTTAAGTTTTCGATTGCTTTCCTCTGTTTTCTTGGAAAAATATTGTACGTTTTTGCGATGACGGTTGTTCCGTCAAATAAAATGCTATGGCCTGTTTCGGTATGATGCTAAGCTAGTGCTGATTGCGTGAATTGTTTCAGCTTGACTTCACTTTCATGCGCCTCTACGCGTCGGCTCACCGCGCTCCCGGTTTCCCCAATACAGGCCTTACCATTAGCATTGAAGAATTGAAGCATTGAAACAGTAAATCTATTATGACAGAAAATGTCGCGAGACATTTTTCTTTAATTAAAAATCCATGCTTCAATGTAGACAGAATGAATGAATAGTAGATTATTACATATAATTGTTTAAACGAAAAAAAGAATATACTTAGAACAGGAATTTGTGGAATCCAAGTCATAGTTGAATTTTGAACTTATAAAAAATGATTAACCAACAAAAACTAGAATAGTTAAATTTTCAGATAAAAAAATTAATTTTTAACAACATATTGAAAAAAGTCAAATTTTCAACAAAATACTTCAATATTCAACCAAATTGTTAAATTTTGCAGTAAAAAAACGAATTATCTTCCAAATAGATGAATTTTCAAACCGAAATAAAAAACGAATGAAAAAAAACAACTTCAACGAAAAACTTTATTCTCTAGCAAATAGTTTAAATTCCATGAAAAAAGTTTAATTTTTATACAAACAGTTATATTTTCCACGAAAAATATGAATGAAAATAGAAAATTAATTTTCAATTAAATAGTTGAATTCTCTGCGAAATTGTTGAATTTCTAAACCAAAAAAAAAAAGAATTTTCTACATGAGAGTCTAATTTTTAATTAAAACAAAAAATTATTCTTTTAAAAGTAGTTCAACTCAAACCAACTAGTTGATTGAAGAGTTACAATTTCTACATAAAGAGATGCAATTTTAATGTGAAAGAATGACTTTTTAACATAATTCTTCAATTTTCAACTGGATGAGATCAATTTTCAATTTCAAATATCAATTTTCAACTAAAAATGAAATAGTTACATGTTTATTCATACTTTAAATAATTAACTGAAGAGATATATTTTCAACTTGAATGATGAATCTTAAAAAAATTAATTGAAACGAAAGAATTTAACTCAAAAGATAATTTTTTAACTAAAAAGATTGATTTTCTAAAAAATTAATTTTCAAAAAGTAATTGAAGTTCCAATCAACTAGTTTCATGTTTCACCGAAAAGTGACTTCAACAAAATAGTTGAATTTTTGACAAAATAATTAACATTTCAAATAAATATTTAAATTTTTTACCAAGTAACTGAATTTTTAATCAAGAGGTTTAATTTTCTGCTAAATGACGAATTTTCACCAAAGTAATCGAATCTTGAACCAAAATGATGAATTTTCATCAAAGAAGATTAATTTTCTACTGAAATTGAGAAATTAAAAAAAGAGAACGAACAACAATTTTTAAATTAAAAAGAATAAATTTTCAACCAAAGAGATAAACCTTCAACAACAGAAAAATAATTTGTAACAAAGTTCTTCATGTTTCAATTAAGTAGTTCTATTTCTGACAAAAAAAAGTAACTTCAACAAAATAGTTGAATTTTCGACAATATAATAATATAATTTTATTAATTAATTAAAATATCTTTTTTTTATAATTAAAAGGTAATTAAAATATCAACAAAATATTTGAATTTTTTATCAAATAACTGAATTTCAATCAAGAAGTTTAATTTTCCGCCAAATAAGGAATTTTTAACAATGTTATAGAATTTTCAACCAAAATAATGAATTTTCATCCAAGAAGTTTAAGTGTCTACTCAAATTGACGAATGAAAAAAAAACATGAATTTTCAAATTAAAGAGAATAAATTTTCAACCAAAGAAATGAATATTTAACCAATGAAAATTAATGTTCAGAAAGTAATTAAAGTTTCAATCAAGTAGCTGCAATTTTGATCAATTTTTCACTCAAATTGACGAATTTAAAAAAAAACATGAATTTTCGAATGAAAAAGAATAAATTTTTAACCAAAGAGGTAACCCTTCAACAACGAAATAATTTTTAACAAAGTAGTTCGTGTATCAATCAAGTAGTTGCATGTGTTACAAAAAAAGTAACTTAACAAAAGAGTTGAATTTTCGACAATATAATTTGAATGTCAACCAAATATTTGAATTTCCCACCAAATAAGTGAATTTTTAACCAAGAAGTTTAATTTTTCGCCCCATAAGGAATTTTTAACAATGTAATCAAATTTTCAACTAAAATCATGAATTTTCATGAAACAAGATAAATTTTCTAATCAAATTGACTAATTTACAAAAGAACATTAATTTTTTAATCGAAAAGAATAAATATTCACCCAAGGAGATGAATCTTGAACCAATAGGATTTGATTTTTCAAAAGTAATTAAAGTTTCAATCAAGAAGTTGAATTTTTGATCGGAAAAGGTGACTTTAACAAAAGAGTTGAATTTTCGACAAAATAATTAACATTTCAACGAAATATTTGAATTTTTCACCATATAACTAAATTTTTAATAAAGAGGTTAAATTTTCTGAAAACTGACGGATTTTCAACGAAGTAATCAAATGTTCAACCAGAATGATGAATTTTCATCAAACAAAATCAACTTTCTAATATTTAAATTTTCCACCAAATAACAGAATTTTTAATGAAGAAGTTTAATTTTCCGCCAAATAAGGACTTTTTAAGAATGTAATCGAATTTTCAACCAAAATAATGATTTTTCATCAAACAAGATTAATTTTCTATTCACATTGCGGAATTTGAAAAAAAGCATGAATTTTCAAATTAAAACGAATACATTTTCAACCGATAAAAATTAATTTTCAAAAATGTATACCTGTAAAAATTCGTCTTTCAATTTTTGGTGATACAATTTTTTCAACATGAATTATTTTTAATCGATAAGTAACGAGTTTTGAAGAATATATTGAATAATTTTAATTGTGTAAACAATGATTATTCGTTCAAACAATTTTTTTCCTCTGTAAATCGTGAGAAGTTATTATCTTTCGGGTTAAATCATACAAAGTTGATGAATGGTAAGAGTAGTAAGTAGTTCCTGTTTAACATATTTGGTAATTATTGGAACAATTTTCATTTCTTTGAACAATTTTTTCTCCCAAAAATCGTAAAAAGTTATTATTTTCTGGAAATGATCACACAATTGAAGAATGTTGAGAGCAATATATTTTTAAAGGATATTTGGTGATTATTTCAACAATTTTTTTATTTCAATAATTTTTCCATTCGTGAAGCGAGAGAAGTTTTTATTTTCAGCAATTTTTTAAACAATTTTTATTTGTTTGAACCATTTCTTCTCTGTAAATCGTTAAAAGTTATTCTTTTCTGTAATTAATGAGACTATATTAATGAATGTTGAAAGTAACATTCTTTCGCTAAGATATTTTGCAATTATTTAAACAACTATTGATCATTCAAATAGCCAATGGGTGAATCCGCAGGAGTGCATAAAACAGGTATTGCAAAATAAATACAATAATAAATAAAAAGTTCATATCAATGAATATTATTGATTATCAATTCTTCAAATAATTTACAAATATCTGCAACAAGAAAAATTATTCTTAAAATTCGTTAATGATGTAATTAATTGCTGAAAAAAATGTGTAAACAAAATGAAATTATTTGAAAAATTGCTAAATATTCCGCAGAAAAAAAATATTACTCGCAAATTCCTTCAATTGTGTCATTAATTCAAAAAGTATTAATTTTTCACGCTTTACAGGGGGAAAATGTTTTAAACCAATCAATTAATTCTACTATTTGATTGAAAATTCATGTTCTTTTTATCCGTCAGTTTGAGTAGAACATTAATTTTATTCGATGAACATTCATGATTTTGGCCGAATATTAAAAATTAAATTAGAATTAACGAAAAGCATTAATATAGGAGAATAGAAACATTAAAATTAAACTTCCTGAATAAAAATTCAGTTATTTGGTGAAAAATTTGAATATTTTTTTTTAAATTTTATTTATATTTTCGAAAATTCAACTATTTTGCTAAAGTCACCTTTTTGGTCAAAAATGCAACTTCTTGATTGTAACTTTAATTACTTTTTGAAAATTAACTTTTATTGGTTGAAAATTTATCTTTTTGGTTGGAAATTTATATATTTTTTTTATATTCGTCAATTTGAGTGGAAAATGAATCCTGTTTGATGAAAATTCATTACTTTGGTTGAATATTTGATTACATTGTTAAAAATTCCTTATTTGGTGGAAAATTAAACCTCTTGATTAAAAATTCAGTTATT
Source organism: Andricus quercusramuli (assembly GCA_932178445.1). Taxonomy (NCBI): domain Eukaryota; kingdom Metazoa; phylum Arthropoda; class Insecta; order Hymenoptera; family Cynipidae; genus Andricus; species Andricus quercusramuli. The sequence goes on from CAKNXH010000185.1 coordinate 60,327, forward strand.
TGGTGGAAAATTCAAATATTCTGTTGAAATTTTAATTATTTTGTCCAAAGTTCAACTATTTTGTTAAAGTCACAATTTGTGGTAAAAAATGCAACTACTTGATTGAAACCTTACTTACTTTTGAAAATTAGTTTTTATTGGTTGAATATTTATCTCTCTGTTTGAAAATTCATTCTTTTAAATTTGAAAATTCAGGGTTTTTTTTGTCAATTTGGACAGAAAATTAATCTTATTTGACGAAAATTCATTATTTTGGTTAAAAATTCGATTAAATCGTTAACAATTCCTTATTTTGTGAAAAATTAAACTTCTTAATTAAAAATGCAGTTATTTGGTGAAAAATTCGAATATTTTATTGACATTTTAATTCTGTTTTTACAAATTCAATTATTTTGTTGAAGTTATGTCTTTTGTCGAAAATGCAACTACTTGATTGAAACACGAACTACTTTGTTAAAAATTAATTTTGTTGTTGTTGAAGGATTACCTCTTTAGTTAAAAAATTATTCTTTTTAATTTAGAAATTCATCTTTCTTCTCTTTATTTAATTTTCTAATTTGAGTAGAAAATTAATCTTGTTTGATGAAAATACATAATTTTGGTTGAAAATTCGATCACTTTGGTAAAAATTCGTCATTAAGCAGAAAATTAAACCTCTTCATTGAAAATTCGGTTATTTGGTAAAAAATTGAAATATTTGTTTGAAATGTTAATTATTTTGTCAAAAATTCAACTATTTTTTTGAAGTCACCTTTCGGTCAAAAATCAAACTAATTGATTGAACCTTCACATTACTTTTTGGAAATTAATTTTTATCGGTTGAAGATTTACCTCTTTGGTTGAATATTCATGTTTTTCAATTTAAAAATTAATGTTTTTTTTAAATTCATCAATTTGAGTAGGAAATTAATCTTCTTTGATGATGAATCATCAATTCGGTTGAAGACTCGATTACTTCGTTAAAAATTCGTTATTTAGCAGAAATTAAACTTCCTGATGAAAAATTTGAAAGTATTTTGTTGAAAATTGGACTTTCTTTTGAATTTGTTTTTTTGTTGTTAAAAATTAATTTTTTATATGAAAATTTAACTATTCTACTTTTGGTTGGTAAAACGTTCTTTATAAGTTTAAAATTGAACTGTTCATTACAAAATTAATATATTTTGTTGAAAATTCATCTTTGTGGTTAAAAAAATAATCCTTTTTGTTCAAAATTTCTCCTTTTTGGTCGAGGAATCATCTATTTCGTTATAAACATTTTTTTTTGTTAAAATCGACTGATGAAAAATACGTTTTTTTTTCTGCTAGAAATTAATTTTTTAAACTAAAAATTTAACGATTCCATTTTTGTTTAAAAAATTTTTTTTTTTTTTTAGTTTAAAATTAAACAATTTGGTTTAAAATTCATCTTTCAACTTTTTTTTGGAAAATTTGTCCTTTTGTATGTTGAACATTAATCTTTTATGGTAGAAAATTTTGGGCTACGCTACTTTTTTTGATGGGGGATGACAAAACTACGGTCGTCCATAAGAGGTGACGGAGGAGGGGTGAAGGGGGGGGGGGGGTTTACAAAAAAGTCCAAATCTGGTCACGTATTTTGTGGACGACCACTGATCCTAAAAAATTCTTCTCGTATTTCTTATTTATTGCAGTGATAAGCGCCCGTCATGTAACAAAAAAAGCGAATACCTTTTTTTTCAAAAAAACGCTATAGTTATCGTACATTTGAGGGGGATAAAACTTCTAAAAATGCGATCCAGTGGAGGTGGATTACCCTGGATTACTGTGGATTTCCTCTACATAAAGAATTACTCTGGATTACCAAGATTACTTCAGATTGCATAGGATCACTCTGGATTATGGGAGAGTGGGGCTAAGGTGACAGTGGGGATAAAGTGATAGTGGGGCTAAGTCGACACTTACGTTTTTTAAAGATAAATAAAAATCGTGTGAGCCTGGACCGTACTTAAATTACGTAACAGTTCAAGGGGGGGGGG
>CAKNXH010000185.1:68003-108259 GCA_932178445.1 Andricus quercusramuli
AAATTTAAATTTAGTAGAATGAATCATCGTGAAAGTATCAAATCTATTGATTTTAGTCTGTTTTAAAATTATTGAATTTAAATTTTTGACGTTTTTTATTCAAAATTACAGTTTGTGTAATTTAGACTAAATAAGAGGTGTAAAAATTAGTCTCTTTTTGACTCTAACTTGGCCTTTTTAGCAGCAGTTTTTTTAGCAATAAATTTCGCCTGAATGAAAATCAAATATAGTGGTAATATTAAACAGAGTAATAAAAATCCATATACATCCAACAGTTCCTGCTGCCACCAGTGAAGGTCCAAAGCTGGTGATCTCAAAGGCCCTGCACCATTTCTTATCACATATTCTATCCAAAAGATAGCCGTTTTCATTGGGCTCATTGGTCTGTCTCGAAAAAGGCCTGAATGATATTTTGCAGCTCCTCTGTAGCAAATAAAGAATATAATTAGAGAAAATATCAATGTGTTACACAAAATTGCATAGTAATTTGAATATGTTGGGGTATTTTAAAGGACCCAAGGAATTTTCAAAAGATTCAAAGAATTTCAAAAAATTTCCAAGGCATTCAATAAAAATATACTAATCTATACAAATGTTATTACCTGTACTTGGGGTCTCTTAATATTTTCATTAGTGCCTCATCCAGCGATTCTTCAGTAATTTGATCGTGAATCAATTTGATACCCATTTTTTTATTGACTGCAATTTTGATGTTCAGGTGTTGATCATAAAATACTGGAATACCAATGATGGGAACAGCAAAATAAATGGCTTCCTGAATACTATGGATACCTCCGTGCGTTATGAATGCTTTTGTATTATTGTGTCCTAGAAAATTAATTAATTAATTCTTTTTTTTTTGCAAATGACAACCTATTGAATGAAGTTGCTTAAAAATAGAATCTACCTAGAATGGGAATTTGTGGAATCCACGGCATAGTGAGGACATTTTTTGGCAGGCCAGGTGGAAATTTATGTCCACTGGATTCTTTCATCAAAACTCTAATTGGTGCAAGTTTTGCAAATGACGAGTAAATTGCTTGCAGTGTTTCTTTTGGAAGAACTTCTAATGGCATTGTAGTACCGAGTGAGACATAGACAACTCCATCTTTACTTTCATCCATCCACTCTTTCAGCTCCTGAAGCAAAAGATTTCAAAATTTTAAAAACCGTTGGCGAATGGAACAATGTGTATTTGTTTATTTACTCTGGTCAACTTGGAATCGTCTCCTTCTATATGTAACCCAGCAACTTCGATGGAAGCCGGTGTGGTTGGTCTAACCCCATGCATTGAGTAATGCGTATTCACTAAACTCAATGCAACCAGTTTTTCAACTTCTCTAATATTTGGCACATTGGGACCTAAATATTTTTTCATTACTTCTGACTGGTTCTCAGCAAACGCAAGGAATCTGTAAATATGAATTTTAGCTTCCAGAGTATTTTGCAATCTATCCCAGAAGGTTTTAATCTCCAATTTCGGGTGTGGAAGTGTCGAAGAAAAAGCTGTTGACAATGGATTTCCAATATTATCAGCAATCCAAGGAAGTTCCATACTGGCTGTGATAGACACTACAGGTACATTAAAAGTGAAACCCCAACCATAGTAGCAGTTCGCTGCTAATCCCTAAAATAAAAATAATTGGGAAGTGAATATTCTTTTATTTAAAACTATGCCCATAATGCAAATGCCCATTCGATCACCGTCTACCTGCTTACTCTATCCCCACTAAATGACATCCCCTTAGTCAGCTTCTTTCATTTTCATAAAAAGTATCAAGTTTTAAATGAATTTTAGTATGTTTTCTATACATAACAATGCAAAAACAGGTCTACCTGATCGGAGCGCCATCTATTGGATGTATTTGAACTACGATACCCCTCCGGATGCTGGGAGAAAAACCACCGATACCCATACACGGGCGATGTATAGGACTGATCTCAGGTACCTGCCTTCTGATCCGACGCGAGATATGGTCGGTAAAAGCAAGGGAGGGGTTACGCGCTGGGCCCAATGGTGGGGATATACTCCGCAGGTAGCCGGATGCGAGTTGGGAAATGTTCTTCTTGACACAAATGGAATTTCTTCTTGAAAAATATAACAATACACAAACTTCCGAACATGTTTGATTAAATTATGACTGAAATCTCTAAAAGTGCACTTTCTCTAACTTTCAACTTATTGAGGCAAGTAACACATCGTTAGAACCGCCGAAAATCGGAGATTCCGAATATACAATTTCTGAATTACTAATTGAAAAATAAAAAAACGTTATGTTTCCTATTTCATTTCTTATTAGGTAAAAATGGCCCGCCTCAGGATAAAGCAAACAGGCAGACGGCGATCAAATCAGCATCGATCAGCCATAAGATAATTTGGGATTATGAAAAGTAATTACCTCTGTGATGACGATATCGTAACCTGGATCATTAGGAGGATTCCTAATAATTTGTTGCATTTCTTTATGAGCCATATATTTACAAATATCAAGTCCTAACATAATTTGACTAGTTTTCACCGTGTCTCTAAAGGCATCAAGTGGTTCTTGAATTGAATCAAATGTCGTTTTAGGGGTATCAGCATTTATGGTTGCCAAATTAAGAATCGTTGTATAATTCTCAGGTGCATTTTTAGGTTCATAATATGAAATCACGTCCACTTGGTGGCCCTGCCTAGCCAAACCCTTCATTAATGATTGAAATAAAATGTTATGACTTATATATCCAACCGGAAATACACCAAGGATTCTGTATGCACTGATTTCTGTTGTGAGGAACAATATTGATAGTGTCACGAAATACCGAGTAGAATTCATATTTGTGGTTAATTTTCTATGAAAAAAGGTATTTTCAGTTTCAAAGTGAACTGCTCAATACTGGACTGCAAATAGTATACCGCATATTGTAGACAATGGCGAATTTCAATAATTCTAGAGATATGCATGTAAGTCAAAAATTAATATTTCAAGGGGGAGATAGTGCATGTTATTTTTTCTATCTGAGGGTAAATTTACATAATATCGTTATCATTCTGCGTGGTCATTGAAAAAAATTGAGAATAGTTTTTTTAGGTCTGTTGTTGGCACATTTATCAACATGAAGACGTTATTTGCATTCTTACTTACGCGATCATTTGTTGTTATTTGTGCTGTAACAAAAAATCCAAAAACAGATGGCCAAACAGTGAATTGGGAACAAAGTTTATTGATATGAAGTATTAGATAAAATGATTTTTATAGTTTTTAAAAGATGCCCGTCTTAGGAAACCGGATTCCTATATAAATTTTTTAAATTAGTATGCATTTGAGCTTCACGAAAGAAATATGGCTTTTTACCTCCTAATATTAAAAAATGTAACAAATTTAAATAAGGATGTCTTGTATTTCTAGCATTCTTATCGAGTTTAAGGGGGGAAAATTCTGTAATTTTCACATTTTTCTCAAGATAAAAAGAGAGGAATTTTTTATTCTGAATTTTTTTTCTTAATTGGAAGTGGGGCATTTTTTATATTGAACATTTTTATCAAGTTGTAAGGAAGGCAATTTTGGTTTTCAATCTTTTTTCTGAATTAAAAGAAGGAATTTTTCATTTCTAACATTTAGCTTGCGATGAAATATGATAATTTGTTTTTGTTGAAGTTTTGAGTTTAAACATTAAATTTATATAATTTTTATGTTAAAAATTCCTGAGTTTCGAATACATAATATTAAAACAGTCTCAACTCCAAAGCCTCTCTAAAAATATTTAGTTTTTCATGGTTGAATTTGAAAAAATTAGTTTTTAAATCTCTTAATTTCAAACTGTTCAATCCAAAACGTTTTGCATGTAAATATGTATATTTACCTGAAATATTCTTCAATTTGAAATTGCAAAGATAAACTTTTTTATTGAAAATTTATTTGGTTTTTGGTAGAAGATTCTTTGTTTGACTTGGTGGAGAATTTGATTATTTTGTTTCAAATTCATTTGATTTTTGGTAGAAAATCAATCTTCTTGGTTAAGAACTAAACTTTTTTGTTGAAATTTCAAGTATTTGGTTGAATATTGAACTCTTTTGTTGAACATTTTTTTTTAAAGATTCATCAATCTGATTAAAAATTCATCCCTCTGGTTGAAAATTGAACGATTTTGATAAAAATTTGTATGTTCATTTTGGCTCAGACTTAATTTTCTAGAATAAAAAGTAACTTTTCTATTGTTAGTTGAAAAATGATATTTGAAATTAAGACTCCATTTTTTTAGTTTTGGTGGAGAATTCAACAATTTTGTTAGAAATTCATCTTTTTGGTAGAAAAGTAATAAGGTATATTAGTAATCTATTTTACAAGTTCATCTTTCCTAGTTAAAAACTCAACTTTCTTGTAAGAGAAACAAATTATTTTGTTCACAATTAAACTATTTTTGGAAGAAATTACACTGTTTTTTTTTTTTGCAAATTCGTTTTCTTGGTTAAAAGTTTTTTTTCCAACTCAAAATGTAACTATACCATTTTTGGTTAAAAATGTATCCTTCAAAAGTTGAGAATTCAACTATTTCGTAGGAAATTAATGTTTTTTTTTTCAATTCGTCGATTTTGATAGGAAATTAATTTTTCTTGTTGAAAATTCACCACTTTGGTTGAGGATCTAATTATTTTGTTGGAAATTCGTCTTCTTTAGTTGAATCAAGCTGCTTGAAAGTTCGTCTTTTTGTAGAAAATTAATTTTGTCGATGAAAAATGCAGCTATTTGGTAAAAAACCAAGATATTTTGTTAACTGATTTGTTAAAAATGTGCGCTTTTAGATTGAAAATTCATCTTTCGTGGTGGAAAGGTCATCTTTCTTGGTTGAAAATTCATCTCTCTTGGCTGAAAATTAATTTTTTTTGAAAATGCATCTTTTTGGGTTGAAAGTTGTACTTTCGTCAAAAAATGAATTTTTCTGGCTTGAACATTTTAATAACAATTTTGTTAAAAATAAATCTTAATGAGAAGAGATTGATAAGTACATTCATCGTTATTTAAGTATTCCAAGGACAAGAATTTGTGTACTTTCTCATCATTGTTTTATCTAAATTACAGTTTATGTGATTTAAAGTGAATAACAATGCAAAAAGTGGGAATTGAATTTTAATGTAGGTAACTATCTATTCCCGTTCAAAGATTGTCCGTCTTTACCTCTAAGTGCGGGGTTAATGGGATTCATTCATATCCGGTTTTTGGGTTTAGAATTCACGACCCTCTTCAGGTTCACGTGAAAATAAACACGTCTTCTCATGTTCTTACACATCATATTTGTTTAATTTACTTTATAATAACGATATAGGCTTTTAATTTCTGATACATTGTCACTTCGTACAGGGTGCGGCACTGATACTTGCTGTTTCGTTTTTGGCACCAAGCGGCGAGGGGTGGTCGGATGAGGATAGAAAGGGTCCTATTCAGTAGCGGACGTCCTGAAGTTTCCTTTCCACCACAGTCAGTCGACATCATGCATTGGACGGAGAAGCAGCGCGCATTTGCCTGCGAGGCTTACTTTTCCAACGGTCGTTCCATCATGGTCACTCAACGTGCCGTCCGTACTCGATTCAACATTCATTCTGTGGGTCTCTTTCCTGGCCGGCAGTCGATTTGCTTCGTGAATAGTGACATTTAGGGTTGGTCAACCCGAACGCTGATCAGGAACGAGACCTGTGGGATGAACGTTGAACCGAATACGAAAGGCGCGTTGAGTGGCGATGATGAAATGACGGTTGGAAAATTGAGCCTCGCAGGCAAATGCGCGCTGCTTCTCCGTCCAATGCATGATGTCGACTGACTGTGGTGGAAACAAAACTTCAGGACGTCCGCTACTGAATAGGACCCTTTCTATCCTCATCCGACCACCCCTCGCCGCTTGGTGCCAAAAACGAAACAGCAAGTATCAGTGCCGCACCCTGTACGAAGTGACAATGTATCAGAAATTAAAAGCCTATATCGTTATTATAAAGTAAATTAAACAAATATGATGTGTAAGAACATGAGAAGACGTGTTTATTTTCACGTGAACCTGAAGAGGGTCGTGAATTCTAAACCCAAAAACCGGATATGAATGAATCCCATTAACCCCGGCAAATCCTCTATCAGATGCATGATGTCAACTGACTGTTGGGGAAACAAAACTTCAGAACGTACCCTACAGAATGAGACCCTCCACACCCTCAACCGATCACTCCTTGCCGTTTGGCGCCAAAAACAAATCATCAAATTTTTGTGCCGCACCCTGTACCATTGAGAAGCAATTGGATTTATTTGGATCCGGTATCGTGGGGTCAGATTCAACGGCCAAAGGATTGCATATTCAGGTCTAATCCTGGTTCTAAGTATTTTAAATATTATTTTCTTTAAAATGTCACTCCTTCTATATGTCTCCTTCTATATGCAACCCAGCCATTTCGATGGAAGCCGGTGTGGTTGGTCTAATCCCTTGCATTGAGTAATGCGTATTCACTAAACTCAGTGCAACCAGTTTTTCAACTTCTCTAATATTTGGCACATTGGGACCTAAATATTTTTTGATTACTTCTGACTGGTTCTCAGTGAAAGCAAGGAATCTGTAAATATTAAGTCTAGCTTGCAGAGTATTTTGCAATCTATCCCAGAAGGTTTTAATCTCCAATTTCGCTAGTAGAAGTGTCGAAGAAAAATCTGTTGACAATGGATTTCCAATATTATCAGCATTCCAAGGAGGTTCCATACTGGCTGTAATAGACACTACAGGTACATTGAAAATGAGACCCCAAACATAGTAGCAGTTCGCTGCTAATCTCTAAAATTAAAATGATTGGGAAGTGCATCTTCTTTTATTTAAAACTATGCTCATAATTAAAGTGCTCATTTGATCACCGTCTACCTGGTTACTCTATTACCACTAAATAACATCCCCTCACTCAGCTTAGGGACCATCAGAGTGCTGTTACCAAGCCTTTGCCAGCGAAGTTCCTCTGTACTTGATAAGGAATAACATACAAACACTCAGAAAAATTTCATCTTGTGTCCGAAGGATGCTTCTTAACGGGCGATCTCCAATTCGCATCCTGATACCTGAGTTGTATACCCCCACCATTGCATCCGACGCGTTACCCCTTACTTGCTTGTTCGCGCCTGGGATAATATCTTAGACTGCGAGTGTACCTGAAATATTGAAACTGGACATTGTAAATGGACATTGTATCAGCTTGTATATTTGATAAATTTTTTATTCTGTGCCCGTGAAAATGAAGACCTTCAGATCGTACAGTTATTCTATTTCTAATTGAAATCATCAGTTGATAAATAATTTCAAGTTCCTGGGAACCGTTTCTAGACAAATAATTGCGAATTGATCAATCAGAATTTTCTGTGTAATATCATTTTTAAACCATTAAAAATGGTAAAATTTGCGAAGATCTCTATGTTCAATTTAGGTATTGAGAAATGAGGTAATTTTAATTCCTAGCCTTCGAAAATAGCGCAGTTTATAGTCAAACTACAAATATGTACAAAGGGATTGTCAATACAATGGACACCAATCGTAAGATCTCAGGTAGCTCTATGCAGAGCCCCCACTCTTTCTGTTCTCTTAGCATCCGGAGGGGTATCGTAGTACAAATAAATCCAACAGATGGCGCTCCGATCAGGTAGACTTGTTTTTGCATTGTTATGTGTTGGCAAAAACGGTAAATATCCTATTGAAAGTGATTTCTATGAGAAAAATGGGTGAAATTTACAATTTAAATGTTGAAAATTTGTAGCTTAGTGAATTATTTGTGTTATCGAAAGTTTGTCAGAATTATTAGTGTCAAATCATGATATTAAAATGCGTGTAGCTCCAGGCTGTATGTCAGGCTATAAGGTCAATTCGAACAAGTTTGATTTATTTTTGTGCCAAAAATAGCGAAAAAATTAAACTGCGGAAACAGGCTATACAGAGGGATGACATTATTTATGACCTAGACATGCGGTTTGTGAAAATCACTTTTAGGAAAGTGACATAATTTGGAAGGCGGAAGTTGAAGGTCCGGATGGGAGTATAATGTCTATGGTATGTTAATTTTATTTCTTATTATTTTTTACATTTATTTTGTTTACCTACATAGTTTTCATTAATTTAAATCAATTATTCATGAAAAAATCCTTAGGAAAGATCGCAAATATTTATAATAAGGCAGTGTTCACATATTGCGTCACACTACCCCACTATAATTTGTAAACTTTTTTACATTTTCAAAGAGATAAGACAAATTAAATTATAAGAAAAACTTATTTTGAAAAATTAAGAAAATGATAATTAGAAGCTTTTTGATAATTTTGAAAGATTTTGAGAATAGATTTTCAAATATATTTCTGGAAAATTCTTTAATGGTTCAGGTTTGATTTTAAAAGAATAATTTTTAGTTCTGGAGATTTTAAAATGTGTGGGGAAAAATATGGAAGACTATAAAGACAATTGTTTTGATTTTTCAGGATTTAACCAAATTTTAGGTAAACTCAATTTTGCAGGGCGTCAGGTAAAGGAAACGAATATTCTTAAGATTCGCGGTAAAATTTCAAAAAATTTTTTTTTATGAATTCTAAAAGCGAATTCATTGAAGATTACAAAATTTTTAAAACTATTTCCTAAAATTTTGAAAAAGAATGTAAAAGATCCTAAAGAAAAATTTTGCAAAATCAACTATTTCAGGAAAAATTTGAGTAAATTCAAGATAAGCGTAGAAGTTTTGAAACGATTCACAAATAATGAAAACTTGTAAGATATTTGAGGAAATTGGTAAGGTTTCAAAAAAATGACAAAAATTCTTTAGGTTCCTAGGAAAAATAGAAATAATCTTTCATTTTGGAAAATTAATTTTAATAGAATAATTGAAAATATTTCACGAAAAATGAGTATAATTTAAAAATATTAGAGGGTTTAACAATTTTCAAAAGTTTGAAAAAGGATTATTGAAATCATGTTTCATTTTGAAAATTAATTTTCACAGAATGATTGAAAATATTTCACGAAAAATATGTATAATTTAAAAATATTAGAGGGTTTAACAATTTTTGAAAGATTGAAAACGAATTTTCTTAAGATATATAGGAAAATTTTTCATGATTTTTTAGTCTCAAAAATGATCTTCAAGAAAAAATGTCAAAGCACTGAAGAACATTTCAAAAGATTTCCTTAAATTTCGAAAATGAGTTGAATATTCCAAAGCAAAATGTTTTAATTTTGTAAGATTAGAAAATAAAAAAAAAGGATAAATCGAGTGAATTCAAGAAATATTTAGAAGATTTGAAGAAATTGGAAGAGTATTTCGAACTGCAAAAGATTTGATAAAATTACGAATTTTTTAAAAATATTTCCAACCAAAACTTTAGAAGCTTCGAAAAAATGTTGAAAGGTTTCAAATGAATGAACAAATTTTCTTGTAATCCATAGGAAAATTTGGAAGATTCTAAGGCAATTTTTAAACTTGGAAGCATTTCCGAAAATTTCTCAAATATTTTTTATTCCTGCCAAACTTCTAAAAGTCGTAAATATCTTTTTATAAGGCTCGAATTTTTCCTGCTATACTGTGAAATCCTTGAAAAAAAATATTTTCCATCTTCGAAATTCCTTTTTGATACATCTGAAATATTAAAAAATCTCTTCTAATTTCTCCAGAATCTTATAAAATTTATATTGAGTGAGTAATTTGAATGTTTGTGTGGCTAAACAAATATTCAAAACTTTTGCATCCAAAAGTTTTTTTTTTTAATTCAGAAAAAGTCTATTATGTTTTTACAAACACAATACAAAAAATTTTATGTACCTACGGTTGGAGGGGTGTAAAAAAGGTAGAAAATAACGTTAATTAATATGTGAAGGCTCCCTAACTCATATAGTTAGAAAAAGTAAAAATAAAAATATTCTAGAGCTTAAGAAAAAATTAACGTTAATTAGATAATATCAATAAACGTTTAGAATTTGTAACAATTACAATTGTTTATGGAATAATTAATTACATTAGCAGAATTAACAATAGAAAAATATGAATTCTATACATAACAATGGAAAAACAGGTTTACCTGATCGGAGCGCCATCTATTGGATTTATTTATACTTTGATACCCCTCCGGATGCTAAGAGAACAACTACCGACACACATACACGGGCAATGCATAGGGCAGATCTCAGGTACCTGCCTTCTAATCCAACGCGAGATATGGTCGGTAAAAGGAAGTGAGGGGTTACACGCTGGACTCAATGGTGGGGATATACTCCGCAGGTAGCCGGGTGCGAGTTGGGAAATATTCTTCTTGACATAAATGGAATTTCTTCTTGAAAAATATAACAGCACACAAACTTTTGAACATGTTTGATAAAATTATGACAGAAATCTCTAGCAGTGCACTTTCTCTAATTTTCAACTTATTGAGGCAAGTAACACATCGTTAGAATCGCCAAAAATCGTAGATTTCGAATAGGAAATTTCGATGTTACTAATTGCAAAATTAAAAAAAAACGTTGTTTCCCATTTTATTTCTCATTTGGTAGAAATGAAAAGCCTAAGGGTAAAGCAAACAGGCAAACGGCGATCAAATCAGCATCGACCAGCCATAAGATAATTTGGGATTATTAAAAGTAATTAACGCCTGGCTTTTGACTTCCTAATATTGTAAACATAAACAAAATTTAAAAACCATAGCAAATTTTTTTTAAACATTGTGTTTGGCAAACATGTTTTAAGCGAATGAAACTGATTTAATAACTGAAATATGATAAACTATCTGTTATTTGATTTATTCTAGGAAAGATAAAGAAATATTTGGCAGAGGTTTTGAAGAACTTGAAAAATTGTGAAAGTAGGGATAAAATGAAAATAAATTTTTTTTTGTTTTCTCGGCTAAAAAACATTTTTGTAAGCCATTGAAATAAAAAAAAATTTAAACTTCAAAACTTGAAAACGTTTACTTTACCATAAATTAAATTTTTTATTAATTTTTTTCTGTGAATTGAAATAAGACTTTTTTTATTTTTAATATTTTTATTGTGAAGGTGCTATTCGTACGGCCGGCCATACGAATATCCTCAGCTTTTTTATTGAGTTACAAGGGAGAATTTTTTTTTTTTTAATTAGAGGAGGGAGTTTTTATTTTACAAACTTTGGTTAATATTTTAATTGAGTTGAAGAGGGGCAAATACTTTCCTTTCGACATTTTTTTATGATGGAAGGAAAGCACTTTTTATTATATATATTTTTCTGAATCAGAGAAGGAAAATTTTTTCATTCAATTGGAATTTAGGAAATTTTGGTATGTAATTTGTTTTTGAATTGGGAAAGAGAAATTTTTTTCTGGATTCGAATGGGGACATTTTGCATTTTCAGCATTTTTATTGAGTTGAAGGGGGGAAAATTCTGTAATTCTTACATTTTTCTTAATATAAAAAGGGTGGTATTTTTTATTTTCATATTTTTTAAAACTGGATGTGGAATATTCTTAATATCTAACATTTGTATTAAGTTGCATTGGAGGCATTTTTGGTTTTCAATCTTTTTTCTAAATTGAAAGAGGGAATTTTTTATTTTTAACATTTGGTTTGGGATGAAAGAGGATAATTTTTTATTTTTTGTCGTTGAAGTTTTGAAATCATCTTTGCAATTTGAAATTGCAAAGATGAACTATTTTATTGAAAATTTATTCTTTTTTTTTTTTAAATCAACAATCCGATTGAAAATTCATCTCTAGTTGGAAAATTGAACTATTTTGTTAACGAAAATTTCTTCTTTGGTTTGGACTTAATTTTCTAGAAGAAAAAAGTGACTTCTTTATTGTTGGTTGAAAAATGATATTCGAAATTAAAAATCGATCTTTTCTAGTGGAAAATTCAAGTATTTTGCAGGAAGTTCTTCTTTTTTTGCAGAAAAATTCATCCTTTTAGTTAACAACACAACTGCATGGTTGAAAATCAATCTGTTTAGTGGCGAATTCAACTATTTTGTGGAAATTTTTTTTTTTTTTTCACTTTTGGTCTTTTTGGTCAAAAATTCTTTAATCGGAAATTAATCTTTAATATTATCCATTATATATTATTTATTGAAAATTTATCTTTTATGGTAGAAAAGTCATCTTTCTTGGTTGAAAATTCATTTCTCTTGGCTGAAAATTCAACCCTCTTGCCTAAAGATGATCTTCGTCTTCGAAAATTGAACTTATCAGTTTGAAAATTCAACTGTCTTCTGAAAATACATTGTTTTGGCTTAAAAATTCATTTATACGTTAGAGAATAAAACTGTTACATATTCTTATTCTCGATGTAATTGGCCTTTGATCTATTGAACCTTTTCAGTGTCAGTTTATATGTGAACGATTCCTAAATAATAGTCAATTTTCCTAACGAATTTAAAAAAAAAATTCTTTATAAGAAGATGTTGATAAATAGATTCATCCTTAGTCAAGCGTTCCAAGGATAAAAAGTTATGTACTTTTTTATTGTTGTTTTATTTAAATTAAAGTTTATGTAATTGTGAGTAAATAACAGATGTAAAAATTAGTCTCTTTTTGAGTCCAACTTGGCCTGTTTAGCAGCATGTTTTTTGAAAATAAATTTTAGCAGAATGAAAATCATATAAAGTGATAATATAAAACAGAGTAATAAGAATCCATATACATCCAACAGTTCCTGTTGCCACCAGTGAAGGTCCAAAGCTGGTGATCTCAAAGGCCCTGCACCATTTCTCATCACATATTCTATCCAAAAGATAGCCGTTTTCATTGCGCTCATTGGTCTGTCTCGAAAAAGGCGTGAATGGTATTTTGCAGCTTCTCTGTAGTAAATAAAGGAAAGAATTAGAGAAAATGTTATAAAAATACATCCCTGCAAGGAATTCAAATCATATTTGTTCAATTTACTTTATAATAAAAATATAGGCTTTCAATGTATGATGCATTGCCACTTGGTACAGGGTGCGGCACAGAAACTCACTCATTTGTTTTTGACACCAAGTGGTGTGGAGGGGTCGGAAGATGGTGGGGAGGGTCTCATTCAGTAGGGGACGTCCAGAAGTTTCGTTTTCCCCACAGTCAGTTGACGTTATGCATTACACAAAGGAGCAGTCCGCATTTGCCTGCGAGGCTTACTTTTTCAACGGACGTTCCATCATCGCCACTCAACGTGCCTTCCGTACTTCTTGCTGGTCCCGTTCCTGGCCGGCAGTCGATTGTTTCTTGAATGAAAATATCCAGGAATGGGCAACCCGACTTCCAACCAGGAACGGGACCTGCAGGATGAATTTTGAATCGAATACAGAAGGGAAATTGGAAAAGTATGCTTCGCAGGCAATTGCGCGCTGCTCCTTCGTCCAATGCATGATGTCGACTAACTGTTGGGCAAACGGAACTTCAGGACGTCCCCTACTGAAGCAGACCCTCCCCACCCTCAGCCGATCACTCATCGCCGCTTGGCGCCAAAAACAAATCATCAAATTTTGTGCCGCATCCTGTATTATTGAGAAGCAATTGGATTTATTTCAATCCGGTATCGTGAGGTCAGATTCAACGGCCAAAGGGTTGAATATTTAGGTTTAATTATTGTGCCTACGTATTTTAAATATTATTTCCTTCAAAACATCAATGTGAATTTTGAGTATCATTTTTTTAAATGTTGTTTGAAATGAAAATACATACGTACGTGCAAGAATTAGACCTAAATATTGAACCGTTGGCTGTGAAATCTGAAATTGCAAAACCGGATTCAAATCAATCCGCTTATGGAGAGTTTCAGAAGTAAAAAAAGGGGATTCCATTTTTCAGCCGCATGGTTGAATATTTTTGTCTGATACTCTGCATACGTCGTCTACATATTATTCTGTTTTGCTGAACAGAGCAGGTTTTTCAAAAAACGTTTATATTTTATGTCATAAGCAAAACGAAAAGGAAAATAGCATCAGATTGCAGTGACGCTCAATGTTAGCTGTATGTCAATTTTCGCGGAATCCCCATCGACCCTCGTCGAACGGCACGTGGCGGGCACCCCGGATTGCATCGAGTTACCCGTAACGAATGACCCTTTCATTGTTATGAGATGCAGACCGGTTGAGATAATTTTTTTTCACTTTCTTCAAATTATACGAATAACCTAATTCTGCTAATCAAATTGCATCAAGCCATGTTTTTATAATTTCATTTTTTTCAACCGGCCTGCATCTCACAACAAGGAAACGGTCATTCGTTACAGGTGATTCGATGCACTGCGGGGTGCCTGCTATGTGCCGCTTGACGAGGGTCGATGGGGATGCCGCGAAAATGCACACACAGCTAACCCTGAGCGTCACTGCAATCTGATGCTATTGTTCTTTTCATTTTGTTTATGAAATAAAATATAAATATTTTTTCGAAAAATCGGCTTTGGTCAGCAGAACAGAATAATATTCATATGACGTATGCAAAAAATCAGACAAAAATATTCAATCGTGCGGCTGGAAAATGGAATCCCGTTTTCTAACTCGAATGAAGCCCCTTAAGTTGTCCACTATCAATAAAAAGGCAAAAATGTCGGAAATAGCTTTTCAGTAATACCAAGTGACCAAATATCATAAATTAAAAGCCAATGATGTTATTACAGAGTAAATTAAACAAATATAATGAGTAACAACATTAAATTACGTATTTATTTCCAGTGAAACCATAAGGGGGCGTCTTTTAATTACGTTAGGTTTTTTTGAAGGGGAGGAAGGATATACGGAAAATTTCAAGAATCCTCACTTGGGGGAGGGGGGATGGGTCCGAAGTAATCCTTATGTGAGTTTTCTCTCTATAATTATTATTTTTTTGAATCCAAGAAATATATCGTCAAAATTTTATTTATTTTTTTAAAATACCTTGAATTTTTTCAAATCCTGTGAAACTTTCTTGCAATCCTCGCAATTTCATGCAAATTGTAAATATACCCGAATTCAGTGGGACGTCAAATTAATAACTTAATTTCTATCAACCCGTGCGAAAAACACGTTCGGAATTTTCGACTGTGATGAAAAAGGATCCCCTAGGCCAAGTGTTAAGTATTCTTAGGTGACCTTTTCGGAAGTACACCCAAAAAATAAAATATGATTTTCACATTTACCTGTATTTTGTATCTTTCAATATCTTTGTAAGTGCTTCAGTCAACGTTTGTTTTGTGATTTTATCGTAATTTAATTTAACACCCATATGTTTATTAACTAATATCTCGACGTTTTGATGCTGATCCATAAATAATGGAATTCCAATGACCGGGGTGGCAAAATAAATGGCTTCTTCAACACTGTGGAGTCCGCCATGGGTGATGAATCCCAGAGTGTTATTGTGACCTGAGAAAATTATAATAATGGATTAATCCAGACAAATTTTAAGAAGCATGACGGTCTAGTTTCTAGCTTTGGGCATAATCCGTGAAGGCTTAGTCTACGGCTCAGGCGGTGTTCAAATTAAAGAAGAATAAAAAGGGCGTGGTCGAGAAGAAATCTCAAAGAAGGTGGGAGTAGCCATGGGCGTGGTGAAGGGAAGTGGGCGTGGCTTTGCAATTATTAAGGAACGCCTAAGGAAAGTAGGTGGCTAAGGTGAAGTTCAAGAGCGTAACTAAGAGGCGTCACAACAAATTGTTGTTAGGGCCATACGAGTGGTAGAAGGATTTGTTAGGGGGCGTGGTCTGGATGGTAGGCGTGGTATTTGTAGTTACTAATTCAATAAGTAATATTACAAATGTACTCTGAAGAGCTATCAGAGAATTCAAGTCATAGTCTTGACATTCTTTGACAGTCCAGGTGGATGGCATTTTTCTTGTATTGTATTGATTAAAAAACTCATTGTTGAAGATTTGGCGAAGAAGGGATAAATAGATGATACTGCTTTGTTTGTAAGTGATTCTACTGTCTTGTTTCTCAGTAATTCTCCTGCTGTTTCATTTTCTAATGAGAAGTACACTTTGCTTCCATCCATGCATTCTATGAAAACATTAGTGTGTCTAAGAAGCACTTTCAAAGAAGGTGAAAGTGGTCGCAGGGCGTGGTAAAGAGGAATGGGCGTGATAATGAGGAATGGGCGTGGGGTTTGTAGTTGCTAAGAGGCGTGCCGGTGGAAAGTGGGTGGCTAAGATAAAGTGCAATCACTTGAAAAGAGGCGTGCCGAATGGGTTTGCTCAGGGGCGTATGCGTGATCAGGCAAAGTGGGCTTAGTGATTTTGGTTCAATATTCAATATTGTATATTAAAAAAGTACTTAGAACAGCAATTTGGGGAATCCAAGTCATAGTTTTGGCATTCTTCGGAAGTCCAGGTGGAAGCTTTTTTCCTTCTGTTGTTTTGATTAAAAATCTGATCGGTGCGAATTTGGCGAATGAGGAGTAAATAGATGATACCGTCTCCTTCGGAAGTGACTCTAATGTAGCTGCAGTTCCTAATGAGAAGTAGACTACGCCATCTTTGCTCTCATCCATCCATTGTTTGAGTTCCTTAGAAAAATGTTATCATATAATTATCATGAAAATAATTGATTGTATAGAAAAGTTCTTTAATTAGTATATTATTAATACTGTGGTGAAATTGGCATGTTCCTCCTCTATGTGCAATCCTCCTGCTTCAATGAAAGCTGGTGTCGTTGGTCTGATACCTTGTATGCTGTGATGTGTATTCACTATAGTTAAAGCCACCATTTTTGCAGCCTCTCTAACCGACGGAAGATCTGGCCTCAAATATTTTCGAACTATTTCAGTTTGCTCTTCTATAATAGAGTAATATCTGTATGTGTCAACGAAGCTTCTTACAGTGTTCAACAGACGATCCGAAAATGTCTTAATCTCAGTTTTCCCTAGCAAATGTGTTGGGGAAAAAGCTGTAGATCTGGGATTTCCAGCATTTTGTGAAACCCATGAGAATTCTTTGCTGGCAGTTATTGTGATTAGGGGTATATTCAAGAATGGACTCAATGCGTAGAAACAGCCTACTCCCTCGCCCTAAAAAAATTGAAAAATGGTTGCTCTATTTTCTTTTTTGAGACAGCGATTGATATATGCAATAAATTAATTTGTTATGAGTTTGAAAATAATTACCTCGATGATGATGAGATCATATGCCGGGTTTTTCGGGGGGTTTCGAATTATGTGTTGCATCTTTTCATGAGACAGAAGTGCACAGACAGACATTCCCTTCTTCGCGAAGGAAATCATGTCGTCTGTGTTACCTTTCGTTTCTTCAACCGAATCAAAATGCGTTTTAGGATGTATGACTTCTAGATTTGCTAAATTGAGTATGGTTTTATAATTTTTTGGAGGGTTAACCAACTCATAATGTGAAATAACGTCCACTTGATGGCCCTGTTTTGCTAAACCTTTCATCAGGGTTTGAAATAGCATATTATGACTTTTAAAGGACCAAGCAAAGAGACCTAAAATCCTGTGCGCCCCAATTTCTTCATTGAGGAAGTAAATTGATAATAATAATAAAAAAAATTTAACTTGATTCATGATATAAGGCACTGTTAGAGCACGTATTTCAAATCAACGGATTCGTTAAACTACAGTCTTAAATTGAGATTGTGGATATTTGAGCGGTGATTTCCATACTCCACTGACCTCTTTCGTTGATATGCAGTCTTGGATTTGCAAATCTTTATATTTCTATAAATATGCATAACTGAATATCTATTATATTAATTTACATTCAAACGATAAGGAATTGACAAGTCAATACAGGCATAACGTATATCAGGAAATGGAGATTTTTCTAATCTCTTTTTAATTGAATCTTGAGATTTCTCCTTGAAAGCTTTTTCAGTACAATTTTAAAGATAATTGAAATTATATAGAAAAATAACATGACACACAACAACAAAAATACGTAAACGTCCAAGAGTTCTGCCTGCCACCAATATAAGTCGACAGCGGGTGAGCGTAAAGATTGGGCTCCATTTTTTATGATGTATTCTATCCAATAGGTAGCTGTTTTCGTAGCACTGAGTGGACGATCCCGAAAAAGTCTTGAGTGATAATTTGCAGCTTCTCTGAAGTTAAAAATAAATTATTAACTTTTGTTGAAATTTTTTAAATGATAAATCATAGGGCCAAGT
This sequence comes from Andricus quercusramuli, assembly GCA_932178445.1. Lineage (NCBI taxonomy): Eukaryota > Metazoa > Arthropoda > Insecta > Hymenoptera > Cynipidae > Andricus > Andricus quercusramuli. Next base: position 86,065 of record CAKNXH010000185.1, read on the forward strand.
TTTTTCAGGCCTTCTACTTGAATTTCATATAAAATAAGTTTTACCTGTACTCAGGATTTTTCAATGTTTCTCTTAAAGCCAAATCCAAAGAATCTTCTGTGATTTCATCATAGTTCAATCGAACACCCATTTTTTTGCTAACTAAGATATTCACGTTTTTCATCTGGTCAAAAAATAAGGGTACGCCAATTACAGGGATACCAAAATAGACAGCTTCCTGAACACCATGAACACCACCATGTGTCATGAACAGTCTTGTGTTATGATGCCCTATTATATCAGAAACATTAATTAATTATGGTTCGAAAATACAAGAAAGCAGTTAGGGTAAAAGATTAAAATCATGATAACAATAAAAGTACTAGCATATCATCGGTATGATTAAATCCTAAAAATTTACTTAGGACAGCTATCTGTGGTATCCAGGTCATAGTCTTGACATTTTCTGGAAGTCCAGGTGGAAAGGATTCTCCTTCCTTTGCTTTCATCAATATCCTAGTGGGTGCAATTTTCGCAAATGAGTTATACATTCCTAAAAGTGTTGTCTTCGAAAGTGATTCGATGGGCACTACAGTTCCAAATGAGATGTAGACAACGCCACTTTTACTTTCATCCATCCATTGTTTCAGATCCTTAACAAAAATTACTATAGATATGACAAATATATATGAAGGATCCTAGGAAAATGGAGTCTGAAGTGCCAAATTTCGGAAATTTGTTTTATTGGTGAAAGCTAATTGTTTTGACCTATCTCATGGCTGTGGAATGTTTCCTTATCATAATGCAGTTTAATGTCCAGTGCAATTCAGAAGTGGATAAAAATCCATGTTGTGTATTTAAAAAATTAACTTCTTCTTTTTGTCTGTTTCTTTCACCATTCAGTGAAGCTAAGTATTAGTTCAAAAGGTGACTTTTACGAAAACATTCATGCTATAGGCTACAGGGACAAAAAACCGAGAAGGTTCATATTGTCTTAATTTTCATGTTCCAGATGCTCAATATTGAGACTAATGTAATGTCTTTTGTAAAGAGAAAAAATTACAGATTAAGGTCAAAATGAAACAGCTATTCATTTTGTTGTTCAAATATTATCATTATTATCTTACCTTGGTGAGAGTAGAGTTATCTTCTTCTATATGTATTCCTGCAACTTCGACGAGAGCGGGTGTGATTGGTCTAACTCCTTGAAGTGTGTAATGGGAATTTACAATACTTAAAGACACTTCTTTTTCAATTTCTCTGATTGTTGGCATATCAGGGCTCAAAAACTTTCGCATTGCTTCAGTATGGGGTTCCTCAGTACGAGAGAAAAATCTGTACAAGGCTACGTGTGTTTGTACAGTATTATGTAAACGATCCCAAAATGTTTTGACCTCTGCTTTCATCATAAATAATGTTGAGAAAAAAGCTGTTGATGAGGGATTTCCAATTTGTCGACTTATCCATGGGAATTCTAGAGTTGGAGTGGCAGTTATAACAGGTACATTGAAGATTCTCCCGAGTCCGTTAAAACAACTTATTGTGTATCCCTAAAAAAAGTATAAAATTACCCATTGACTGGATTTTATTTTATTAATTTAAATACCTGTAGAATGATGACGTCATAGGGTGAATCTTTTGGAGGATTTCGAATGAAATCTTGCATCATCTTGTGACCCAGAAGTGGACACATCGTAATTCCAAAAACTTCAGTGAGATGTTTTACTGGGTCTTTGATCGCATCGATTGCGTTTTGAATTGTATCAAATTTTGTCGTGGGATAAGGATAGTCTAATTTTGCCAAATTGAGAATAGTTTTATAATTTTTTGGCGGGTTTGTGAGTTCATAGTGACTGATAACGTCAACTTGATGCCCTTCTTTTGCTAAACCTTTCATTATTGATTCTAAGAAGATGTTGTGGCTTCGAAAGTCCAGAGGAAACACAGCTAATACTCGATATGTATCGACTCCTCTTCTCAGGTAGAACATGAGCAGTATCACAAAGTACGAGTGATTAATAAACATTTTCAAAATTTGAAAAAAATTGCCACTTTATTAAGTATCTTTCTTTGTTGTTTTCTTCAAGAAAAGTTCTCTTATGATTCGAAATTGAAGAGTGCGCTCAACTAAACTTGCGATCACAGTATGACTTTTCACAATATCATTTTCTGATTAAATATATACTACAGAAATCTACAACGCAATGCAAAATTATCTATCCTTTGTGTGTAGATAAGCGACCATCCATAAATTACACAAAACAATGGCAAAAAACTATTGATAAAGTCGTGTTTATTTTTTTACATTGTCATCCTACACGTGTGCCAAAGCAAAATCCAATCAGATGAGTCTTTCAAAAGTATACAGTCGACAACCACAATGACGACATCGACAGACAGACACCACTGTAAAATTGATTTTTTCGGATTCAGATGGGTTCCGAAATGTGGAGAGTTGAGGAAATCGGCAGCAGTCAGTCTTGCCATAAAAACGATACCTTCTCATTATGATGAGAATATAAGAAAATGAATAAAAATGAATATTTTGATCGAACTATTCAAGATAGGAAGAAAGATGGATATATCAAAATTATGCACCCTGTAAAGATCTACAGAATTGTTATTAATTACTTTTTCCAAGGACTAGTAGTTTTTGCTTTATTCGTAAAAACAACGTTAAAAATGAACAAATAGAATTTTTGGACAAAGGACAAAAGGTAAGAAAAAAAGTGATCCACAAAAGTTTACTTATCGAAGAAAGAGCTACAAATTTGTTCTGAATTATTTTTTGAGAGGATGTGTAATTTTTGTTTTAATCGTGAAAAATGGCATCTTAGTACTTGAGAATAATATAAAGGTAATGATCCATTACCAAAGCTTGTGAATTACAGATACATTATGAAATGGAAAATTATACTTATCTCTTTCTGAACAAATTTTAAAATTTTCTCAGTATAATTTGAACTATGGTGAATTCGATCTCGAGTGTTTCCACTTTGTATTCATTTTATGGTATGGTGGTCATTTCACAAACACTTTGCTTCCCGTTAACAAATGTATTTGATTCCTCATAGCGGAAGCATTAGTTATTTTCTTCAATAATAGATAAACCAAAGAATTTTTTAAATACGAAGACAAATCAAGCAAATAAAAATTTGTATTCGGAATGATAATAATGAGCATAATTTCCTCAATCTTTAATAATGTGTTTCAATATTATAGATCAATCAATTTGTCTCAAATCAAGGAATCTATTCCGTTCTTGCATCAATTCTGAATTATGCTGATGAAAAAAGTTTTACTATGAAAAGCATGTTTTCAAGTATTATGCATTACCATAGCTTGCTTACTCTTCAATAAAATGCATCAACTTTGAATTATGAAAATGAGAAAAATTTTACTATAAAGATAGATTGTGAAAATATATTAATTACTACAACTTCCCCACTCTTTATTAAAATGTATTAATATTTTATGCCAATCAGTTTGTCTCGAAGCAAAGAAGCTTTAATATTCTTGCATCAACTTTGAATTTTGTTGAAAAAAAATGTTTTACTATAAAAAACCGTATTTTCAAATATTATGCGTTGCCATAGCTTCCTCACTCTTCAATACAATTTCTTTGTTTTGTATGAGACATTTAAAAGTAAGGAAGGTTCAACTAAAAGAATTCAAAAATTTTTGAAAATGTTGAAAGCTTCCTCTATGAGGAAGAAAAATAATGAATTTTAATGTTTAAAATTAAGGAGTCCGCTTAACTAAAATTTAGATGAATATTCATTATAGATTGCACATGTGAGGAATGATTTTGAGCGTTGAACGTAATAAAGATGAATCAGCATTTTGTGAATTTTTTTATTTCCTGAATTCATTGCGCATAGTAATGAATAATTTATTAACTATGAATCTTTCTTCAATTGAAGTTTAACGTCTTTTCTAAAAAGCAATTTATAAGTTTTTCGAAAGACGATTAAAATTATATAGAATACCAATATTACACAAAATAACAAAAAACCATAAACATCCAAAAGTTCAAGTTGCCACCAATAGAGATTTAAAGCGGGAGATCTTAAAGGCTCTGCTCCATTTCTTATCACATATTCTATCCAAAAGATGGCCGTTTCCATTGGACTCAGTGGCCTATCTCGAAAGAGGCGTGAATGATATTTTGCAGCTTCTCTGAAGTTGAAAAAAAATTATGTACTTTTAAAAATTGTTGCAAAACACAAATCACGAAAAAAGAAAAAAAGAAATCTGAATTTTTCACTTCAAAATAAAGCGGTTCATAAGTTTTATATTACCTGTATTTAGGATCCTTCAATATTTTTCGTAACGCATCATCTAAAGACTTTTCTGTGATTTCATCCAGGTTTAATTGAACAGCCATTTTTTTATTGACTACTATTTCCACGTTTTGTCGTTGGTCATAAAACAATGGAATTCCAATCACAGGAACAGCATAATACATGGCTTCCTGAATACTATGGAGACCTCCATGGGTCATAAAACCTCGCGTGTTATTATGACCTATACATTAGAAGAAATTATCTTTTTATTTTGAAAACTAACTAAAAAAAAAAATAATCGAAGTAGGCACCACGCTCGAACAAAAAGGCTTTTGTAGCAGATATTAATACATTAATTAGGTTTTTCAAATTTCTTCTCTTACCCTATCACTCTCCCCTAACTCCTCTTCTCAACCATCCTCAATTCATCCTATTCTATCGTATGCTATTGTATCCTATCCTATTCTATTCCGGTCTAGACTGTCGTTGTCTATTCTGTCCTATCCTATCATACCTATATTCTATACCCTATATCCCTCTCACTCCTCTCCTCATTTATCCTATTCCATCATATCCTTTCTTATTCTATCCTATCCTATTCTCTTTTATCCTATCATATTCTCTTTCACCCTATCATTTCGTATCTTATCCTATACATCAACCCATCCTGTTCTATCCTATCATATCCTATATTATATTATGTCCCAAGCTGTCCTATTCTATTCTATCGCAGTCTAGCCTATTCTAGTCTAACCTATTGTATCCTATCCCTAACTATCCTATTGTATTCTATCGTACCATATACTATCCCACATTGTCCTCTTCTATATTATCATATACTATTATATCATTTTCTAGCCTATCTTACCCTGCCATATCCTATCGTATACTATTGTATGCTATCTCTAGTCTAGCCTATCACAGCCTATCCTATCCTACCCTATCCTAACCTATAGTATTCCATCCTATCTCATTTCATCCTCTTCTATCCTATGCTATCCCCATCTATTCTCCTCGCTCCTCCTTTTCTATCCTATCCTATCATATCCTATATTATCTCAACCAATTCTATCATATCCTACCTCCAATCTATCCTATCGAACACTACTGTACCCTATCCTATTATATTCTAGTCTAGCCTGTCCTACTAAATTCTATCCTATCCTGGCATATCCTATATTCTATACCCTATATCTTCCCTCACTCTTCCCCTCATCTATCCTTTTCTATCCTATCCTATCGTATTCAATCCTATCATATACTACTCTATTTTATCATATCCTATCTTATCCTATACTTAAACTTATCCCATCCTATTGTACTATCATATCCTATCCTATCTCATCATATTCTATACTATCCTGCCCTATCATATCATACTTTAACCTATCCTATCGTATCTTATCCTGTTTTATCGCAGTCTAGCCTATCCTAATTTACCCTAGTGTATCCTATCCCAACCAATACTATTGTTTCTATTGTACCATATGCTATCCCACATTGTCCTCTCCCATATTATCTTATACTATTATATCCCATCCTATTCCACATTGGTCGAGCCTATCTCAGCCTATCCTATCTTACCCTATCTTATAATATTCTATTTTATCTTATCCCATCCTCTGCTAGCCTATGCTATCCTCATGTATCCTAATGAATGTTCGATAAAGTAGATGAATTTTCAAGTAGTTAATTGAAAATTCAATCAAGAAGATTAAATTTTGATCAAAAAAGAAAATCTAACATCAAAATACATTAATTGTCAACTAAATTGTTGAATTTTCCACTAGAGACGATAGATTTTCAACCGAACATAGAAACGTTGCGTTTGAAGTTGAAAAACTTATTTTTCATGTAAAAAAAATGAATTTTTAATAACTTACTTAAATTTTCAACCCAATAATAGAATTTTTTACAAAAAAAAAAACGATGAACTTTGAACCAAAAGTATAAAAGAAGACTTTCCAGTTAAAAAATCAAGTTTATATTTGAGCGAAAATACGAGAAAAACAGGAAGAAGGATTACTTTTTTGAAAACATGGAAAAACAGGTCTTCTTCGAAAAACAGTATTGAAGTCGGCTATGGATTCCCCCCCCCCCCTCCAACCAGGGGAATCAAAAACCAAAATAAAAAATAAAAATAAAAAAAGTACTAAATCAATTTGTCTGAATATTAAAAACTTACTTAAAACAGGTATTTGTGGAATCCAAGTCATAGTCTTGACATTTTCTGGAAGACCAGGTGGGAAAGTTTTTCCTTCTGTTGCTTTTATTAATATCCGAGTGGGTGCAATTTTTGAAAATGAATTATACATTGCTAAAAGTCGTGTCTCCGAAAGTGATTCGATGGGCACTACAGTGCCAAACGAAATGTAGACGACGCCATTTTTACTTTCATCCATCCATCGTTTTAAGTTCTTGAAAAAAATATAAATTTTGAAAGAAAATTATCAATCATGGATGGAGGATGAACCGTTTGCAATTTACAGTGTTAAAAAATTATTTTTTAACAAAATTGGCATATTTGTACCGTTTTCGTCTCACAATTTATGGATTAGAAAAGTTTGAAACTTGTACATTGCTTATATCGAGGTTATATATTCTGAAAGTGAAAAGAAATGTTCCGATCGGACGAAAACTTCTTTCCATGAATTGTTGTTGAAACTGGCTATTTTTGAGAGAAAATTGTTTATACTTTTTATTTGTTGATAAAAAATCATCCACACCAACCAGTGTCATAATGTTCCCTAAAACTGCTGCAAAACCTATAAACACGCCCTTTTAGTATAATGAATCTTCGAGAAAGCATTAAATCCATAATCAATAAAATTTTTTTTATCTTTACAAACTCACTTTCTTCACCGCTGATAACAATTCTCAAAAATAAAAACCCTCAATGATAAGAATTAATTGACAAATTTTTTTTCTGTCAATTTTTAACACACGATGAAACTTTTGACTCTTGTGACTTTCTCATAAATCAAACCAGTATTCATTTTCAGCCTTTTAAATAAAATATTTTTTAGAATTCCACGCTTCATCAAGGAATTAAAATTGTCTGTGGAAAAATCGAAAAACGTTAGTAGTGAAAAATGTTGAAAATCGAAAACAGAATTCTGCTGAAAAGTAGAGCATGAGGGTCCTGAATATGCATAATTTATTTACAGCCCATTTGTGGGAATTATAAATTTTTGGGAATTACTATTAATTGTAGTTATATTATTTTTCCGCAATTTTTATTTTTTGGGAAATTTGTTTAATTTTGCAATTTTTTGGCGAGATTTAAGTGCTTTGAACACCACACAAAAAATTTGTTTTCATAAAAACAAATGATAGCATGTTGCCTTCATTGACGCTGAAGAAATGCCAGGTTTGGCATATTCAACTTATCCCAAAATATGTGCTCATGACTTGAAAAAATTTTGTTTTTGCAAATTTTCGAAATTTTCTAATTGAGTCAAAAATTAGTTTTTGAATTTCTAAATTTTTATTATTTTTCACTAGCGAAAACACTTAGTATATAAATTTTCAAATGTTGGCAATTTACTATTCATTGTAATTTTATTTTCTTTCCGGAATTTTTATTTTCCGGAAAATTTTTGTTTCGGCAATTATTTTTTCAGTATTTTTCCATATTTGGGATTTTGAAAATTAAGCAAAATTATATTATTTCTCAAGACCAACATCAAATTTCGATAAAAAAATTTATATTCTAAGGGAGAAAAGGTGAAAAAAAACTACAGCTATGAACAGTTTTCAATATAGTTTTTGGATTAATAAATATATAGAATAATATAGATTATTGATATAGTTGGATTTCAATTTTTACAAAAGTTAGGTTGCAACCGGTTTCGACAATTTCTCTTCATATGGAGGAATTTCGTAAATTTTTCAAAATTTTATAGTGAATTGAGAAAATTTTGGAAATTGAGAATTTTTTTTTAATCTGGTTTTATTTAAATTTAAATTTAAATTTAAGTTTTTAATTTTTTTACTTGTTTATAAATTTGAAAAAATGTTTCCGATTCCACAAATTTAAGGTAAATTTATGAATGTACAAAAATGCTCATGTTTTTCGTTAACTTACAAAATCCGCCAAAAATAAGAAAAAATTCTGAAAATTTTTAATCTGAATTTTTTTAAAAGTGTTTTATTACTTCTTGTGTTTTTTTCTTTGCAGGTATCAACTTGGTTCATTAACCCTGAAAAAATTTAATCTTGTACCTGCGTTTTGGAGAAGAAAAATTATATTTATTCAAATATAGAATCATAATTCGTATTTTTTGTAACAACAAGTCGAGATATGAAAAAAGTGAAAAGAGAAAGTTGTCCCACTTGAAAAATTCTAAAAAGAAGTTCCGAAAAACTTTTTTTAGGTCACGTTTTTCAAAATTTTCGCTGAAATATTAATAAAGTTGGCTATCATTGTATTTTTTTTAAACAATACAATTTTCTGACATTTTCGAACCAGAAATTGTTCAGCTTGCAGATTTATACATTAATGTTTGTTACGGAATACGATGAAATTTTATTGTTTAAAAAAAATACAATTATGCGGAATTTATTAATATCTTAGCGAAAATTTTGAAAAGAAACTCAAGGTAAAGAAAAGAGCTTAGTAACTTTTTTTAGAATATTTCAAGTCAAACAATTTTACATTCTTGGCTTTTTTCATATCATCTTCTCCGTTTATTGCAAAAAAACCGAAGTTTCATTTTTCATCAGAGTAAAATTATATTAGTACCATTTTGAAAAGTTTCAATAGTTGAAACCTAATGAAAAAAATTGTTTTTTAATCGGTAAAATATGGGTTGTCCTTTGAAAAACAACATATTTTATCTCAAATATAATGTATCCAAAATTTTCTGAAATTTTTGGTAATTTATGGTAAATTATGATTATAATAAGTAAATTTCACTGGGAATCTTTATCATCATCGGAAATGGTAAAGATCAATCAGAATTTTAACGGCTTTTCAGAATAGACGGAGCTATACATAAACAATTTTGAAAATTAAATTTATTCAGAAAAAAAGATCTTCTTTCGCTCCGCTTGGATTCGAACGCCAGGTCAACTGATTTCCGGTCGGTTGTTTACCACTAAGCTACCAGAGAGATCGAAGAAGAATCCTTTTTCTGAAACACGCATTTTTTTTTTGCAAGATGTTATGTTTTATAACACATGTCAATTTTAATGGCTGTAGAACACCTGCCCGGTAATCAGTTGACCTGGCGTCCGAATCCCAGCAAAGCCAAAGGAGAAGATCTTTTTTCTGAATAAATTTAATTTTAATAATCGGTAATTCATGATAACTTATCGCTTCGCGTCGGTCCAATCTATGAAACAATCTGGCAACGCGAGATCAGCTGATCGCTTGATAATCTTCATTATTTACCTCTGACGTCACTTTTTACTCCCTAGGGAGTGAAACATACTTTTCACTTTCTAGGGATTGGTAAGTAGAACCATAGCTCCGCTTCATAGATATTAAAAAGGGCTGAAATCATGCTAGTATTATGAAAAATATATTTCTTACTTTGCTGAACTTTGATTCATCCTCCTCTATATGTAACCCTGCCACTTCGATAAAAGCTGGTGTGGTTGGCCTAACTCCTTGGAGTGTATGATGTGTATTCACCAAACTTAAAGCTACCGTCCTCTCAACTTCTCTAATGTTTGGCACATTAGAAGATAAAAATTTCCTCATGACTTCAGTTTGAGACTTCTCAGTTAAAGAACAAAATTTTTGTATTGTCATGTGTGTTTGTACAGCATTTTGTAAACGATCCCAAAATGTTTTGACTTTTTTGGCCCTGAGGATATTTGGATAAAAGGCTGTCGATAGAGGATTTCCAACATGTCTACTGACCCATGGAAATTCTAAACTAGGAGTGGCAGTTATTACAGGAACATTGAGGATGTGACCTAGACCATAGTAGCAGTTCAACATCCAGCCCTAAGAACATGTTTATAAAATTAGTTTTATTGTGCAGTTCTAAAGAAACAATGGTACCAATTACCTCTAAAATGATGACGTCGTAGGGTGGATCTTTTGGAATATTTCGAATAAAGTTTTGCATCTCCTTATGACCCAGGAATTGACACACATGAGTTGAATAAGATCCGGCAAGAGCTTCTACAGGATCTGCGACATAATCCTGTGCTGCTTGAATTGTATTAAATTCTATCCCGGGGAAAGCGAAGTCCACTTTTGACAAATTGAGAACCGTTTTATAATTTTTTGGCGAATTTTTGGGTTCATAGTGACTGATGAGGTCAACTTGATGCCCTTCTTTTGCTAAACCTTTCATTAGGGCATTAAAGAAGATGTTGTGGCTTCGATATGCCAGAGGAAAAACACCCAATATTCGATAGGAGTCGGCTCCTTTCGTCAGGAAGTATATTAACAGTATTACAAAGTAACAGATAAGATTCATTTTAAAATTATTTTTAACAATTGAAACTATACTAAATTTTTTAGTTTTCTTTAGAATAAGAAATTTTTAGCTCAGAATCAAGTAGTCCGAATAACTGAACTGCAGGTTACGATATGAGTGTTCGAAGTACAATATTCAGATATTCAAGAAAGTATTATTTAAAATGCGAAGCTTCAGAATATTTTCATGAATATTTATAATAGATTATAATTGGGAGAAACGATTTTCAGGAATGAATATAATAAAGATAAATTAAAGTTCTATTGGTCATTGGATATGTCTCGAATATTTTGCAATCATTTTTGAAAACCTGATTGGCTTTCCATTACTTGAAGTTGTTTTTTGTCCTTGATTGAAAATTTCAAAAATTAAATTTACGAAGAATCTCTTTAACATCATACAAATTGAAGAACATTTATGCTTTTGCGCTTCGAAATTGCAACTTTCAACTTACGTAACAAAATCATTGGTAATACTTTGCATGTTTTATAATGGTGCTATGCGCTGAGAATTAGTACTTGTTCGAAAGAATTTTAATATAAAATCATAGCGGTTTGGGCCAAAAGTTAATATTTTAAAATGAAAATCATTATAATTCGAACGAGATTTTTAGCTGTTGAACTGTATCAAGTTATATTCACTTTTTTCACAGGAAATTGGATTTTCAAACAGAAATTTAAAAAATCTGAGATTTCAAAGAATGTTTTGTTATGTAACGAATGGTCGTATGTTAGCATGTGCCTCCGAATCTAGTTTAAAAGCAATACAAATATCATTCATTTTAATTTTTTGAAACGATTCTTCGCTATTTCCTGCTTTCATTCTGTTCATTTTTACAATCAACCCAATGTAAAATTCTTCATCTGAATTTTCCTAATTTGTTTCTACGTCTACCGCATTAACACTCTCAGCTTCACAAACTCTCGAAAAATGATTATTTTTATCACAGTTCAAAAGACAGTTAAATTTCTATGTTCTGAAATGCGGATTATAACATTTACAATTTGGGACATTGGAAGACAAATAAGTGAGATAAGAAACAATTGATTCAAGGGGGAGGTAACAAATTTCCAAAATGGGGGAATAATCAGTTTTCTAAACAAACTACGAAGAAACAATTGACTAGGGGCTGTGCATAAATTACGTGAGAATGTTCTTCTGTTTGAATAAAGAAGGGAATACAATTGCTGTGAAGTTCAGAAGGACATAACGATATAAACAAAAGAAAAACGTCTCACGTAATTTATGGACGATCCCCTAGAAGAGGGAGACTAAATTTACATAAAATGGAGAGTTAATTATCTAAAAAGGGAATGCGATCTTTCATTTAGTTTTCCAAGACGAACACAAACGAACAAAATAGGCTATAGCGTGTCGAGAGGATCCTCAATAAACAAGGAAGATTTATTTAATTTTGTGTGATCAAATTAAATACTCAAATTCTCAACAAAAAGAAAAGGGGGTCCACACAAAATCTAGCAAAAATCAAAAATCCTCCTTTCTGAACTTCACAAAAATGAACTATACCTTTAAATAATCTGGGACAGCACTCGGAGACACACAAAGCATGTTATTTAACGCAATAAGTCACTAGTTAAACAAAACTTGAGGACAATACTCGAAAAGTAACTTCACAAATAAAACAAGATGTTGGCCCGCAAGCTGCTTGACGAAAGATGACGAAAGATGCCGGTTTTTCCCAGCAGTGCTTTCTTCTTTGTCAACCGACTTGATCCTGATTGGTTGAAATTCGGCAATCTAATTGGCGTTGCTAGGGAATGTTTAACAGAAGAATAGGGCTCTCCAGGGATGTGACCAGTAGTAGATTTAGGGATGCTGTGTCCAAACAAAATTATTCTCTTCTGAATTTCGATGATATCAATCATTCCAATTCGTCCATAAGATGTTGAATTATTGTCCAAGACATCCCCTCCAAATTATCTGCACAACCAAGCCGGCTACTGTGACTTTAAGGAACCATCCAAATGAAGTCCCTAGCACCAAGAACGTTGACACTGATGATCCGGGCCTGAGCTATAAAGGCTATAAAACTATTAAAGCTATAAAACTCGCATTGCCGGGGATCGACAATAAACCTTCCCGAATTGGAACTTTTGAATTCCACTTCAAGGTGGATAAGTTGAAGGGGGCGGCAAAAATATCAGCGGCAATAATTCCCAACAGCATTCCAAAAATATTCCGTAGGTTTTGGGGTACGACTAGAAGGATAGGAGCAGGTTGGCACACAGCAGTAGGTTTGTCGGGAAATTTGAAATGATTTGAGTAACTCCAAGCGACAAAAGGCGTCTCAAATGCTTCTTGAAGTTTCTCGTTAGGTCAGGATGGGTCAGGCTTCTTCAGGATAGCCAGGTTGCTCGGGAAATATATTAATAAAAAGGAAGAACAGGCAAAATCAATTCTTGAAATTAAAGAAACTAAAATGGATAAACCCCTAGTCTTGGAAAACCATGCAGCTTGCGGATTCAGGAACTATAATTAAGTCTTTATATTTTAATATCAATCGAAACGAATTCTTAAAATTTATTGAGCTTCTGAAAATTAGCAGCTTGTGACTGGCAATAAAATTGCAGCGTCACAAACCAACAAACTGAAGCAGGTGAACTGACTGAAATATACTGCAAAATTTCACATAGCATGTCAAATAAACTGGAACCTATTATCAATATCAACTTAACTTTCTCTAATTTCTAACTTTTCAATTCAAAAAACATATCGTTGGAGTTGCTGTGAATCGCAGATTTACAATATTACATATATAAATTACCAAGTTAGTTAGTTTGTTTTAAAGTAGGTTAGGATCCCATGAGGTCCACCCCTGGCGCTCAAGCTATAAAGCTATAAGCTGTAAAGTTGTGAGAATGAAAGATGAACGACTAACAAAATGAGTGAATCAGGGTGAAGTATATGGAGTTGATAGAATATGGTTATCGCTAGAGAGATTGATCAGCAACTTGGGTCGGAACGAGGATTCTAGATCTGTCTAAAAAGCTATACCCACTCGCCCACACTACTCTCTTCCTCACCGAGTGAGTCGCGCTTAACTCGAAAGGTAAATAGCCTAATGGTATAATAAAAATAAGAATACTAGTACTTTGTTCAGAATCTAATAGTCTCATTTCCATAATATTTTTATTTCCTTTGAAATCACTTTGCATTTTGATGACAGACAATTTATTAATTATAAATATTTCTTTAATTGTACCTTAAAGTCTTCTCTAAGGAACAGTCTATAAGTTTTTCGAAAGACGATTGAAATTATATAGAATATCAATATTACACAAAATAACAAAAAGCCATAAACATCCAAGAGTTCAAGTTGCCACCAATAGAGATCTAAAGCGGGTGATCTCAAAGGCTCTGCTCCATTTCTTATCACATATTCTATCCAAAAGATAGCCGTTTTCAGTGGACTCAGTGGCCTATCTCGGAAGAGGCGTGAATGATGTTTTGCAGCTTCTCTGAAGTTAAGAAAAAAGTTATTCACTTCTTTTGAGAATTTTGCAAAACACAAATCAAGAAACAATTTAAAAAATGTAAATCTCAATTTTTCATTTCAATGTGAAGCAGTTCATGAGTTTTATATCACCTGTACTCAGGATCCTTCAATATTTTTCCTAACGCCTCATCCAAAGACTTTTCTGTGATTTCATCTAGGTTTAATTTAACAGCAATTTTTTTATTGACTAGTATTTCCACGATTTGGGGTTGGTCGTAAAACAATGGGATTCCAATCATGGGAACAGCATGATAAATAGCTTCATGAACACTAATATCACCTCCGTGGGTTATAAAAGCTCGCGTGTTATTATGTCCTATATATGAAAGCAATTCAATTTTTTTAATTTCGAAAATACAGAAAGAACAGATAATTAAAAAACTTCGTAAAAAGGGGTAAAACTGGCTAGTGCACCGGGTGAAATTGGCTAGGTTACAGGGTAAAGTTGGCTATGGTATCTGGTATAGTTGGATAGGGTGGGGGTAATTTAGGCTTGGGTGCGGGATCAGGTTGGTGAAGGTATGGGGTAAATTCGGCTAGGTTGCCGGGTAAAGTTGGCTAGTGTATAGGGTAAAGTTAGAACTTCCTTCACTCTCCTCTCAGGGAGGCCAAAAACTAAGATAGAAACTGAAGAAGTGAAAAACCAAAAATACTCAGTCAGTTGGCTTGAATATTAAAAACTTACTGAGAACAGGTATTTGTGGAACCCATGTCATAGTCTTGACATTTTTTGGAAGTCCAGGTGGAAAGGATTTCCCTTCCCTTGCTTTCATCAATATCCTAGTGGGTGCAATTTTTGAAAATGAATTATACATTGCTAAGAGTTGTGTCGTCGAAAGTGATTCGATGAACACTATAGTCCCAAATGACATGTAGACGACGCCATTTTCACTTTCATCCATCCATCGTTTTAGGTCCTTGAAAATATATGAATTTTGGAAGGAAATAATTAATTATGGAGAAAAGAAAAAAGAGAAAAAAAATAAAAAAAGAGAAGGAAGAGGATTTGGTTGGTTGCCTTTTCATTTTTCTTGTTTTTATTTCCAGGAAGTCTAGACATTAACTGGAGTATTGTACGTTAAATAGGATTTTGAATTTCTAATTGTTTGCAATTTACAGCGTTATAAAACAAATGATTCTCCAACACAATTGGCATAGTTGTACTGCTGTGTTTCAGTATTTATGGTTTAGAATAATTAGAAACTTATATATTGCTTATATTGTGGTTAGATTTCTTGAAAGTAAAGAGAAATTTTCGCCATTCGAAAGAGTGAGAGAAATTTTTCAAATTGGTTAATATATATATATTTTTTTATTTATCTGAGAATTCAAAGAAGTTTTTCTTTCAAGCAAGACCCTATAAAAGTCCCACCATATGGAGTCAAATATGTTTTCCAATCATAGTTAAACTCATTCTGGATCTGAAAGTTGATTTGCACTCTGAATTGATGAATTTTAACTTCAAACAGAAGAAAAGGTCTCGCTACTCAATAATAATTTTTAAAAAATATTTTTTTTTTATTTGAGAATGTGCGAAAAGCATTTTTTTATTGAATCATATGAACACATTTTGAAAAAGTTTAATTCGTCGAATCTGAAATTTCTTCAGCTTGAATTGAAGAAACATGATATTATTTTGTTACAATGGTGAACAACTTTTTTTTTGTTATTTTGGAATTTGGGGATTTTGAGATTTTGGATTTTTCTCGTCAGCTGGACTTCTTCAAACACCACGACAACATTTGTTTGCATGTAGAAACATAAAAGCATGTTTCCTTATTTCAAGCATGTGAGTACCAGAAAATCTTCTAACGCGAAATTTACTGATCGCTTAATAATTTTCATTATTTACCTCTGAGGTCATTTTTTACTACCTAGGGAGTGAAAAGTACATATTTTTCAATCCCTGAAGACTGAAAAGTAGAAACTCATTTGCACTTCAAAGGACTTTGAAAGGGCTGAGAAAAATACATGTGTCGTGAAAAATATACTTCTTACTTCGGTGAAGTAGGATTCGTCTTCCTCTATATGTAACCCTGCCACTTCGATGAAAGCTGGTGTGGTTGGTCTAACTCCTTGAAGTGTATGATGTGAATTTACCAAACTCAAAGCTACCTTTCTCTCAACTTCTCTAATGTTTGGCACATCAGGAGATAAAAATTTCCTCATGACTTCAGTTTGAGATTTCCCAGTGAAAGAGAAAAATCTTTGTATTGTATAGTGAGTTTGTACAGTATTTTGTAAACGATCCCAAAATGTTTTGACTGTTTTGCTCGAAAGAAAAGTTGGATAAAAAGCTGTCGATAGAGGATTTCCCAGCTGTTCAGTGATCCATGGAAATTCTAAATTAGGAGTGACAGTTATTACAGGAACATTGAGAAAGTGCCCTAGACCGAAGAAGCAATTCATCATCCAGCCCTAAGAACATATTTATAAAATTGGTTTTGTTATGAGGTTTTGAAGAAAGAGTCATATTAATTACCTCCAAAATGATGGCGTCATAGGGTGAATCTTTTGGAATATTTCGAATAAAATTTTGCATCTTCTTGTGACCTAGGAGTTTACACACATTAGTTGAATGAGTGCCAGCGATAGTTCCTACTGGATCTACACAACCATCTTGTGATACTTTAATGCTATCAAACTCTATATCGGGAAACGGAAAGTCCACTTTTGCCAAATTGAGAACCGTTTTAAAATTTGTTGGTGGATTTTTATATTCATAGTGACTGATGAGGTCAACTTGATGCCCTTCTTTTGCTAAACCTTTCATTAGGGCATTGAAGAAGATGTTGTGGCTTCGGTATGCCAGAGGAAAAAAACCCAATATTCGATAGGAGTTGGCTTCTCTTGTCAGGAAGCATATTAGCAGTATTAAGGAGTAACAGATAAAATTCATTCCAAAATAATTTGAAAACAAGATTTGAAACTGCACAAAGTTCTTCTTAGTTTACTTGAAAAAAAATTGCGAGTTCAAAATTAAGAAGTCCGCTAAACTAAACTACAGCTTACGATATCACTGTTTGTAACACAATGTATGGATATTCAAGTAAGTAGGGCAGAGCGGGGCAAATAGCCGCGGGGGAAGAGTGCCACATGCACTTGTAAGTCGCAGCTATTGTTAATTTGTTGCAGAAACTAGTTTTATCGTCACCGATTATTTTTGGTACCAACACTTATTCCTACGTGCGATTGTCTTGAAGTAGGTGTAATTCAATATGTAACAATGTATTCTTTTAGTTCAGGTAACTTGCTGTTAAGAATTATGGTTTTTGTTTCGAAAAGTGCAAAGCCGCACCTTCTACCTCAGAGTTTGTATGGCATTAGGCTATTCTACAATCACTAGCAGTCGGAAAAATTGATCATCGTCTACCTATCATGAAGCTTATCCTGAAGCAAATCTTTAACTTTACAAATGGAAAAACAAGAAAACAATTGGAATTTTAAACTAGACACTTACATTGAGCGAATATATTGGGTGTCCTTTCGTTACAAGTACAAACTCAATTTTGATATAAATAAATTGAGATCAGGGAAAATTGAAATCACAATGCCGGAACCTGCAGTCATGGAAAACGATCATGATAACCTAGATTTGGAAGGTGCCGCTGCACTTCAAATCCAAAATATTGATTCGGATAAGGTGACAACGAGACCAATAATCGAAATTATGGTCCAAACTATACCCAAGAACACGGGCGTTAGCCCTAAAATAATAAATAGATCGATATGTCGCAGTTGGGGTTTCATGCACTGTAAAAAATTTTCAAGGGAATTTTCCCCAAAATCGTGTGGAAGTAATATACACCAAAATTCTGGAATTTTCCCCACTTCGCCTTGGGGAAAATTCCCTAAAATAGTTTGTGAAATATTACAAAAGAAATTTTGGAATTTTCCCCAAAACCGATTTGGGAAAATTCCCTAAATTTTTGTAGAATCTTAATGAAAATGTAGGGAACTTTCTCTAAAGCTTAGTAGGAAAATTGACCACATTTTGTGGAATTTTAATGAACAATTAGGGAATTTTCCCCAAAACGGATTTGGGGAAATTCCCTAAATCTTGTGGAATTTTAGCAGAAATTTAGGGAATTTTCCCCAAGGCGGAATAGGAAAAATTCACTAGTTTTGTGGAATTTTATCGAAAATTCAGGGAATTTTTCCTAAGGCGTAGTAGGGAAAATTCACTAAATTTTGTGGATTTTGATTGAAAATTTAGGGAATTTTCCCCAAGACGCAATAGGGGAAATTCCCGAATTTTGGTGTATATTACTCCCACATGATTTTTGGGAAAATTCCCTAAGGCGCAATAGGGAAAATTTACTACGATTTGTGCAAACCAGGGAAATGGAGTGTGGTGGGTATATTCTGAATTTATAATAATACATTTTTTTCCATATTTATAAAATTTATTTACCATCATATTTTACGCAATTAAAACAATATAATTTGTAAATTTCCTTTCTTATTAAAATTAATTTACTATTATATGTTTATCCAATTAAAAAAATATTATCTGTGAATGTCCCCTTTTATTCCTATTCTCAATTTGCATTTCATAAATTTTAACGATATTTATGAAATTTATTTATTATCGTACGCTTATTCAATAAAATTCACAATATTTGATATTAATGTCCCTGCTTTTGGATCTTTATCCGACTTTGAGCCCTTCTTATTCCTCCTGTGCCCTTTATCCGGATTTATGTCCAGAATCATACTGCAAAAAATCACAAAAAAACTTTGATTAGATTAAAATATAAATTAGAGCACTCTCTCAACTAGATTATTAATTAGCTTTATTGATAAGAAAGGAGATAATAATAATAATAATAAATAATGAATTTACCGTTGAATAAATTCCAGTGAAGAACATTTTTCCGCTGGGTAATTGTATCCATATACATAATACGACAGAATCAGGGACAGGACACCGCGGAGCACGAAGTTTGTGCGTAAAACTATTTCCTCCTCAATGACGATTGCACAGTAGCATGTTTCGTCGTACAGAGACATTCCTAAAACAGAAAATAAGATATAATTTATTTTAAATATTAATTATGAGATGAATTCTGGAAATATTTCCAATTTACAATAGTATATTAAGTATTACTGTACCTTTCAGAATTAATGTTGGCCGTGAAGAGTCAGCAGCTTTCTTTATTTCTGCATCTGTTGCAGTAGGATCCTAAACAAACATAAAAGTTACATATTATTATTTAATTTACATCCTTTGTGAAAAGGAAGTTTCAAACAACAACAAAATAAATTCACGGGATTTTGAATTAAATATTATATTAAATTACATATTATTATTTTATATAACAATATATAAATGGACATTTATTCCTATACTCACCATAAAAGTGAAGAGCTCGGGTTCCTTAAATTGACAAGCAATGAGGGGAAGAATGACCAAAGTTAAAGGTCTTGCACTCCCTAAAGCTTTTTTTTTCTCTTCGGCTGTAGTTAAATGTGTTCTTATTTTTCGTACCGCCTGAGGAGCATTTGAATGTTTGCGGTATTGATAGAAATAGCTTTGGAAGTAGGAAACTATGTTTGCTGCCTTCACTTCAAGGTTCAGATTCCAAATTTCTAGAACGTTTTTTCCAAGAAGAGTATCAGCATGAGCAACAAAATGTTGTTCGTCCGTCAGATGAGGCCAGTGTTCTTCCAAAATGTTACTCATAGTTAATTTCTTATGCTCGCGTGTGTTAATATAGTTTCTTTGAGTTGGATAAGTATCTTCTAAAAGTTGTTTTATGGTAGTTGCATCAGAGCCTCCTTCTTTAAAATATGTCAATAACGAGTTCTTCTTCTCCTCTTGACGAAGGGCTGGACAAATAATGACTGTATGATGTGTCTCCTGAAAAATCAGTTGTACATGTTAGTTCAGAATTAATTAATACAGAATACATTCGATACTTTTGGCCCAATAACTAATTTCTCACCTCTTTTAGGAGTCTGTGGTATACCATCACAACTGCTTGTGGATACTTCAGCTTTCCATTCAGTTCCTTCGGGAATTATCATAAACAACTCATCTCTTTCTGCCAAAGCAACCATTGTTTTAAAATCTTGAATTTCTCCTCCGTCTTTTGCAGTAAAAATCTACAAAAGAATAATTCCATAGCAAATGTAATAAATGTATCTGACGCAAAAATGTACTGTCACGGTAGCTAAAAATATTTACTTTCAAATTATTAAGTTAAAAATCAAACTTCAAAATCATGTTATAATATATCAAATTTTGTACCTTATATGTTTGCCCTAAAGGAAGATTCAGTCGAGTACATGTAGTTTCAACAAGATGATCCAGGTTTTCAGACAGAAAAATAACTGTCTTTTTTCTCTGCAGGTTGGTGATTTTGAAGACCTCCTCCATATCTGTGAAACACAAAAAGTTTATAATGTTTAAAGGTTTATCGCTTATGATAAAAAAATCAATACGAATAAGATAGTCGTAGACAACACATTTTCAATTTGAATTTACCTCTTATTCGGTGATTATGCAAGAGCAAACTTTCATCATTGCGTTCAAAGACAGATACAAGCATAATATTGGAATACATACATTCAAATATAATAATTTATGGCTTAAAAAATTAGTACCGTTACATAAAAAAATCAAATTCCGCACTTTAAGCATCTGAGCTCAGCGGACTTGTTACGAGTCCATGCCTGATTTTAACGTATGACTCTGTGTCTTGTACATAAACGTGCAGTGGTTTGTAGTCCAGTAATTGATCAACTGAAAGAGATTCATATCGAAGTAAGGTTCCAAGTTGATAGAGTCGAAGCCTTGGTATGAAAAGAGTTTCCAAAATTTCTAAAATAAGATGCAAGCACCTCTGGTCATCACACACGATTATTGCGATTCTTCCCATTTCCACATTGTATTGGTATGCTACTTGTCGTACTGCTACAACATCTCCTTTCTTGTATTGCTTACCTTTTAAAGTAGCACTTGAGCATTCAGTGAGTTTATCGTTTCGATGAGCTATTTTAATTACACGTTTGAGCTCCTCAGAATAACGATGTACATAAAATTCGACTTCTTCATTAAGCTGTAATTCGCATCTTAATCCACCTCCTGAACGTAGCAGACTTTGAAGAAGCTCATGCTTCTCAGATAATGACTTGGTCACATTCTTAAAACATTTTATATTTCTCATCACTCTCTTGAAGTATGTGTGCTTGCTTTCGAATCGTAAAGTAAACAACTTCATTAGAGGACCTAACTCAAGCATAATTTCAGCATAGTGTGTTAGATAATGGTGTTTTGGACGCAACCTGACTGACGGAAATAGACTTTTCCTCAAACCAAGGTACTGGTTGATGATGTCTTCCAGGTAGGGTATGTACGACTTGTGAACCTCCGGTGCACAAACAATTTCAATGACTTCCGTCAGTTTCATCAAGCATTGCCACACATCATCATCAGTATCAATTTTATATCCTACGAAAAGCGGAAAAAGTCGAAGAACATTAAAAATCTGCCACGCCCCACCCACAAGTTTGACCCCTTTCTCTGGTACAGTGGCTGGCTTATCCCGTTGATCGGCAGTACAATAATTAAAATGTTCTATTTTTGAATTAAGAAGCGCGTAAGTAATCCAACCCTTTGAAACAAAATAATTTATCATAAGTGGTAAATCGCACGCTACAGCTCCTTCGAGTAAATCATGTGCAAGGCATGGTGGCAATCCAGCATTGGAAACATGGAATGCGTTTAATTGGTTGAAAATTGAATCAAATTGAACGCCCTGAAAATGCTCAAACTTCCCCTTTTTTTGCAAAGACTCGTTGTAGGAGTTGACTGTTCGTTTTTCGTACTTGAAAGGGATATAGTCAGAGTCATCCTGGCGGTGCATATTCTCGTCATCTCCATCATTTTCTTCTTCATCTACCTCTTCATCTTCATCTTCATCTTCATCATCATCATCATCATCATCATCATCATCATCATCATCATCATC
>CAKNXH010000185.1:108269-124674 GCA_932178445.1 Andricus quercusramuli
TCATCATCATCATCATCATCATCATCATCATCATCATCATCATCATCATCTTCATCATCATCATCATCATCATCTTCTTCATCATCTTCATCCTCTTCTTCGTTATTTTCTTCTTCCTCTTCTTCTTCCTCCTCGTTCTCTTCTTCCTCTTCCTCTCCTTCCTCCTCCTCTTCTCCTTCTTCTTCTTCCACTATTGTTTGTAAGTTTATACTACTCGCGGGCAAGTTTTGATAAAATTGTTGTCGAGTAATTAAGCAATACCTACAAAAATAGTTTGAAGTGCTAAAATTTTCAACATATCCTCCGAGTGAATGAGCACCTAAATTATCATTTGCTATAAAAACCACAGAACCCTTTACAAATTTATTTGGTAAAATTTCAATTCCTTCTGTTTCCAGTTTCTGCAAGTCCTTGACAAGTCTTCCGTAGACTTTTTTATGGGAGAATTCTTTTTCTTTACAGAGAAGGATTAGCTGAATTGCATTAATACGTGTACGAAGATAATGTGGTAAGTTGCCCAACATTAAATACACTGCAAGGATTTTGTGTTTTTTACGAGCTGCCCCAATAGGATTAACTATTTCAAAACTGTCCTGATAGAGAATAATCGAAAGAGATTCTAGAAACTCTGAAAAAAATTCATTGGATTTAAATCGTAATCCATCGGAAAAATCTTTCAACACATCGGTATCATTCCTGTCAACTTTCAAGTTTATATTGAGTAATTTATCTTTAAACAGTCCTTTTAGGGTTTCAAGGATTGGTACATAATGAAAATGTGCTGGTTTTCCTTTGACAAGCCCTAATGGTTTAGATATTGGTGTTACATTCGTTAGATTATCTTTATAAAATTTTTTTCTTTTGTAATTAGTTCCTAATTTCGAGTTGCAAGCAGATAAGGGATCTTTGAAAAATACTTCTTCAACAATTTCATCGACATCACCAGGGGTTACATTAGTCATAACCAACTGCTCCTTGAGCCGACTCCGCAGGACATTCAAATTTTGAGAGTTAACATTCCCTAATTCATCAACGAGAAATTGGATTGTGGATACAGGAACTAAAAATTCAGCCTCTAGCTTCAAGAATAGTTGAGCCACATTCATTTCGTAAAGCGAGTCGAAGTCGAAGGCGACTGAAATTAAATTGTCTACATCCAATTGACTGTGAATTTCATGAGTCTCATTTTGCTGTCTACTATCATGTTGTTCATTATTATCAGTTATATCAAGAATCTCTTCATGATAACAACTTTCTGGTTGTTCCCCATGCTCAGTTAATTCTATGTCTTGTGTACCAATGCGTGAACAATGTTTATGACATTTTGTCAGATGACTAGTAAACGAATTAACAGTACAGTATTTCCTATTACAACTTGAGAATGGACACTTAACATTCTCGCCTTTTCTCATGTGCTCTTTTAAGTGCTTAATAAATCTCTGGTAATTATAGTGCTCTTTCCCACAAATTAAAACAGTGCACACAAACGTACCATTTTCTTTAATGATGCTTTCTGATATTTGCGTATATACAGTTTCGCGCGACTTTATATTATGAGCTCTAATTGTATGCAATCTTAAATTCGCTTCATTTAAAAAAAATAGTGTACATCCATTGAAACCGCAATGCTTATACTTGCTAAGAACGCGATGAATCGCACTAAGAAATTACTTTAAAAAAAAACTAATGATCAACCAGTTGAATTCAATGAAAAAAAAAACAAATTTTCAACAAAATGCAATAAATTTCTGGCCAAAAAGACGAATGAAAAAAAGGTTCATTTTCAACCAAGAAAGATGACTTATTTGTTATAAAAGATGAATTTTCAAACGAAATGGACGAATTCTGAACAAAAAAGTTGAATTTTTGACCAAAAATGATGACTTTAATGACATTTTAAAACCCTCAACAAAATAATTAAACTTCAACCCTCAAAGTTATCCCTGGGGTCTTTTTGACCCCGCCTTTTTGTAATCGCGATCCCAACCATGATGTCTTCGACATTATGGCTGGATGCAATTATAGCTCTGTGCAGTTTATCCTCCCTCACAGGGTACGCGTCGTCCTCGGTAGAAGAGACAAACGTCAATTCTCGGGCTCGCCGGCCTTCGACCCCGTGTGTTAGTCACTTATAACTGCTGCTGGCTACGGATTCTATCCTGCTCTTCTCTTTTCTTTTGCCGAAGAACAGATTCAACATAAAGTGCTACTGCATCCCAATTCTCTTGGTTGCGGAGCATCATCGAGACTGTATTCTCGGGGGTGAAGACATTCCCGAGCACATTCTCCAGATCGTACTTCTTAGTTGCCCATCTGTCGCAATTGTAGAAGGTATGTTCCACATCATCTACTTCTGTGAGACAATAATCACAAAATTCGCTTTCCTTCCTGTTTCGCCGGTGCAGATAGGCGTTAAAGTGCCCGTGTCCGGTAAGGAATTGGGTGAGATGAAAATTCACCTCGCCGTGTTCCCTGTCGAACCACGGAGCCACCTCTCCTATCAGCTTCGCTGTCCACCTTCCTCTTGTATCAGTGTTCCACCAGTGCTGCCATTCTTCTAAGGTTCTGGCTCTCTCTTCTGTTTTAATCAGAGTACGATTCTCCTCTTGTTGGCAACGCTCGTATTTTCTCTTCCTGTTCCTTGGCGGGAAGGCAAATGGGAATTACTCCCGCCACAACCATCACTGCAGGTGCAGAAACAGTGCGATACGCACTTGCTATACGCAATATTCTGTATATCGAGCGCATCAGCCCAGATCTCCGCTCCATAAAGTAGGATCGAGTGGGCCACACTCATCAACATTTTCCTCTTACTTGCTCTAGGGCCTTTGATATTAGGCATGAGCCTGGAAAGGTTCGCCACTGTTGAACTGGCTTTGTCCGATGCTTTCTGAATTTGTGCCCAGTGAGTCAGATTCTGATCCACGGTCTCTCCGAGGTATCGGACAGCTTTCACAGCCTCTACGGGCGCTCCAGCTATACGAAACCTCATTAGATCTCCGTAGTGTCTCTGCCTCGTGAGGACAACTACTTCGGTCTTACTGGCCGCCAATGACAGCCCATGCTCCTCAAGCCAGATATCAACCAGCCTGGTGACATGAGCCACTCTTAGCTGGGCTTGCTCTAAATTTCTTGCTAGTATCATGGCAGCAAGATCGTCTGCAAAAGCAATCAATTTGGCCCACTCGGGCAGGACGATTTCTAACACGCCGTTGTATACAACGTTCCAGAGGTCTGGTCCAAGTGCAGACCCCTGGGCCACTCCTGCAGTGACTTTACGACTCTGCTGGCCCTCTGTCGTATCATACAACAGCTGCCTCTCGTCAAAGTAATCACTGATCACCCTTCGCGGATACGCCGGCACCCTGAATCGATGCTCAAGTGCATCCAGGATGTCAACCCACCTCGCTGAGTTGAAGACGTTCTTCACATCGAGGGTGACCAGCACACAGGAGTTCCTGGATTTGCGATCACCCTGCCATGCCCTCTGAGTCACTGAGATGACTTCTCTTATTGCGCCAATAGTTGAGCGATTTGTGGGAAATCCATGTTGGTTCTCCGATAGTCCACCTGATTCTTCTATGGCAATCCGTAGCCGAGTCCGTAGGAGTTTCTCGAAGATTTTTCCAGCGTTGTCTAACATGCAGAGCGGTCTGAATGATGAGGAAGTGATGGGCGGACCCTTACCCTTATCCAACAGCACCAGCCTCTGCATCTTCCATCTTTTTGCAAAAATGCCAGCTAGAAGACATGCATTAAACATATTCAGCAGTACGAATGGATATTCATTTCCAACTAGTTTGAGGATTTCAACTGGTATCCCGTCTGGACCCGGAGCCTTCCTGTTGCCCAAGGAAGAGATCGCACTGCGGAGTTCGTCATTGGTGAATAGCTGGACGTCAGCTTCCACCACCGGTATCGGAGCACGAACTCTCTCCGGATGATCTGGGAAGAGTGCGCCCACGATTGCCTCCATAGTCACGGGGTCCCGTGGTGGTTCCGGAGATCGGAACCCAAAACAGCGAGTGACAATCTTGTATCCTCGCCCCCAGACGTCCTTATCTACTTCATCAAGAAGCAAAACCCATCCTTGCCTTTTGCTGAATTTGATGGCCTTCGATAGTGCCTTCTTGGCCGCAAGATAAATCTCTTCAGACTCACCGACGTCAGCGCGACCCCTCTTACGTTGGGCCTTCCTGCGCTTCGCCAGTGCCTCTCTGCGGATATCAGCAATTACATCATTCCACCAATAGTTCTGTTCAGCTTGTCGGTGCCTTGATCTTCTGGGCATTGACCTGTCACATGCTTTCTTGATCAAGCACATGGTCTGTTCGACCAAGCTTTCGGCCTCTTTCCTCGGTATCCTGTTGTGACGCACCACCTCGTCAGTAAGACCACCCGCTCTGGCCAGCGTTTCAAGCACTGCCGGGCGACTGAGCTTTGCGACGTTCCACCCCCGAAACCTCACAGAGCCAGCATGATTTCTCCGTACATCAGTGTTGGACCTAACCCAGAACTTGATGTACTGGTGGTCGCTCCCAGTAAGATCCTCAAGAACATGCCACCCATGTATCATAGCCGATGCACCCGTAGAAGCTAGAGTGATATCGATTATAGTACCACGGTAGCCACCGCGTCTGAATGTTGAGACCGTACCCGTATTGAGAGTAGTTAGGTCCAACCTGGCCACCATTTCTACTACCCTACCACCTCGGTTGCAGGTTCACGACATGCCCCACTCTAGCGCCTTCGCATTGAAGTCCCCAGCAATGATGACTTCTCCGTCCAACTCACGAATTACATCCTCCAATCCGTCCAGTTTCCTGCAGAACTCATCAATTCCCTCGTTGGGCGAGAGATAGACACTTACGTAGGTGGTGTTTCCACTCCTGACCCAAACGTAGCCATCGCCTTTACCCATCTCATCCACTGGGAACAGTGACGTATTTTGTATCCAAATTGCTGCCGTGTTGGTATTATCCGGGTACCAGTTGAGCCCACCCATACCGCAGTATTGCTCCGAGATAATGAGCAGATCAGCCTTGTGTTCTCCCGCTAGCTGAGTCAGCAGGTCGCAGGCCAGTCTGCTCCTACTCAAGTTACCTTGTATAATGACCGCCATCAGCGCTCCTTACCATAGTACTCTCTATACACCGAGCACCTAGAGGTTCCCGGGATATGATCAGTGTTTGTATTGCTACCTATACGTTCAGCGCATAGATAGCAAAAAGGCTTCTCGCTGCAGGTCAGAGCCAAGTGCCCCTCCTTACCACACTTCCAACAAGTTTTCTGTCTATCCTTCCCCTTGCAGGGAATCGCTACATGGCCAAAGCCGTGGCAACGGAAGCATCGCGTAACAATTTTCCTGCGTCTTACTCGACAGCTAACTCACCCTATTCGGATGTGCCCTGCATCTTCGAGTTTCTTGGCCATGGTTTCATCGCATTCGATGAAAGCCATCCTGGATCCCCAACGGCTTGGATTTGAAAGATTTACTTTCAACTCCCCCACTTTTTCAGACCCGAGAAACTTGTCTAAGGCCTCCATAACCTCTTGCTCGTCGGATGCAGAGTCTAAGTCTCTAACATCCAGCCTCGCCCTCGGTACAAGCTGACGCACCTGCCCGTTATCGCCCACAGCAGCTGTCAAAGCCTCGCTAAATTTGGCTTTGGCGTCAATACTTGCGCCCAATTCAAGCAGGACATCACCTGTTCTAGTCTCCCTTATACTTTTAACAGTAACCTCCATTTCGTCGGGTCTGACTTTGCTGCGAACAAGCTTGAGGACGTCCGCGTACTTTTTCCCTGCCGCAGGTTTGATCAACACTGCCTCCGGGCGAGCACGTGGCTTTCTCTTAGGTGTTTGTTTGGAGGGTCGTGCTGTAGCACTTGCCCCCACTGGCTGTGCGCCAGTTTCAGCCGCGGTTGTGACCTTTTTTCTATGCTTACGCCTCTTTTGTTCCATCCACTCAGAAACTTCTCCAGCACGTTGAATCTTCTTCGCTGGGCGTAATGAAGAGCCTTCACCTGGACTGGGCGTGCCCTCAGCTATCCTTTTTTTATTGCGTTCCCCCTTCGGAGTACTTAGATGAATGTTGTCCTGTGCATTCTGCTCTGCTCTGAATACTGTTAGAGTGTTCCTGGCCTCTTCTACTCCATCTCGAATTTTCAAGTCAAGGTTTGGCCTCGAGTTGATGTATTCATGCATGTCATTGAAGACATGTGCAAGTTTGGTTAAGAGATCTTCCAGGGTCAACTCCTTTTGTTCCTCGTTATTTTCCTCCACATTAGCCTCCTTTGCTAAGCGTCTTTGGTTCCCCCCACAATCCTTGGAACCGGCATCGGCCACCGGGGCTTTCACCCGATCGGAACCGATGGAGAGATCTCAGCTCTCTTGGGGTATCTTGTTTTGAAGAAGCCTGCTCATGATTGGTTTATAATTCGGGGTTCCTTCCCCTAGCTGATTTTTGTCCGCCCCGGGTATTTGATTTCCCCGGTACCACCCATATCTGGGAGGCATTCCCCTATCCGCAACCTGGGGAGGCGCCCGATGGGGGATCAGCAAACCCCACACGAGAGCAAACCCCACACGATTATGATATCACAAAGAAAACATCTTTCTGCATGTTAAATTCAATTTGATTCGCTCCACCCGGTATGAGCAAGCAACAAGCAGGTAAGGGAGATTTTTGACTGCCCTTGTAAAAATCTGAAGGTGTCGAGAGTTTCAAACTGAGGATTAGGTACAGGTATAACGGGGGACTTAGCACTTCATGACTCTTAGCGTCTTCCATAAATCTGAATTGTTTTGACAATTTTTGAAATCTTTTAAAGTCTTTGTGAAATCATTCAGTTAAATACTTTGGAATTATTAAATATAAAGGACTTATCGTCTGCTCCTTCCAAATTTTGATTGTTTTGATGCTAGTAGTTCTACTCCTTCCAAGTTTCGATGCTGGTAGTTCTGCTCCTTTCAAGTTTTGATGCTGGTATTTATAGCTTATTGATTGTTCTTAAATCACTTCAATCACAGTTTTTTCTAACGTATTCAAAACGACACTTCACAATCACACACAAACGACACAATTCTGTCCACAATTCTGCTGCTGTCTGCACCTTTTGACCGATTTGAACCAAGTGACTCTAATAATGTTCGGGGGTACCTGATGAGCGCTTGGGCATCATCAAGATTGCATTGGTTGTCTGCTTTCATCAGAAATACCCAATGAGCAGGGATAAATAGCAGACTCATTTTAAAGTATAGGAAAGCTAGCCAATAACATTTTATTTCAGAAGGAAATATTTTGGTTTAAAGCTCTTTCCGTCTTCTCTTGTTTGCTCATGCGCATTAAGAATTTCCGAAGTAAAATAAGTAGTTCTATTATATGCAAATTATTGCAAACTCTTTGTCACTCTCATTTAAAATTATCTAAAACATTTTCTCAGCTATAATTCCTCAGGGTGTCTACTAACCGGGGAAACCGGGACATAGCCGGGATTTAAAATAAAACCAAGAATTAAACGTCAATACAAATCCTAACTGGAAATAACTTTTAACGTTTTCTAAAATGTGATATTTATTTTTCGTCAATAGTTTGAAACAGGCCAATAAATAAGAGTATTAATAAATATCGTTAAAAAGTATTCAGAAAGTGTAACATTCAAAAAATTGTACAACAATCGAAAACAATGTTTAAGCTCTAAATTAATTATCATGACGTTCTAGTTTGTTGCGCGGACCTTTTTAATCTGAATCCTTCCATAATTTCATGTTATATTATATTTCACAAATTTGAACATATAGATTTGTGATTTTTTTTGTGAGATGATTTAAAATCTTTTGAATTCTCTTGAAATCTTTTCGAAATAATTTACAATCTTTTGAGGTCTTCAAAATGTTTTGAAATCTTCGTGTAATATTAGAACTCTTCTGAAAAGTTTTGAATATTTTTCTAATCTTCGTGAGATAAAAGCTTTGGAATCTTTTGCAATCTTTGTGCAATGATTCATTCAATCTATCTGATACCTTTTAAATCTTTTGAGATCTTGGAAATCTTTCTGAAATTTTCTAAATCTTGGCGTATAGTCTTCAAAATTTTTTGAAATTATTTGAAATCTTTGTGCAATCATTCAAATTTCTATGGATCTTTGTGATTATGATTATACTTATATGTATATTGCGACTTCTGGGTTTCGACCATTGTGGAGTCCTGGGATGGAAACAATGAAGCAATAGGTACAGGGTACATTATTTCTTGGGCAGTCCAATATTGGAGGTATAGAAAGGAGATAATCCTAAATACGAATTTCATGGAATTTAGGCATCCACTTTTGTTGTACTTCTTGTAAAAGTGTAACTAATTGCATTTAGCAGACATTGATTTACAATAAGTCGCCAGAAATTATTCTAGTTTGACAGAACCTTGAAAATAGTCGTGCCTAAACATGTTTCACGAATACTTGTAGACATGATGTAAAATGAAAGACAATAGAACATAATTTATTAAGTTTTATGAACTTTTTAACTTTTGGGAAATATTCTCTAATTTTTGTGAACATTCTCAGAAGTTTGGGGAAAATTACCTATTCTCCTGAGAATCGTTCACTACTTTATTGGGTTTCACGAATTCCATAACTTTTGGGGAATAGTCTCTAATTTTTGTGAAAATTTTCAGAAGTTTAGGGAAAATTCCTTATTTTCTTGGGGAACTTTCACTACGCTTTATTAGTTTTTTCGAATTCCATAACTTTTGGGAAATATTCTCTAATTTTTGTGAAAATTTTCAGAAGTTTGGGGAAAATTCCCTATTTTCTTGGGGAACTTCCACTACGCTTTATTGGATTTTACGAATTCCATAACTTTTGGGGAATATTCTCTAATTTTTGTGAAAATTTTCAGAATTTTGGGGAAAATTACCTATTTTTGTGGGGAAAGTTATTTTCCCTACCAAAATGTGGAATTTTCCTTACCAAATCGTAGTGAAAATTCCCGACATTTTTTACAGTGTGGGGAAAAATATGGGAACTCCAATGAATAAAAATTGGTCAGAAAAAGACAAATTGACTCGAACAATATACAGAAAAAATAAAAGAGCATCTCTCAGTAGACAGACAGCACAATTCAATTTAAAATATAATTCTCGAGAACCCCGTCGAATTTCCCACAACAATATCGAAAACCTTAGTACAACAATAGTAAATCATTCGAAATGACAAAATTTGGATGACAGTGAACCATTGGAGGACAGAAACACTTCAAATCAAAACAGACGACGTAGCAAGATTTTTTCCTTTTGGCATGATACAAACGCTAATTTGGAAATGTTGTCTAAAAGCATTTTAAGTTGATGAACTGTAAATATAAATAAATGTCTTATTTACAAAACCAAACTGCAGTTCGAGTGTTAAAAACTGAACAAAAATTGATTTTAAAAGACGATTCTGAATCTGTTCAAAATTAAACAATTTACAGAATTCAACTGTGAGAATTGAACTGTTTCAATTCGAAAGCTTTAGAGCTTGAGCAAATTGAAGCATCCAATGAAAAATTTGTAAAATATTTTTCATCATACCTCAATCGAAAATTCGACTTTCGACGCCTGTGGAGCGGGTCGAAAATCGAATTTTCAACCCTAGGGAAGAAAGTGACTAGGGTTGAAAATTCGATTGTCGACCCGCTCCACAGTCATCTCAAGTCGACTTTTCGATTATCGATATGATGAAAAATTGTATGCATGACTCGGGCCGAGGCAACGCTTTCACTCGTGTGATATCAGCCCTCGCTTCGCTCGGGCAGCTAACTTCACACTCGTGCAATCGTTGCCTTTCGACCCTCGTCACGCAATATACTATTCAATTTTGAATTAATTAAAAACTAATAGATTCATAATGAAACGATTTTATTCAATTTCAAAGCCTATTCGAATATTGTTTTAGCCAGAAATATTCCGTTTTTAACACATTCAATTAAAAAATTTTTAATTAGAAAAAAGAAAGATTTTTCAAATATTTAGTAATATTTGCTTTAAAAATTATATATTATATTTCAGATATTCAAAACTAAACAATTCAAATCTGAGTTATTGGAAATAGAAAGCCTTGAAAAAATCCATTTGTAAATTTCACAATTATAATTGAAAAAAAAGAACAGAAATTTTGGTATTTAATTTTTTTCCCCGAATTGGAAGAGGAACTTTTCTTTTTTTTATATCTTCATTGATTTGAAGGCTGAGTGGGGAGGGAGGGATTTGGTTTTTTAAACATTTGTATTGAGTTTAAAACAAGAAAATTTCAGTTTCCAGTTTTTGTCAAATTGGTAAAGGAAAATTTTCCATTTTTTATATTTTTATCGAGCTGGAAAGTAGAAAATTTTTGTTTTCAGTATTTTATGAATTGGAAGAGACCCTTATCTTGTTTTTATCATTTTTATTGAGGTGGAGGGCAGGAAATTTTGATCATCTATTTTTTTTGAGTACTAAAAGTGAACATTTTTTTCTCCTCAAAATTTTCGAGAACATTCTTTAGATTAAATAATTCTATATACGAATTTTTGTAGTACTGGGAAAGTAAAATAATTTATGCATAAGACAAACGAAAATGGAAATTTCAGGCCAAACAACGCATGATATGAAAAAAGTGAATAAAAGAGAAACTTTGATTTTTCAAAGCCATACAAGATCATAATAAGACTATTTGAATTTTTTCGGAAAATTCAAAATTTAAATTTTGATCGCACAAAAAATAAGTTTTTCATATAGGACGCGTAGTTTTTGCGTTGTTTGTAAAATAGAACATTGGAAATAAAAAAATTATGAACTGCAATTTTATCTTCATTTGTTATATTTTACTTTGTTATGGCCCTCAGAGTGCTGATAACCTTCCTGTCCTCGCTCATACACCTGGCTATCTCATTACGTCAGTAGTAAATAACTTCCAACATACACATAGTTAGAAAATTTGTTTGACTGTTTTCTAACCCGCTATTTCAAACAATGTAATTTTCGTTTTATTTACGCTAACTTTCAGGCTGATGTTCTTCATTCTTGTATTCAGTTTTCTCAACATAGCAAACGCTAACCCACGCACCCTCACTGTCCCGAAATCCACGCCTTCTTCGTTTAAGAGGGCCATTAGACATTTATGAATGAAATAGTAGTCCTGCGCACGCCTATTAATTTTTTTGTATGATCTTGTGAGTGAATTCCTTGAAGTACATTGAAATATTATAAAAATTCGTGAAATTGTATGACATTTCATAATATTTTCACACCTTTTTGAATTATAACATTTTTGAAAGGATAAAAATCAAGAGTGGAGTTGAACATTTTAGAGTTAAGGATTTTAAAAATCACTTCAAAGTTAGACTTAATGATATAATGTTATAAACGCTTAACTTTTTACTGTTGTAGGAAGAATTGAAAAAACTACGTCTCCGAGAAGGAAGTGTACCATCCCAATTTCCAAATTGTCCTGCGTATCTTTCGAAGTCGACACGAAAAAGAAAACCTCCAAAAGAAATAGATCCTATTCCTGTTAAAAGAAGGAGGAAAAAATCAGAATCAACTGATTTCGAAGTTGAACAAAAGAAAGTAAAGATGAATGCGAGGCAAAGAAGGAAAGCTAAAAAAAGTCCGACAGATCTCGAGACCGATAATTCAAAGGATAATGAGATAATGATAATGAGATAATGTCGTAGAACAGAGTGAAAAGGAAGAAGCGGTAACGGATACAAGAAATGTTATTGAAAATTCTGTAGAAGAATTTGCTAATGTCGAATCCAATGAGCGACAGATACTATTTCAAGAAATATTTGCAAATTTTGACAGTATAAAGAAGCCAACATTATGGTATCGTCGACAAACTGAGGATGGTGATCAAAAATGCATTGAATTTACAAAATCTGTTTCTCAGAAAGTCGGAAATAAATTAGAATTTGTAAATTCTCGGCAACTATTAATATTTGATGACTTCAAAATCCAATCTCAAATAGTAGGTGTAGTAGTTTTGATAAAATGAAAATTTGTTCTGCATGTGCCTCGCCAAATGACGTTACGAATGTTGAGAGCTCCGTTGCAATTCGCGATTCTATGGGATCCTTACGTCATTTGAAGTGCCCTATAGTTATTTCAAATGACTAAAGCACCTTTAAATTCTGTACAAACACAAAGAAGGTTCTCGCGAATAAGATTACGCGTCTGAAAAAAGCCAAAGAGATGAAACAACTCAAGCTCAAATTATCAAATCCTGCTGCACAAGAAAAATTAGAGCAAATAAGGAAACAACTTTACAGGGCTACAAAGTACCGAAAAATTTACAAGAAAAAGTACCAGAACTGTTTGCATGATTTACAAAAGTCTCAAGAACAAATGTCTTCCTTCTCAGATGAGAAGCCGAAGGAAAATCTGCTAAATAATAATATTAGCGACAATGAACGTGTGCTTATCAGCGAAATATTAGAAGCCTTAAAACACACGAACAGTAAGAGCCACAAATATTCTGAAGAATCGGTCCTTTTATGTTCATTGTTCCAGTACCAGTACTATTAGGAGGTAAGTGATTTTCCAGCGCTTAGATTCCAAATTTTAAACTTTTTCAATTTGTATTCAATTGATATTAAATGAACATTGATTTTTTATTTATCATAGGTACTTATCTCTAGTACAAACACCCTGTGGATTTGATGAGAATTTTTTTTAAATGTTCGGAGAGCATTTGGGGAAACTACCAGTGATACTACGTCATGGTGTCTTGCTTTTAGACGAAGTTTCTACACATACAATTTTGCGATTAAATCGAAAGACGATGTAATTTGATGGACTGTCTGACTTTGGGGACAATGAACAAACCGATATGAGCCAAAAAGCTGATCATGGCTTAGTCCTCATGTTCCGTCCTTCAATGGATTCTTCTGCTCAACCAATTTCAGTATGCGTTTTAAAAGGACCAGCTCCAGGCAATACCTTGGCTAAATTAATCATTCAAGCAATCGCGTCTACGAATAGAAAATTCTGGTCTACTGTCGGAGTTAGCAGTGGATTAGACAATGTCCAATACTGGTTTCCTCATCCGACTGTCGAGGGGCGTCGTGTTTTCGTGTTTGCCGATACGCCGAATCTGATAAAGAATATCAGAAATCGTTTATATAATCTCAACAAATTGCAGGTATGCATATGAAGTATGAGCCTGTTTCCATTTAAAACATTCTAGAATGAAATCCATTCAAAATAGGTTCGAACCAACGAGAATCCAATTCTTTGGAATTACTTCAGAGATTTATATGAGTGCGATAAGAAAAATTGTACTGGAAAATGGCACCCTAGCATAACCCAACATCATTTGGATCTATAAAATATGTTAGAAATGAGAGTGATATTAGCCGTGCAGGTATAATATAGTTTCCCTGCAAAAATTGTGAAAGAATTTGATTTCGTATTCTTAGCTTTCAATATTCTGTTTTAGATCCTCAGTAAATCAATGGGAAAAGAACTACTTGCAGCGCGTGATTTCTTCCCAGATTTATTTAAAGATTGCGAATCTACAGCCGAATTTTGCCTACGTATTGATGAGCTGTTCGATATATTAAATCGAACCAGTCCAGATGAGGGGCTTCGAGTTAGATCAGCAGATTACGATGTGAGAACTAAGAAGATTTACTTTAGCTTTTGGTTAAGCCTTTCAGTTTCACATATCATTTTCTTTCCAGAGGGTACGTGAATTCCTAAAGTGGCCTGATGATTGGGAGCGAAGAGTTTTGAATAAGGAACTGACTGAACAAGAATTTTTAACCGATAACCCAGCCACAGGATTGAGAATCACAATATATACACAATATATAATCAAGATCCGTTAGAGGTATTCTTAAATTTCATTTTAGTTTTCCCTGCAAAGAACACCCCAAAATTATGGAAGAAATTCTAGCTTTCATAATAGAATATTTTTCCCAAATACGTTTCAGAGTGTTTATTGGACAAACAATAGCCGATTGTAAAAAAGAGAGCGCTACATTCAAAAATGAAGCCAAACTTTGCACGACTTAAAGCACTTAAGTTTGACCATAAAGACATTAAACTGTGTCCTTAACGTTATGAGCTATGTCCTTAACATTTTTTTGCCCTCTACAAAAATCCTTGTATGTATGTACAAACTTCTAAATTAGAAAAATATATATTTTTTATTCTTGCAATCCTTGATTTTTATTTGTGCTTATAAGGGTAAGTGTGATAACTGGATTGTATGATACACAATTTTTAATAAAAATAAATTTAGTTATAGATTAAAAAAAATTTTTGTTTATCTCTTACGAATAATTATTATAGGAAAATCAGCATAGGCCCATTAATAATTTTCCTTTCATGAATTTCCTATAATTTTTTCGCGATTATAGGAAAATTCATTGGATCATAATTATGGAAAATAGTTATAGAAGTGAATAATATTGAAATGAATATTCCAAAAAGTATAAGATACTCATAGCTTTTAGGTTTCATAATACCCACAATCTAAACGAAGCTTGTTCCAAATCTGAACATTTTTATGTACTTTTGTGTGAGTATAGTTAAAAAAAAAATTATTAATTTATACTTTCCTCAAAATCAACTGAGATGCCTTCAGAAAACTCAAATTCATAATTGTTTCAGCTGGTTTTTACATATAATTTTTATCACATAATAAGCACCTATCGTTCAATTTTTTAAAGGAATTTATAAGTTCCTTTAAAATCCGTAATTGTGCCAGTATTGAACAAAATTAGATTCAAGTCGAACTTTTTAATTCTGTATCACACTTTCATTTTTAACTATTCTTTATTTATGGATCCTATTTTTTATTTATTATTACTACAACACTTGAAATTTATTTTACACACATATATATATATATATATATATATTTGTTCATAATATAATAAATATATTCCTTTTTTAATCCTTATATTTTTAAAAATTGATTTTATGTTACAGAGAAATTTTTGATGAAGGATTTTAGACAGTTATTCCAAATTTCTTTTAGAACACGTATACTTGTTTATGCATTATTTTACCGTATCTTGGAAAGTTTCAACAGATTTTTCATATTTAAAATAATGTTTATATATCTACGAATAAATTATAAAAATTTGCAGGCCCTTTCTTGTCCAGAAAATATTCTTTCATTAATTATTGAATTATTGTGCCCTTATAACTAATACATTTGTCAGCAAGAAGCGCAGCAGCGCCGCCAGCGGATTAGTTCAAGGCTGGCATCAAAATTTAAATTAAAGTTTAAAGTTCCATAAAAAACCCCATTTGAATTCTCATGAATCTTTGAAATCCTTTCAATCCTTGTATAATTTCTTGAGATTTACGGAAATTTTTTGGAATCTTTGACATCCTCTAAACTCCCTCTAAATGTTTCGAAATCGCTTGAAATTCGTGGAAATATATTTGAATCTCTTAAGAACCGATTACATCTTTTTAAATTAGGTAAAATATTTAAAAAAATACATTTTCCTTAATTCATTCCTTGAATCTGTGTATTTAATTTTATTATTTAATAATTCATAATATAATGCAATATAAAATTATGATAAAAAATTTCATTCAATAACCTACATTTAAATTAAATTTTTTGTTTAGACTTTTTTGATATTTTGTAATTTTTTTAAAAAAGAATTTTCAACAAAATGGGTACATTTTCAACCAAGGAGATGAATTTTCAACTAGAATGATAAATCTTCAAAGAAAATTGAAATTATATAAAATACTAAATTTACACAAAATAACAAAAAGCCATAAACATCCAAAAGTTCATGTTGCCACCAATAGAGATTTTAAGCGGGTGATCTCAAAGGCTCAAAAATTTCTTATCACATATTCTATCCAGAAGATAGCAATTTCAGTGGACTCTGTGACCTATTCCGAAAGAGGCGTGAATGATGTTTTGCAGCTTCTCTGAAGATAAGAACAAAATTATTCACTTCTTTTAAAATGTTTACAAAACGCAAATCACAGAACAATTTAAAAATATATAAATCTCAACTTTTCATTTCAATATAATGCAGTTTATAAATTTTATATTACCTGTATTTAGGATCCTGCAATATTTTCCCTAATGCCTCATCTAAAGACTTTTCTGTGATTCCATCCAGGTTTAATTTAACAGCAATTTTTTTGTTGACTAGTATTTCCACGATTTGAGGTTGGTCGTAAAACAATGGAATTCCAATCATGGGAACAGCATGATAAATGGCTTCATGAACACCATGAGCACCTTCTTGGGCCCAAAAACCTCGCTTGTTATTATGACCTGCATATGAACACAATTTATTTTTTTCTTAAATTTTTAACGGAAAAGGTGAGCTTTCAAACAACAAAGAAACTAATTTTCAATTGAACCGCTGGCGATCAAAAGGGGATACGCCCGAAACGCCG
>CAKNXH010000185.1:134674-155787 GCA_932178445.1 Andricus quercusramuli
TGTTTTCTCATCTGAAGTTGTTATTTCGATCTTCCTTTATTTTTGTCTTCTTTCAGGTTGGTATCTCACAACCTTCTTTCTTTTGTATAAGCAGTGTATGAGATTAGAGAAGCTTCAGTCTTTCATTTTATCATTTGAAGTTCTTCCTGATATCTTCTCTTGCTTTTTCCTTGTTTAGATTTGAGGAACGCAAGTCATTTGCTTTCTCATCTGATTTTGTTTCTTCAACCATGAGGAATCAGTGAAAAAACCGAAGAAAAAAATAAAAGAAGATCGGGGTCGGGGGAACAAAATCAGATGAAAAAAAAATGACTTGAGTTTCTCAAATCTAAACAAGGAAATAATAAAAGAAGGTCTGAGGAAGAAGTTCAAATG
This sequence comes from Andricus quercusramuli, assembly GCA_932178445.1. NCBI lineage: Eukaryota > Metazoa > Arthropoda > Insecta > Hymenoptera > Cynipidae > Andricus > Andricus quercusramuli. The sequence goes on from CAKNXH010000185.1 coordinate 135,050, forward strand.
ATGAGACGAATGACTAAAGCTTCTCTAATCTGAACTGAAACCTTACGTTACCTGTATAACGAGGAATTGTTTTCTTAGCCGCGAGAACGCGAGACATTTGACAGAACGAGCGAAAGTGAAAAAGTCCGCAGCAAGTCAAGACCGGAAAAAAATGCCCAAAATATGTAACCGAAGGAGCGAGAAAAGAGAACGAAGGACGTCTTCGTAACTCTTCACGCCACTTCATGCAGTGGCAAGCGCTCATTGGCAGGCAAGTTGAGATTCGAGAACTACGTGGCTATTTCGAGGTCGTTCAAGGCCATACGCGCAAACAGAAAATCAGGATATAAAAAGAATGATCATGAATCCGGAACAATTTCAATACGAAAACCTTTTTCAGTGAGGAATTGTTTGAGGAGATAGGAAAAACAAGAGAATATTGAAGGAACAAGTTCAGGAGAAAAAATAAATAAAATACGAAAGAACGCCAGATGAGAATATTGAATGAATAGAAGGTAATATTATTTTTGGGACAATTTTGGTCTGATTTTCGAGCATTTCCAAAGTGTTTCAAGTCTAATGCCAGCGTAAGTTTGCAGAATCCTCATTATACGTCAGCGATTTATCTCAAACTTTCACATATTTTTCCATATAATTGAACGTATTTTTAGGCGAAAAACAGTGATTGTGTTTTCAAAATGTCCCATTTAATAAAGATCGAAAAAGTTTTTAAATTTTTTCTTCACCTTTTTTCACGTTTTTTTTTTGGTCTAAAATGTCTAATAATTTTTAAAAAACATCCCTCCATCGGTACCCATAACATATTTTTTACTCATCGAAATCGATTCAGCCGTTTCCGAGTAATGATTTCTAAGATATAATCTTCCGGGGAATTGAACCTCATATCAGCACCAACTTACGGTAAAAATGTCGAACAGATTCGGCCGGGGGCAGCTTATACATGCTTATCCTGTTATGCACTTTTTTACAAATCAGTTTAATTTTTGAACAAAGAAGATGACTAACTAAATTGTTTAATTTAACTTGGAATAATACTTACGGAGAACAGATATTTGTGGAATCCAAGTCATAGTCTTGACATTTTTTGGAACTCCAGGTGGAAGATTTTTCCTTCCCTTGCTTTGATTGATATCCGAGTGAGTGCAATTTTTGAAAATGAATTATACATTTCTAATAGTTGTGTCATCGAAAGTGATTCGATGGGCACCGTAGTTTCAAATTACATGTAGACGACACCATTTGCAATTCCATCCATCCATCGTTCCAGGTCGTTGAAAAAAAAATTTTTAAAAGAACATTATCAATCATGGAATCATGGAAAGTATTGAGAGATGAAAAGAATAGTCTAGTCGCTACTAACACTTTCGTATGCACTAAGAGACCCGAGAGTTTATAAAAGGATTTTTTAAATTGGGAATATAACAGTACTCGTACTGCTCTCCGAAATTCAAATTTCTAAATAAAAAAATAAAAAAACATAACAAAAAGAAATTAAAACATGACCCGAATTCTTAAATTTCTGAAATGATATAATTCGAAAAAACAGTAGATTTCCGAGATTAGAAAATTTTGAAATTGCTGAAAATAATAAGTTACCACATTAATAAATTTGTCAGAATTCGAAATTTTCGAAATTTAGTATGTTAAGGAAATTAACATTCCAGCAATTTACTATTATCAGGAATTTTAAAATTCAGCAGTTTACTATTTTTGAGATTTTGAAAATTCGGGTCCCTAAATTTCGGGAAATTTCTGTTTTGGAAATTATTTTTTCAGTATTTTTCCATCTTTGGGATTTTGAACATTCGGCAAAAATATGTCATTGGTCTCCCGATGACATAATTTTTGTAAATATGTAATCGTAATTATGTCATCATAATTTTGTAATTTTCAGAAGGATAGAATGAAGACTTGATTTTATCTACTGTATAAATGTTGAAGCTCAAATTTGATGCATTTACATATTTTTTATATCAAATGCGTATATATATAACAAATTTTGTGACTTTCGGTAACATATGGTCAATTTATGAAAAAGAAAAAATTGTAAATTTCAGTAACTTATAGCAGTTTTTCTGGAAATATTTGAGTTCAATTTTCTCAAAAACGCCATTGTTTTATTTTTTCTTGAGTTGCTTCTAACTTTGTTATTTTTCAGATTTTTTCATATCTCGTCTCGATGATGTGTATTTATTAAACTCAGAGCTACCTTCCTCTCAACTTCTCTAATGGTTGGCACATTAGGGGGTGAACATTTCCTCCTGTTTTGCTCGAAAGAAAACTTGGATGAAAAGCTGTCGATAGAGGATTTCCAATTTGTCTACTCATTCATGGATATTCTGAAGTTGGCATAGCAGTTATTACAGGAACATTGAGGATGTGTGCTAGACCAAGGAAGCAATTCAACATTTGGCCCTAGTAACATATTTATAAAATTGGTCTTATTATGATGTTTTGAAGAAAGAATCGTATTGATTACCTTTAAAATAATGACGTCGTAGACTGAATTTTTCGCAATATTTTGAATAAAATCTGGCATCTCCTTGCGACCCAGGAGTTTACACAAATTAGTTGCAAATGAACCTGCGAAAGGTCTTACTGGATCTACACAACCATCCTGTGCTGCTTCAATTGCATCAGATGCCATATCGGGAAACTAAAGTCAATTTTTTCCAAATTGAGAATGGTTTTATAATTTTTTGGTGAATTGTATTCATAGCGACTGATAACGTCAACTTGATGCCCTTCTGTTGCTAAACCTTTCATTATGGCTCTAAAAAAGATGTTGTGAATCCGAAGTAACAAAGGAAAGACACCCAATATTCGAATGAAGTCGGCTCCTCCTCTCAGGAAGTATATCAGCAGTATTACGAAGTAACAGGTAAAATTCATTTCAAAATTATAAAAAAAAAAATTGGAACCGTACAAAGTTTTTCTCAGTTTGCTTTAAAGACAAGAAATGGCGAGTTTAAAATTGAGTGGTCCGCTTAACTAAACTGCAGATTACGATATGACTGTTTGAAATACAATTTTCAGATATTGAAGTATGTGGGGTAGAACGGGGTCAAATTGCAGCGGGGAAAGTGTGCCACATGCGATAAGACAAAAAGTCTATCGGTCGTAGTCGCTGATAGATGTTTTGATATTGTGGCTAAGTTGAACTTGTATTCTTGTGCAGAAAATGGTTCTATCGTCACCGTTTCTTTTTAGTAGCAACAATTATTCCTACTTGCCATTGTTTGGAAGTAGGTGTAACTTCATGTTTAATTATGTATTCTTGTGTGCAGATAAATTACTGTTAAAAATATTTTTTCTCGTTTCAGAAACGTCGATTGTAAGTTATGGCAACATGTTGGGTGTGTATAACATTAGGCTATTTTACAATCACTAGCTGTCGAAAAAAACTGATTATCGTCTGCCTGTTATAAAGCTTATTCTGAAAGCAACCCAGGCGAGCAATGGACCGAGTGTCACGTATGAAAAGACTGGGCTCATGAAAAGTGTGTGCCAATCATTTAGACATGTCAATAAATAATAAAAAAAATGAAAACAATCAAACCCAACTTCGCGACGTTTAGCAATTCAAATAGAGGAGAAATCAGCAATAGGAAAATATATAAGGAACTTGAAGGATGAAATCGGCGTAAAAGTTCGTCCTCTACAACCGAATTGTCAGCATTCCAACATGCCCCGTCCGCTTCAAAGTACCCAAGCATTGACAACCCTCCAAATCAATAATGTAACAAAGACCGAAATTTTCCCAAAGAACACTCAATGTCCCGCCCACCGAATCGTCTCCACAATTAACAGGTGGAGAAAGAACTCCCAAAAAATGTCTTGGACTATCGAGAGGACCACCTGTCAACAGAGATAGTGCCTTCGCAATATCAGGAAGATTATTCTCAATTAGAGCAAACTTACATGGTACAAACAGAACAGGAAAACTTTTAGTAGACAGCGAAACCTTACTCAAGCTAATCAAGGATGAGCTTGTTCATTCAAATCATCTGCGTGAAAAATTTAGCAAAGTGTTCCCTATGGCGAACGGCCAACACCGGACAAATGAAATAAAAAAATTTTATTTCAGGAAAAAAGCATGTATTTGTCATTGTACCAAATGATTTTCCACTACCCTAAGATGAAATTTTTACAGTTCCTTTCACGTGCTGTCATAAATTTAGCCTTTGAAACACGCATCTAGCATTGGACAGAGTTAAACATGAATTAAACTATGACGGGATATTTGTACCAAAAAGCTCGATTGAAATGATGACCATGCAAGTAGAAAAGTAACAGGGTCACATGTTAATTACAGATCATCCACATATTTCAGACTCAATTTACAGAATTCAGAACCGTGAATGACGAGTTCCGATTTCCAATCCGACAGAACAAATGATAACACTTTCAAACACGGAAATTCAACCCAAGTACTTAAATGTTCAAGCCGAACGCAAAGAGGGTGTACATTTTATCATGACAGAGGAGTTAGCCAAGAGATTAGAACCTCTTACAGCAACCAAGAGACTCTCGCATATTGAAGAAAAGCACCGAGAAGAAATAAACAAAATTGTCCAAAGTCTTGTCACGATATTTTTACCTGCGAAGGAGATCCTCTCCCATGCACAAATTAAGGAAAACGCGAAATTATCTTAAAAGATCAGGGACCCATCAACATCCATTCTTACCGCCAACCAGAGTGTCATAAAGCTGAAATCAATCGCCAAGCGTAAGAGTCGCTAAAGAAGCGAGTAATATGCATGTCCAGATCACCTTTTAATTCACCATTGTGGGTAGTTCCAAAGAAAGCTGATGCTTCTGGAAAGAAGAAATGGCGCATTGTCATTGATTTCAGGAAGCTAAACGAAGGAACTGTCCTAGAAGCATACCCGCTACCAATAATTGATGGTATACTCGACCACTCAGGAACAGCGAAGTTCTTTTCAGTTTGGTAGGAAAAATTTGCTTTGTTCACCTTAACGAAATCGTCGTATTCACATCAAGCTTTAAACAACACAATGATAACCTCGGCATACTCTTCGAAAGGCTGCGACAAACGGGATTAAAGTTGCAACCTGATAAATGAGAGTATCTCAGACCAAAATTGGAATATCTGGGTCACGTTATCACAGCAGAAGTGGTAAACCCAAATCCCAATGAGATTCAAGCGGTAAGGGACTTTAAAACACCCCTAAATCCAAAACAGGTGAAATCATTTCTGGGACTAGCCGGGTATTATCAAAAATGTATTAAGAACTTTTCCACGAGGGCTCAGCCACTCACTGACCTTAAAAATGAAAATCATCCTGCTCAATGGACATCAGATTGCGAGAAAGCCTTCGGAGATCTAAAGAACTACGTATGATCATCGCCTGTGTTGAGATACCCTGATTTCAAAAAGCAATTTGTTTTAACAAAAGATGCTATAGTCTGGGCAGTCAAACGAGTAAAGCAATACCTGTTAGGAAGAAAGTTCATAATCCAAACGGATCATCAGGCTCTGAAATGGCTCTCCAATATTAGTGATCCAGCGTCTAAACTACTCAGATGGAGACTTCGCCTTGAGGGTTGCCCGTATGTAGTCAAATATATAAAAGGGAAAGAAAATAAGTCGCCGATGCATTCTCGCATATTTATTTAACAAGTGAAGAAGACCCTGAAGAAAGACATGCAATAGAAGTTCCGGAAATGAACAACGAACACGAGCCTTTCGAAACGGAGAGGGAAAATGCTGAAGTGGAGCCCATGCAGCGTAGATTCGCTGAACCGAAGAACGAGAAACAAGTTTTTGAAGAATATCGGGCATGCAAAAAAACGACTTCCTAATAAAACCCTACAAAAATATCCACCGAAAGTCTGTCTCAAACTATTCATCCACTTCCTAGTCAAACCTGTCGTCAACGGAAAAAGCGTGATAAAAGTTTAACTATTCGCGCTCGATATTCGATTCGAAAATATGAAAATATTATAATATAGTATTCATTATTTGTTTTCGTGGTTTGTGTCGTTTTTCCAAAAATTTGATTCATTTTAATTTTAAATCCGTTTTTTACAAATGAAATAAAAATTACGCGTCCCATCAAAATGTGATTAGTAAAAAATTTGTAGATCTTTTTCTAGTGCACAATTTTTATATAGAATATAGAATAGAATATAATAGAATAGAAAAGAATTCTTATGTAGAATTTTTGAAAATAAATTCTCAAAGATTCTAAGGAATCTTTCATTGGTATAAATAATATAAAAAATTTTCAAAGGACTGGGAATATTATAGTGTACTTTGAAAGAATCCAAGGCATTTTTAAGGGATTTCAATGATTCCAAGAAATTTCAAAAGATTTTAGGGAATGTGATATATTTTAGGGTATTTTAACAGATTCCAAGGAATTCTCAATTGGTTTCAGTAATTTATTTGATTTTAGAGTATTTTGAAATATTCTAGGGCATTTGCGCAAAGTTTGAAAAATTTTAAGTGATTTTAAAATATATAAAATGAATATTTAGTAAAATTAAAATTATTCCAAGAAATTTTCAAGATTTTTCAGGAGTTTCAAGTGATTTTAAAATATTTCGAGGAACTTGAAATATTTTAGGGAATTTTTAAAGATTCTAAGGCATTTTGTATTTCTTTTAACAATTTGATGAAATTTCAAAGGATGAGGAATATTGTAGGGTATCTTAAAAGAATCCAAGGCCTTTTCAAGGGATTTCAATAATTTCAAGGAATTCCATAATATTCTGAAGGATCAAAATATTTTAGGAAAATTTTACTTTGTCGTAGTACTTGGAATGTTAAGAAATTTATCCATACGCTAGAAATCCCTCATATTTCATTCATTTTCCGAATTTCACTAAGAATCCCTTGAAATATTTAGAAATCTTAAAAAACTCTTTGAAATTCCTTGACATTTCTGAAAAACGTTAAAATCCTCTCAAATCCCTTAACATTTCTCGAAATTCTTTGAAATCCAAAAAAACATTTTTTGTCTCTTGAAAACCGATCAAATCTTCTTAATTAATCAAAATATTTTCATAAATAAATAAAAAATACATTAATAAGTTTTTCAAGGAAGTCGGCAAAGAAACAAACAGATTGTTAGAGAAGTTATTGAGCTTTCAAGAAAGGAACACGAATTCTACAAAACAGTTGAATTTCTGATACGAAAATATTAATTTTCAACAAAATAGATGAATCTTGAACCAAGAATGAAGTAGTTAAATTTTGCAATAAAAGAAACGAATTGTTAACTAAAATTTGAACAAAGAATTGTCAAAATAATCTGAAAAAAAATTTTCAACAAAATAATTGATTTTTCAACCAAAAAAAGTTTTTCAGTCCACAAAGAAAAAATTTCACCAAAATTATTAAATTTTCAAGTCAAAAAGGCAAATTTTCGACAAAACTGTTGAACTTTAAAGCCAAAAATACTGAAATTTAATTAAATTTTAACTAAATAATAAAATTGTTAATCAAAAAATATGTTGGAAAACAATGAAATCTTGTAAAATCAGTTGAAATATTTAGAAATCCCACAAAATCCTTCAAAAACCCTTAAAATTCGTTAAAGTCCCTCGAAATCTGTTTTCTAAATCCCTATAAATCTTTAAATCCGTTCATTGTGTAAACCTAATTAAAATTTCATGCATTTGAAATATGAGGTTTGTTGAAATTCTTTGGAGTCACTGAAAACCTACTGTCATGTTTAGGAATCTTTGAAATCTCGTCAAATTTTTACCAAATCAGACGAAATCGCTTAGAATGTGTTAACTTATTTAACTTATCCGTGAATTAAAATCAATTTGTTCTTCCTGGATTGTTTGTGTCAACTCTTTCAATATTTTAACATTCTTTATTTTGACACTGATTTTCTATGATGATTTTTCTAGAATTGCGACAAAATTATAAGAAATTTTGTATATGGAAATCATTATAGACCTATACTGAATTACGTATAATGTTTTGATTGAAAAAAATTTCAGCATACTTTACTCAGTTCAACTGCAGTTGCTTCAGTTTATTGGTGCAATATTTCACTAAACTTGGGATAATACCGGAAGCTAAATTTGGCCACATTTCAGAACTTATTAACCGACTATTTATTGACTCACCAATCAAGTTGCATGACAAAAATTCACGAATCAAAATTAGATTTCCAAATTACTGGTATGACTAATAAGAATATAATTACGGCTTAATAGGAAATATTATAATCAATAATAGTCTAACAATTATTAGCTGATAACTTGCATATTAAATATCAACCTTAATCGTAGAAATATGTAATGCTGGATTAGGAGAGAGAAGAAAATTATGTATATCGCGCTCCTCCAAAGTATCCGGCCAATCGGGTAGCTGGTGGGAACGACGCGCCTATCTCCAACCAGCTACTGTCTGATCGCGCTGTCACCGAGGAGTGGGTGACTCAGCGCCAAGAAACCCCCTCTACTAGAATTTCGCGCGTAGTGGGAGAGATCGTTTGGTCAGCGTGGTGCGAGAACTTGCGTACACCCGCATAAAAGGACACGCTTCCGGCTGCTAACGACAAATGAGTTCGATCAGATGATCAGAGTTTGATCAAATGATCAGATAGAGAGTACAGACGCGAGTCTCTCTGAAAGTAAAAGGACTAAGTGCAATAATAAGTTTAGTGAAACGAGGAGGCGAAGGTGTGTGGCTCGCGTCTCTTCGAGCATCTGGGCGGAACGCGAGTTTCTCGCCGCTCAGGTGTTGTAACAAACAAGTGACTACGTGAGGAAGGTGGCCTGTGGTCACCCTCCCTCCCACTCGCAATGCCAAAATTAGGAAGACTGATGGTCAGGGACTGGAAAACAGAGGATGACGAAGGCAAGGCCAAGAAGTTCAAGCCTTACTCAAGGGAGGGAGCTAGCAACGTAAACCCAATAAAGCTTACCAATCGATACAATCTACTAGCTACTGACCCTTCAATGGATCAAGATATTGAACAAACTGAATCAGATAAGACTGAACCCGAAAAAATCTCCAGTGATGATGCCACAGCGACGCCCTTAAAGAAGGACAGCGAAAATTCAAAAAATCCACCCATTATAATTAAAAAAGAGATAGATGACCTGGCTCTGCTGATTAACCTTATACATGAGGTCACAAAAGGTGAACCCGAAATTCCAAAGAGCAGGAGTTCTTCAAGAATCACAATCTACGCGGACCTGGCAGAAGACTATGAAAAAATTCAAGAACTTTTCATAAACAAGGACATACCTTATCATACATTCGAAAAGAAGAGTGATAAATGAGTGAAACTAGTGATTCGTGGCTTGGGTGTATTTGAGCCTAGGGATATAACGAGTAGCCTCCAAACTCAAGGACTAAAAACTTCCAGTGTTATCATGATGCAGCAAAAAAGTGATGATAGACAATTTATGAATCCCATATACCTAGTGACACTAGCTAAAGATGTTAAGGCAATTGATGCCTTCAGAATAAAAGTGGTTTGTTTTATGAGAATTTCCTGGCAAAAATACCGAAACAGCAAGAGAACAACGCAAAGCCGAAGATGCCAAGGATTCGGACATGGAACAAAAAATTGTCATGCCACCTTAAAATATGTGAAGTGTTTAGATCCACACATCACTCAAGAATGCAAAAAATCTAAGGAATCACCACCCCAGTGTTCCAACTGTAAGGGCCAACACCCGGCCAATTATTCTGGATGTCCAACCTACAAGCAACACTCGGAAAAAATTGAAAGATTTAAAGCACAAAGACAACAACATTCACGAGGAAGATCTAAAATCAAACGACAATACGATGCTACCCAAAGAGAAGAGTTTCCACGTCTGCCGAAAACGAAACCCCAAAAAGAACCACGTCAACGAAGTCGCGAAGGATACAGGAAGAGGATCAAAGAGATGGAGCAGCTCAAATACAAGGTATAACGGAAATGTTATATTTAAATTTATCGAAACAAAACCATTACACTTAGCTTACCCAGATGACTTTACTCTGTATCCACATAACACAAAGGCACGGCCGAGTATAGTAGATCTTGCCCTATTTAAAAGTATATCAGAACCTGAAACCATTATTGCGATTGATGAGCTTGACTCTGACAACAAACCAGTTCTTATGACAATTAATGAAAAGAAAATTAAACCATTAAATAATAAACCCATCAAAATCTTGGATTATAAAAATGCGGTCTAGAAAAACTTTAAAAAGTATATCAATGAAAAACTAACGATTGACTCCTTGCAAAAACCTTCTGATTCTATTGATAACTGCCTAGCTGAACTAATGCAATTAATTCAAAAAGCAATTAAATCTAATATACCATTGAAAACCTTAAAAAATTATAACGAAACACTACCGGATAGCATACTGAAGCAAATTTCTCACAAAAATAATCTTCGCGAAATCCAACAAAAAACAAGGAATAAACATCTTAAACCAATAGTTAACGAGGCTTGCAGAAATATCCAGAAAAAGATCCGCGAACATAAAAATACTAAGTGGTGAAGCAAACTCTCCACAATTAATACTAAAGATAATTCACTATGGAAGCTAACAAGCCTACTTAAAGGTAGAAATAACAAATTCATACCCCCTCTTGAAACTCCCCAAGGCGTTGTTTTTAAGGAAATGGACAAAGCTGAAGTTACTGCAGACAATTTTGAATCTGTTTATCACTTAAATAATAGAATGGGCAAAGAGGAACACAACAAGGATATAAACAAGAAGTATGAAAATATCTTAGAGTATGACCATAACTTAAATGATATTAAGTTTGCTACTCCTAAAGAAGTTAAACAATTAATTAATTAAACAAAACCTAAAAAAGCCCCGGGCATAGACGGGATTCAAAATATTGTATTAAAATATCTACCTAGGAAAGCAATCATTCAAATAAAGCACATTTTTAATGCCTGCCTAAAACAAGGCTATTTTCCTGAGGCTTGGAAAAAAGCGAAAATTTTACCTATTCATAAACCAGGAAAAGACAAAAAACTACCTCAGACTTATAGACCAATTAGCCTCCTTCCTACGCTTAGTAAAATATTCGAAGCAATAATATTAAATAGGTTACAAATACATGAGCAGGAGAAAAAACAAATAATACCGGAACAATTCGGATTCCGGAAAAGCCACTTCACAGTGCAGCAGCTAGCTCGAATAACAGATTTCATAAGAACCAATTTTAATATAAAACATAGCACATGCGCGCTATTCCCCGATATTGAAAAGGCTTTTGACACAGTGTGGCACAAAGCTCTTATATGTAAGCTAGTTAATTACCAAATACCGCAATATCTAATCAATGTAATAGATAATTATCTCAAATCTAGAAACTTTCAAGTGCAAATTAACGATGCGATCTCGAAAGAAAGACATATAGCGGCAGGGGTCCCCCAAGGCTCTGTCTTAGGACCTGTGTTATTTTTATACTTTTTGAATGACATACTGCCGACGATACTGCCCTTAACACAACATCTAGGCGTAAGAAAATAGCTATAAGTGGACTGCAGAAATACATCACAGTATTAGAGGAATACTTCCATCGATGGAAGATTAAAGTTAATACATCCAAGACTGATTTCGTGATATTCTCGCATAATGATGGCGATAGAAAATTCTTTAAACTCAAAATGTATAATGATACTCTAGTACCGCAGAAAGTAGCCAAATATCTAGGTGTTATGCTAGATTCTAAGTTATCTTATAGCAAACATATTAAATTTACGAGAGCAAGAGCATTCATGACTGTAAACCTGTTATACTCGATGTTGCATCCGAAAAGCAAAATGAGCGTGCAAAATAAATTAACTACGTATAAAATGATTGTTAGGCCAATCATGTTATATGCTGCTCCCATCTGGGGCAATACTTATAAAACAAATATTTTGAAACTCCAAGGGGTCCAAAATAAATGTCTGAAAATGGTACTCAATGCGAAACCTGGAACAAAAACTAAATTCTTACACACTAAACTCAATATTCCATTTATTGATAGACAAATATTAAAACTAACCGAAGATTTCTTCGAAAACCAATTATCGAAATTCACTATGTTGAAAAATACTGGTAGATTACGCTACCAAGACGCACCATTTAAAATTAAATATAAACTTTTGCAACACCTGTTACAGTAATAGATATAATTAACCCATTCGTAGCTGGCCTAACAGCACGAGGAATTAGCCTGTAAGATTGTACATATAGTGTAAATAATCTAAGTAGACGCTTATATTTAATAGATATATTAATCAGGTTTTTTATGCGATTTTTTCCTGAGCACAAAAAGTATAATTTATGTTACGAAACAGACGAAGAAAATCATTAACGCAAACACAAATACAATTTTTATTCACAAATTAGGAATATATATCGCAGTTATAAGATAGGAGTTCTAAAAATATTTTATGTACCATCGTTTGATTGTATAATGAGTTATGAACAATAAAGAGATTTTCGAACTTGAACTTGAACTACTAACGACAAATTTGATTGATTGACTGATTGATCAGATTCGATTGGATAATTGATTCCGATTCCGGACTGATTGGACAGTTTTGTTTTCAAAGGGCAATTAACTAAACGAATAAAAATACGAGCAGGCGAAGGTGTTTGGCTCGCGTTTCCCTTGTAGGGCGGAAGGTGTTCGGCTCGCCGCCCTTTGATTATTCACTGTGATGCAATGTGTTATAAAAATGGTCTTAAAGTGAGGTCTTGGGATGAGAACAGTGACGATAAGTTCAAACCCTATCACAGAACAGAAAATGCAAAAGAAGTGCCATTTAAGACCAGCAGAAGGATTCTGGTCCTTCAAAATGATGCTAGGATATTTAGCAGAAACGGACCTTAAGGAGGATCTGGAGCGGCGAGGTCTACAAGCAGCAAACGCAGTCAGGCTCAAGTAGTGATGCATATCGATCACTTTCAAATTTTTCAAAAATCTCATCAGATTAAATTAAAAACTTGAACACCATACTCATCACATCGAGATGAACGATCACTCAGTCGAGATGATCGTCTCGTCTCGATCGACTTTTTTCGTTGCATATTCTTGATCTCCATTACATTTCAGTTCCATCGAACTATGTTTCAAGCAAATCTTGGTTTTTGTCCAAAAATGATCGATATGCATCACTAGACTCAAGACTGAAGTGCAGAGACAAAATCAAAGCTCTACCTATGACAACCCTGTCTATATGGTAGTTTTGAATAAAGAGGCGAAAGTTCAAGATGCCTTCAAAATCAGAGCTATTTGTCAGATAGGAAAAATAACGCAACACGAGAAAGCTTACGCAGAGCAGGAGATGTCAGAGATTCGGACACGGAACAGAAAATTGCTACAAAACACCGCGGTGTGTTAAATTCCTTGAGAATCATCTCACGGAAAATTGCCCAGAACCACCTAAGCAAAAACCATCTTTTGTGAACTGTAAAGGAGAACATCCCGCAAACTATAGTGATTGTGATGCCTATAACAAACACTTCACGACAGTGGAGTAACTCAAAATCAAAAGGAAACCTCATCTCCAGAATACAAGGACCTACGCTAATGAGAATCAAGCGCAACACGTTCCACCAATACCGAGAGGAAGAAGACTGCAGAACCATATGGAAGGATCTTCATATCCGGCCACAGGAACTGAACAACTTGCACCATCATGGGGAGATAGAAGCCTTTTTTCGACAAATAGAGAACAAACAGCAAATACAAGCAGAGGTAATGAATCTCCTGATATACAAGATGTTCTGACTGTCTTCCAGGAAATAAACCAATTCTGTGATGTAGGTAAGATTATTAAACTAGCACTTAGGCTGAAAGAAAAACTAATTAAATGCAAAAATAATTTTCAAAGGTTACAAGCGATCAGTGAACTTGCTGCTGAACTTGATGGATAGCTTCTCAAATATAAAGACTCTTGAAATAGTACACTGGAATGCCAGTGGTTTTGGAAGAGAAAAACATGAAGTGCCCATGTTTCTTCAAAATTATGATGTTGACATATTCACAGTTGGGGAAACATGTTTTAACAATAAATCTAAAGCCAGGTTGCAGGGATATAAATGGTTTAGAAATGATAGGCCCGGCAAAAGACCAGCAGGTGGTAGCCGTGTACGTTAAAAATTGCATTCCTTGCATTGAGTACAAAGTAGATACTTTCAAATTTTTTGAACCGCATGCCATTCAGTTGGAAAATAAAATAAATATAGCAGCAATATAGAATTGGTGGCATCATTCACAATTTTATTAATGAACATCCTCATTCATTAGAGGCCCTAGATCATTCCACGTTGTACCCATATAATACTAAATCCCGACCTAGCATAGTAGATTTAACAATCATTAAAAATATAACAAACCTTCAAACTATTGATGTCCTAGATGAACTAACATCAGACCAAAATAATAAGAATAAAAATTGGGATGATAAACTTTCTACACGTGACACCACTGAAAATTCTCTCTGGAAAGTGGCAAAATTACTTAAAGGCTAAATAAAGAACACATTCTTTCACTCAAAACCTCAGATGACATTTTATTCAATGGTAAAGGAGAAGCAGAAACAATTGCTAACAAATTTGAAAAAATCCACCAATTAACTTCCAATTTTGAAGAATCTGAAAATAATAATGAAATTGAGGAACAGTATAATGATATTGTACAAACCCAAATTAACGCAGAAGAAATTAGGCTAGCTACTGAAAAAAATTGAATGAAGCCATATGTAAAACAAAAGCCATAAAAGCAAAGAATTGCATGGTATTTTGATGATAGATAATTTATTAATTATAAATCTTTCTTCAATTGTATCTTAACGTCTTTTCGAAGAAATAGTTTACATATTTTTCGAGAGACGATTGAATTTATATAGAATACCAGCATTACACAAAATATCAAAAAACTATAAACATCCAAAAGTTCAAGTTGCCACCAATGGAGATTCAAAGCGGGTGATCTCAAAGGCTCTGCTCCATTCCTTATCACATATTCTATCCAAAATATAGCCGTTTCCATTGGACTCAGTGGTATATCTCGAAAAAGGCGTGAACGATATTTTGCAGCTTCTCTGAGGATAAAAACCAAACTATGTACTTTTTTTAGATTTTCACAAAACACAAATCAAGACACAATTTTTTTTGGAATACGGAACTCAAATTTTTATTCTGATATGAAATAGTATATACGTTCAAAATTACCTGTACATAGGATCCTTCAACATTTTTATTAATGCCTCATCTAAAGACTTTTCTGTGATTTCATCCTGATTTAATTGAACAGCCATTCTCTTATTGACTAGTATTTCCACGTTTTGTTGTTGGTCATAGAACAATGGAATTCCAATCACAGGAACAGCATAATAAACGGCTTCCTGAATACTATGGACACCTCCATGGTTAATAAAACCTCGCGTGTTATTATGACCTATATATGAAAAAAGTTGATTTTTTATTTTGAAAATACGAGCAACAGATAATTAAAAAAAACTTAGTCAAAGAAAGGTTTCGAATCCCGTCAAGACTCTGGATGGGTGACGAACCCTCACAGGATCGCGAACGGGTGTATTACTCAGTGATTCGGGACCCGAACTTCCTTCGCGGATGGCTAACTTCTGCGTGTGCTGAGAAAGTGCATTCCGTTCACTTTCGGGCAAGAATGAGAATGTGTAGGAACAGACCAATTGGCAGTGGTGGAAAATCAGCGAGGCATCGAAACGGGAATTTTGGACCTGCTGGCGCAAGGCAAGTCTACCCTGTGGTAACTCGAATAGGGCGGGAGCTATCAAGACGCGTCTGATGGGGCTGTACTGACCCAATACTGTGCGGAAAGGTCCGTCTCGTTAATCAATTGATCCCCGAATGCGGCGCTGATTTAACGTTCTGCCAGTAGCCGCCTCATCTTACGGACGCGAGCTTGAGGCCGCCGAGAAGCTTTACTATAGGCTGCCACTGAAGACAAAAACAAGAAACAACATATTCTTCCAATAAAATAAATATACGAGACAATATCCAAAAATAAATCAAAATCCATTTCCGTGACGGGACGCGCAGAGTCATTCCGGAGAAACAAAAAAAAGAAGAAAAAACGGAGAACGAGAAGCAAATGCCACCAAGGGCAGGGAATGAAGGAAAGAAGCGGTTCCAATGGCAAGAGTGGCTTGCCTAGTGGACCTGGACTATACCGAGCTTTATATTTTTCCCGCAAGGAAACCAGACGTTCCAGTCAGGCTGGATGATTTCAAGTTGATCGTCATGAGAAAACCAGGCGCTTCAGTGAAGCTGGAAGATTTCAGGCTAGGCGCACTGCGAAGGTCTGGAGGATAGCTCGCCAGACAAGCCGGCAGATCAGTCCCGTTCTTAGTCCCTGCACGGCCTTATAACACCTTGTCCCTACTCCCGACTGCGCGAAAGTGGTGCTGGTTAGCTTAATGGTGTCTGGCGGTGACCGCGATTGGTGGCGGTGGCTCATGTGGTACTGTGGGGATCGAGCGTGCCAACTAATTAAAGTTATTTGATTTTCGAATTTAATCAGAGAAAAAGAATAAAAACACTTCACATTTAGTCACAGTCAGTCTTTTGTATTGTGCAAAGACATGTGCATTGCACGCATAGTCGAAACACGTCAGACTACGGATACGGTCTGTCACCAAGTAATCGAGGCAAAAAGGCGTCGCTAAGAACGTAGAGAGTGGGTATGGCTACTGGGGTCAACCTAACGACGCCAAGTACGTGAAGTTATAGATGGGAAACTCGCTACAAGTATATGATATGTGTAGATACCCTGCAGTTCGTGCACTCAGCAGAGTAAGGCTAACTGACCGCGTTGAGTGCTGTTTGATCTTACTGCCGCACGCTCGGGCCTGTTTTACCCTCTTACTAGTGGCTCACGTTATTTTTATGGTTTTGAGCCTAATATCATGTTACAAAATCATGCAAAACTCCCCTGTCGCCTTATGGTAGGGATAATGTAGGCTAGAGTACGGGACAAGTTGGCTAAGGTTGGGGGTAAAATCAGCTAGGGTGTGGGTGAAGTCAGTTAGGATACTGGGTAGAGTTGGTTAGTGTTCAGGGTGCTAGATATGGTAGGGGTAAGGTTAGCTAGGGTATGGGTTGTCTGCTAAAATACGAGGTAAAATCGGCTAAGGTTCCAGGTAAAGGTAACTAGGGTACAAGGTAAAGTTTTATAGGCTGGGAGTAATGGAGTCTACAATACAGGATAAGTTTGGCTAAGGTATGGGGTGAAGCTATCTAGGGAGCGGAGTGAAGTCGGATAAGCTACTGGATAAAGAATAGCAGTTTTCAACCAAAAACTGCTCCTTCCAGGTAAACTGAAATGAAAACTAAAATCTAAAAAACCCAAAATGCTGAATTAGTTGGCTGAATTTCGGAAAACTGACTTAGAACAGGTATTTGTGGAACCCAAGTCATAGTCTTGACATTTTTTGGAATTCCAGGTGGGAAGATTTTTCCTTCCGTTGCTTTTATCAATATCCTAGTGGGTGCAATTTTTGAGAATGAATTATACATTGCTAAGAGTTGTGTCTTCGGAAGTGATTCGATGGGCATCATTGTTCCAAATGACACGTAGACGACGCCATCTTCACCTTCATCCATCCATCGTTTTAGGTCCTTAAACAAAAATTTTGAAAGAAAATTATCAATCGCGTAATGATCGGAAGTATTAAGAGATGGAAAAAATAGTCTAGTTGCCAGTTACACATCTATATGCACTAAGAGGTCCCCGAGATTCCTTTTGGCATCTCTGAGAAGAAATAAATAATAAAATAAATTCTTGTACTTCCTCTTCATCGTTTTACAGCATCTATCACACCACGGCTTTCTCTAACTGCACCTGATACTTCTCTATCGCCTCCCTCGTCCAGGTCACCCTCTCCCCCGTCGAAACTTCTTCCCCACCTTGCCTTCTGCCGCTCTCACCTCCTAATCCACAACCATGATGGGTGATGGCTTGATTCTTCCTCCTCTCAACTCTCCCGCTTCCTTCCACCGTTGCACATTCATGACTAAATAGTCTATTACCGATACCCATGCCTTAGTTACATATGTGAATTCACCCTCTTCGTACCCTGTTGCCATACAATTCGCCACCGCCCAGCTTCTACCCTGTATTCATTCCTATGGAATCTCCTCTACTCATTCATTATCTTATTCTTCAATTTCCCTGTTGAGCTCTTTCCTTTCCTGGAAAGGCCCCCTTCCCTCCCCATCCTCGTATTGAAGTCGCCTCTCAGTACCACGATACCCTCCCCTCTTTCGCCTAGTAAGTCTTTCGCCCTTTATTAAATCCTTTTTATCCCATCCTTACTGTACACTGTCACAAACTGACACGTTACTCCTTCTGCCCCTCTTCCACCCCATGCACTTCTTGTTCAAATCTATCCGTAACTCCCGTTATAATTTCTCCATCAGCCCTTCTTCTCCACTTTGGCCGCCTTCTGGAGCCTCTACATATAACCTCTTGGCAGTTTTCGCTTCATTCGATCCCATTCCTTTCTTTGTACTCACGTCTCCACCAGTCCGACAACATCAGATTCTTGGATATAACTCCACAAATCCTCATCTTTCTTCTTTGCCCATACTACGTTCCCGTACAGAACGTTTACCACTATTCCACCCCGCTTTATCCCCAACCCCCATTTCCTGTGAAACAAATTCCCCTGCACTTCCCAGAACACTTTTTTTTCCTTCGCTTACACCCACATTTCCTCATCTACTTTTATTTTCCGATACCCTACCTTCAGCATATCGTGATTGATGAGAACCTTCCTATCCTTTATCCCATTTTCATTTCGCATTACTCCCAACTTGTCTTTCCATCTCTCAAATTCCATAACCGCCATTTTCTTTTTCTTTCTTCCATTCAGCCTAACTCTCCATACTTAGCCTTCAACCCACCCTATGCTATGTAGCAGCACTGTCATACCCTTCCTTTCTTGCACGCTCTTTAGCTTCAACCATCTCATTATTTCTCCTGTTTGCTTTCTCGTTTCTCTGGATTCCTAACTCAATTCCCTAATCCTTCTCCTATCCAACCTCTCCTCCTTTTCATTTCTACGCTCTTCCACTTTCTCTTTCATCATATTCTCTACCCTCTCCCAAATACCTTCCTTCTCGCACTCCCGCCAGTCACCTACTTCAATTTCCGATCTGCCCTCCAGCTTCTCAAACCTTTCTTTCGTCCTTCCTCCAACACTCTAATCTCCTCTCCCATCTGCTCCATTCCACTTCTTTCTCCTTCTTCACCGACATCACCCCCTCTCTAATCCTTCTACTTTCTTCCTCAGCTCTTTCCCCTCCTTTTCCCATTTTTCATTGCCGATCCTCAAGTCCTTACTGATACCTTCCATTTGCTCCTAAGTCCCCTTTACATCTTCCCTCAGTCCCTTGATCTCGCCTATCCGTATCCCGCGAGACCTCTTTTTCGACTGCCCCTCAATTTGGTGGAGGGGGGGCAGGGGGTGACCTGAGTGTTCTTCCGCTTTTCTTAAACGGTATCTCTGCCGCTTTGTCCCTACGCAGAAAATTAATTTTCATCTCCCTAATTCACCCCACACAGCCCTACTCACCTCATAGGCTTCTACCTCACACTCCACTCACACCTTCCACACGAATTTCGTAAGATCCTCACACCACCTGTCAGCGAACACGTTCTAACTACCGCTACCAACATGCAAGCCCTATTGTTCACTTGTAAAATCTGAAAATATAAAACATTTGGAATAATTTTTGAGCCGGAAGGAAAATTTGCTGGATTTCTCCAAAATTCGAATTTCCGAAAAAAATATGACAAGAGACAGCTGAAACATAACCCGAAATTTAAAATTCCTGAAACGATCAAATTCCAAAAAAAAGTGAATTTCCGAGATTATAAAATTTTCAGATAGCTGAGAATAGTGATTTATTGAATTATCTAATTCTTGGGAATTTTAAATTATCGGAATTCACAGTTTTTGGACAATTTAAGTTTTGGCAATTTACTATTATAGGGAATTTCATTATTAACCAGTTTAATATTTGTGAGATTTAAAAAATTCGTCTCTTAAGAATTCGGGAATTTTCATTTTTCGGGAAATTTCTGTTTCGCTGATTATTTTCTCGGTATTTTTCCACCTTCCGGATTATGGAAATGCGCCAAATTATTTCATCCGTCGAGACCGACGCGTAAAATTCAGAGGTTTCAAATAAAGACCTGATGTTCACCTACATGAATGCTCAGAATATAATTATATATTTTTTATATCAAACGCATCATTTCAAACATTTTTTGTAACAAATACATGATATCTGCCCATATGGAGGAACTTAGGAAAATTTTTTAATATTTAATATGAATAAAAAAAAATTTCAAAATCTTGTAAATTTCCTCAAGTTATGGTCAACTTATAAATTAACAAATATGTTTAAAACAGTTTCTATGTGCTGCAGTATGTAACTCAATATTGCCACCATACTTTTTCTTCTTTTCAGAATCTGCTAAAAAATTAGAAAGATTCAAAAGTTGTGGAATAGCGACAGTTTTTCAGAAAATCTTTCAACTCATTTTTTGCTTCCTCATAGAGGAAGCTTTGTAATAGTGACATTTTTCAAAATTTTTAAATTCATTTAATTGAACCCTCCCTAATTTAAAATTGTCTAATACAATGTTCTAAGCAATTGTCCGGATGTGTGTGTGTGTGGATGTGTGGATGTATGGATGTGTGGATGTGTGGATGTCACGCTTTTTTGTGAACAC
>CAKNXH010000185.1:155797-194824 GCA_932178445.1 Andricus quercusramuli
ATGGTAATTTATATATTTTGAAAATCGGTTTTTTATAGTAAAACTTTCTTCACTAGCATAATTCACAGTTGATGCAAGGATATAAAAGATTCGTTGGTTCGAAACGAATCCATTGACCTATAATAATAATGCATTTTATCAAAGAGTAGGGAAGTTATGGTAATTTATATATTTTGAAAATCGTTTTTTTATAGTAAAACTGTTTTCATTAACATAATTCAAAGTTGATGCAAGAACAGAAAATATGTGTTGATTCGAGATCAATCGACTGACCTATAATATTAAGACATTTTATTGAAGACTATGGAAATTGTGAAATTGCATAATATTTGAAAACACGGTTTTTCATAGTAAAACTTCTTTTCAGTAACATAATTCAAAATTGATGCAAGAACGGAAAAAATCTCTTGATTCAAGGCAAATTGATTGATCTATAATAATAATAATAATAATAATACACTTTATGGAAGATTAGGGAATTTCTGCTCATTTATAATATCTGAATCATCAGGTTCAAACAGAAAAACTTTTTTCATCGACATAATTTAAAGTTGATGCATGAATAGAAAAGACTTTTTGATCATAAATTTTCAAATAGAGTAATATTATGACAAGTTTTGTGAAGAAATCGTAAAGCTGGGAAAGGGATAGGCTGCGACAGAACTTTTCCTTTCCCTTTTCCAGCTCAAAAAATTATTATTTCGAACCCAAGATTTGATTTGTCTGATTTGTCTTGTTATTTAAAACATTTTTGTATTATTCTGTAGTTTTTCATTTTTGGTAAATTTCTATTTTTAAATTGAGCAAAATGAAGACTTCGGTTTGCCTATTATTGAAAAAAATAACTAATGCTTCCTCTATGAGGAAGCAAATACATTTGCTATCGGGAAGCAAAGTGCTCGTGAAATGAGCACCATATAATTATAAATACAAACAAAGTGGAACTCGAGATCGAATTCACAGCTAGTTTCGAAATGCCATCGTTTCATTTTTTCTTCATTTTCTTCCAACTCAAATTTCCTATAATAATTTCAAAGATTTAGAGAAGAATCGCCTCCTTTTTGTCATTTTTTAATTTTTTCTGAAATTTTCTTGCCGATATTGAAAGTAAACGAGGAGATCTATTAGAATAATGAAAAGGAAGTCAAATATCGATATTGATTGAGATACTGCAACACGTAAAAAAAATGTCAACAAATTTGACATAAACTACGGCACCATCTTCATGAGTTTTAATAGTCATGACATAGTCAAAAAAATTGGCGTCACACTGGTTAAATACGTGTTCTGAAATTCCTTGACAAATAACATATTTTATCCAGAAGCGTTTCTGTGACTCCAGCATGCACATCCTGCCCGATATGAAATAAATTAGGTATCCACAAATTTTCAAAATTTCTGGAATTTTTTGGAAATTCATAATGAAAATGATAATTTATCGCTTCGCGTTGGTCCAATTTATCAAGTAATCTACTAACGCGGAATCTGCTGATCGCTTGACTATTTTCATTGTTTACTTCTGACGTCGTTTTTTACTCCCTAGGTAGTAAGAAGTACTTCTTGATTCCTAGGGAATGGATAGTAAAAACTCACCTGCACTTCATATGCATTAAAAAAGGCAGAAAGATAATTAATACCTGTCCTATAAAAATATTTTTCTTACTCTAGGGAAGTTGGATTCATCTTCCTCTATGTGTAACCCTGCCACTTCGATAAAAGCTGGTGTGGTTGGTCTAACTCCTTGAAGTGTATGATGTGTATTCACCAAACTTAGAGCTACCTTTTTCTCAACTTCTCTAATGTTTGGCATATCAGGAGATAAAAATTTCCTCATGACTTCAGTTTGAGACTCCTCAGTAAGAGAGAAGAATCTTCGTATTGCATTGTTAGTTTGTACAGTATTTTGTAAACGATCCCAAAATGTTTGAATTGTTTTGGTCCTGAAAATATTTCGATAGAAAGCTGTCGATAGAGGATTTCCAATTTGCCTACTGATCCATGGAAATTCTAAACTTGAAGAGGCAGTTATTACAGGAACATTGAGGAAGTAACCTAGACCATAGTAGCAATTCAAAGTCCAGCCCTAAAAACATATTTACAAAATTATTCTCATTATCGGGGTTTTTAGAAATAATCATAGTATTTACCTCTAAAATGATGACGTCGTAGGGTGAATCTTTTGGAATATTTCGAATAAAATCTTGCATCTTCTTGTGACCCAGGAATTGACACGCATGAGCTGCATAAGGTCCGGCGAGAGCCTCTACAGGATCTTTGATATAATCCTGTGCTGCTTTGATTGTATCAAATTTTCCCACGGGGAAAAGAAAGTTCACTTTTGACAAATTGAGAACCGTTTTATAATTTTCTGCCGAATTTTTGGATTCATAGTGACTGATGACGTCAACTTGATGCCCTTTTTTTGCCAAACCTTTCATCAGGGCATTCACAAAGATGTGGTGGCTTCGATATACCAGAGGAAAAACACCCAATATTCGATAGGAGTCGGCTCCTTTCGTCAGGAAGTATATTAACAGTATTACAAAGTAACAGATAAAATTCGTTTCAAAATTATTTATGAACAGCAGTTGGAACTCTACTAACTTTTTCTTAGTTTGCTTCAGAAAAAGGGAAATCGCAAGTTCAAAATCAATCAGTCCGCTTAAGTTAACTGCAGATTGCGACACGACTGTTTGAAATACAATAATTGGATAATGAAGTATGTAGGGTAGAGCGGGGTCAATATTGCCGCGGGGAAGAAGTGCCACATGCGATAATACAAAATCGTGGCCAAGGTTATCTACCACGTGCCATTTCCAGGAAGTAGGTAGAATATAATGTGTTATTATTGAAGTGCAGAAAACTCTGAGAGATAATTCTGAAAGCATCGCAGGCGAGCAATGGCAATACCTAATTTCGTTTGGACACGGTGTTGTGAAAATTAAATTTTGGCATTTTTCACCCAATCTACACTATCATTCAAAATGTTAAACCTGGAAATTTCTCATGAATATTTATAATAAATTTTAATGAGAAAGAATGATTTTCAGGATTAAATATACTAAAGATAAATAAAAGTTCTGCAAACACGTTCGTAAGAAAAGTACTACAACGGAACATAACAAATATACAGATAGATTAAAAAAAGACTTGGAGACCAATAAAATGTAACACCTTCTTATTTGAATGTGGGGATAATCGACGGATAACACAGTGATCGGTCAATTACCGGCAGTCGGTAACTGACAGTGAAGTAGAACCTCGACATGTAATCTTAACTCGGTCTCGGAATCTTGATTCGGTCAACAGGGTTGTTCCCTGAAATACCGAACGAGACATCAAATTCTCCGGATTCCCCGATTTTTGGAAAAATAGTCAAACATTCTAGAAATTTTTACGTGATCTCTGACGATTCCCTGTAAATCGAACTTTCTTGAAGGTTTGAACATATGGAGCTATTGCTTCTTTTCTTAGTCGTCAATTTTTCTAGAAGCATCAATATTAGATGCGACATCCAAGCGGGAAGGCAAAGACAATTACGCGCAATCCTTTGCATATGCTGTGCTTTGGCTCAACGAAGTGGGTTCTTGCAAGTCCGATCTAATTGGAAGATTCTAGCAAATTTTTAAGGGGACTCTCGAAGCTTCTAGAAACTTCGATCACGCATTTGCAGACACATAGACGTTGTTTCAAGACATAGATTACTTTGTACATGTTAGTTCTTTCTTTCATTTTTTTCCTTAAATGAAGAAAGGAAAAGACTGGATAGAATTTAAATCGAGCTAAACTAATTTTCAACTTACTGGATAGGTTTAAATGAATCTCCACTAAATTTGAAGTAAGATTTTTGGTTAATTTATGAAAATAAATTTTACAAAAGAGAGTCTCAACCTATAATGTGATGAGAGTAAACGTAGTTCAAACATAAATTGGCAACGGTTATAAAAGTCTTTGAGCCTTGTACTGCTGAAAGGAGTATCCGTAATATCAATACTTTCAGTTGTGTCATCATCATCAGCTCTCCTTCCAGAGTAATGCTTGATAGTCGATTGAACCGCATGAGACAAGAATTAGGTTTGAGAGCAACAGCAACAACATGATTAACTCCATATATATCAAAACCGAACTCTGTTGCTGAAATCATTTCTTTTATACCAGTTCTTTTCATCACTGTCATAACTCTCACCACTATCACCTCAAACCAACTCTTTGACGCTACCACTGAGGGGCTGGTGCTAAATAATACGGTCATGTATATTTAGACAGTAGGCCGCTGTTTCAGCGGGAAAATTGTGTGCAGATGCAAATCCCAAACGAACGTCCACTGAGGCCTGTTTGTGAAACTCATTTTGTTTTGGATAACCAATGGCACAGAGAAGAGCGTATTCTTTGAAATCACTTTCCTTCAACATTGGTTCAGGCTCTTTACAGTAGTAGGTTGCCTGAAAGTTTGCATACATATCATACGGTAGTGCAAACTGATTATGGTCAATGTCCAGATACCAATCACCATACGGATAGTACTGTGAATTGAGGAACACCCTATCATCGGCTATATTGCAGTGATTGAAGCAATTAGTATATCTGGTTGGCCTATCCTTTCTACTTATCTGGAAACCCAATATAATTTAACGTGGTTTCTCCAACTGAGATGACGTTTGCACAGTCCATGTATGTCTTAAGGTTTTGGGAAGCAGGGGGTATTCCTAAAATTCCCATCAGAAAAAACTCATGGTTCAATAAAGTTCAACAAGTGTATCTTTTGCTAATCTGAACCCATAATATATGGCATCATCGATTCCTCTTTCTGAATTGATATCTTGAATTGCTCTTCGTTTCCTGGGGCTGTAACTCCATCAGGACATGTCAGTCTTCCATAGACATGAAGTGAACTCTTGCTGGTGATTATACATAAATCTTGATGCTGAGCAACAATTCAAATTTCATCGCTACTGCTGAATGATGATGAAGCGTTGAAACTGATGTGCGTACGAGTGAGACCAGATTGCAAGAGTGAATAATCTCTTAACACTACTACTTTAATTTATAATCTTATTGTCTGATTTTCAGAATAATTTGTGATTTCCTTCAAAATCACTTCCCATTTTGATGACGGACAATTTATCAACTATAAATCTTTCTTTGATTGTAGCTTAGCGTCTTTTCTAACAAGCAGTTCATAAGTTTTCCGAAAGACGATTGAAATTATATAGAATACCAACATTACACAAAATAACAAGAAACCATAAACATCCAAAAGTTCATGTTGCCACCAATAGAGATCTAAAGCGGGTGATCTCAAAGGCTCTGCTCCATTTCTTATCACATATTCTATCCAAAAGATAGCCGTTTTCAGTGGATTCAGTGGCCTATCTCGAAAGAGGCGTGAATGATGTTTTGCAGCTTCTCTGTCGTTAAAAACAAAATAAATTTACTTCTTTTAAGATTTTTACAGAACACAAATCACGAAATTATTGAAAAAAATATAAACCTCAAATTTTCATTTTAATATAAAGTAGTTTAAACTTTTATATTACCTGTACTCAGGATCCTTCAATATTTTTCCTAATGCCTCATCTAAAGACTTTTCTGTGATTTCATCCTGGTTCAATTGAACACCCATTTTCTTATTGACTACTATTTCCACGTTTTGTTGTTGGTCGTAAAACAATGGAATTCCAATCACAGGAACAGCATAATAAACGGCTTCCTGAATACTATGGACACCTCCGTGGGTCATGAAACCTCGCGTATTATTATGACCTATTTATAAGAAGCATTTATTTTTTATTTTCAAAATACAAAATCAGAAAACTAAATAAAAAATTATTCAAGAAATAGCTTTAAAGCCTATTATGACATAAATTAAATCGTTCAAATCTCTTCTCTTAGCCTATGACTCCTCTCCTCATCTATCAGATCCTAATCCTATCCTATCCAATCTTTTCCTGTAAAAAATGTTTTTAAAAATTAAGGAAATGCGGTTATGTAGATCCTTATACTGAAAGCTAAAGAGGTGAAGTTGGCTGGAGTACGGGGTAAAGTTGGCTTGGGTAGGGGTAATGTAAGCTAGGGTACAGAATGCCGTCAAGCTATTTTGATAAATTTTGCCACCCATGCCCTTCATCGTCACATATCATCACACAAAGCTTGAAACCATCAGGCTGATGTCACAAAGACAAACCCTCCTCTTTCTTTAAATAAGATTTTTTTTCCAATTTCATTCGAGAAACGTCCGTAATAAAATAAAAAAAAAATAAAAAAAGAATATTCTCTAACATACTTTATACCCCAAAATTCAACAGAAAACGTTTAAGATTTCAAGTCGAAATGTTTTGCATTTTCAACATAATAGTTACATTTTCAAACAAAGAAGATAATTTCATTTTCAAGATGTAGATGAATTTTCAACAGAAGAGTTGAGTTTTCGAACAAACAAAAAAAGACATTTTTAACTAAATGGTAGAATGTTAAAAAATGCATTTTTAATACAAAAGATTGCATTTTTATCTGAAAATGTAAATTTTGAATCCAAAATTTTGTATCAAAGAATACAAATATGCAATGGAAGAGATCGATCTTCAACTAATGAAATCAATTTTTATCAAAATAGGTCGATTTTCAATGAAAGGGATAGTTCCTTGACCCATAAAATTAATTTTCATCAAAACAGTTGAATGTCTGACCCAAAAAAATGAATTTTTAACCAAACAGATTGATTTTCTACACACTGTGTTGAACTTTTCCTCCCCTTACCTAAAAAATCGTCACAAAACCTGTTACCTCCCCCCCCTGGAAATGTTGCGTCATTTATGAACGGCTTCTAACGCTGGCTGGAGACTTTCTATTCTTTCCCTTTCTGGAGAACTAAAAACTAAAATTGAAACTAAAAAACCAAGAATACTAAATCATTTTCCCTAAATATCAAAAACTTACTTAGAACAGGTATTTGTGGAACCCAAGTCATAGTCTTGACATTTTCTGGAAGTCCAGGTGGGAAGGTTTTTCCTTCCGTTGCTTTTATTAATATCCTAGTGGGTGCAATTTTTGAAAATGAATTATACATTGCTAAAAGTTGGGTCTTTGAAAGTGACTCGATGTGCACTACAGTTCCAAATGAGATGTAGACGACGCCATTTTCACTTTCATCCATCCATCGTTTTAGGTCCTTGAAAAAAAATGTTGAAAGGAAATTATCAATCATGGAATCATGGACAGTATTAAGAGATGGAAAAAATAGTATAGTCGCCACTAACACTTCTGTATGCACTAAAAGGTCCCCGAGATACCTTAATGAACAATCATCCAGGCTGATTTCAAGACTTAATTGATTAATTTCAACTTCGAATAGGAAGACGGATTTGCTACTGAATTATAACAGACAAATTAAAAGAATTCTTTCCTTTATTTCGTTGAATTTGTCGCGGGCTTGGAGTTTGGACTCCAATAACAGTGATTTCAAAACGAGGAACTGTGAAATTACTTATTTCAAATTATTAACTGTGAAAATAGTAATTCCAAATATATTCACCGAGTGAAACGGGATTCCAAACCTATTGATTGTGATCCTAATTTCAAATCAGTGACAATGTAATTAGTGATACTCAAAAACTAATTGCCAGAACGACACATTAAAAGAAAACCAGCAATTCCTAGAAGGAGGCACTCAACCAACTTCAAATCCGTATTCACTCGGAAACTAAAATCTGACATTCCAGTCTGTCGACTATCAAAGCAAGTCTACTGAATTACCAATTTTCTATCTTACTATTTTTCCATTTCAATCGATCTTTTCCCACTGTGTGCAATCATTGTGAATATGCAATTTTTAGAATTTCCATTCAATACCATGTCGCAACCAACTCTCGGAAGCTTGAAAAAGCAACGACGAAGTATCGAACGCCAGTTAACTAATTTCGAAACCGCGTTCTACTGAATAACTGATGAGACAGATTCATTAGTTCTTGACTTAAATGCGCGATCAAGGAAGAACAACAACCTCTTGGATGTATTTGATCGTATTTCAAGTCGATCGATTCTACACAATATACAAAACGCGAGATCCAAGGAAACTGAATTCAGTTGAATCGTCGCCGGGCGCCACAATAGTTCCATGCAGGCTGTTCGTGATACCAATCACGGTGCTCGCCTTAATCTTCGATCGTCCAAAGATCAAGGTTAGCATCATTGTGCTCTTATTTGCTGAAAATCGCAAGTCGCACCGATAAAACAACGAAACCACCTAGATTGGAATTGTGTGCTTTCAATTTATCAGCTTAATTGTACAGTGCTGAGATACAATCACTGCAAATGCAATTTTCAAAGGTTTGTTTCTGGTCGGACTCGACGATTGCACTTAACTGGATAACTACTGAAATTTACACGTTGAAGATGTTTGTTGCATCTCGCGTAGAAGAAATTCAGGAAACAACAAAAACCCATGAGTGGCGACACGTACCTACTCATGACAATCCTGCGGACCTGAGTTCACGCGGACAGGGTCCAGAGGAATTTCTGAAAAACAACTTTCGGTCCCACGGTCCAGAATGGCTTAGCCAAAATACTTGAACTTGGTCACAATTTACTTTGAAAACGACATCACATTACGAATCTCATCATTTGTGATAAACATGACAAAGGTTTTCACGCCAAAGCTCAGGCAATCCGGTACAACAATCCGGTCATAACGCAATTCGGCACAATGCGTAAAATGTTATCGAGCGAAGCTGCGGAAACAAATTTTTTAATGGGGAGTTTGCTTAATGATCGAGTTTCTTTTGTACGACCTTTCGAGCATGCGGGCGTGGATTATTGTGGACCATTCTATAATAAAGAGCATTCATATCGGAATGGAACCAACCTTAAAACGTATGTAGCGATTTTCGTTTGCTCAGCCACCAAAACAGCATTTAGAACTCGCGAGCGATTTGACTTTAGTTGCTTCCATTGCTTGCTTATCACGCTTTTCCGCTCGTAGAGGACTTTCTAACTCAGTCTCATCAGATAATGCAACTAATCTTGCCTGTGCCAATAACGAATTATTGAAGCTTTACAAATAGCTTGAATCCTTTGAGCATAATGATCAGGTAAGAAATCATTCAACGTCAAAGGGAATTGTCTGGAATTTTACACCCCCTCGAGCTCCAGATTTTGGGGGCTTGTGGGAAGCATATGTGAAATCATTTGAACTATTTAAGAAGAATAGCCGGAAATTCACTTTTGAAAAATGACCAGCTTCATACCTACGTGGTTGAGATTGAAGCTATCCTAAATTCACGTTCTTCCACTCCAATATCCTCTGATTCAAATGATTTGCTCCAAAATGATTCGTTTATTATCATCAAACTAGCTTCAGATTTTAATGCTATGGTTATTTTAGGAAAAAACGTAAGCTATTTTTTCATTTCTGATAATCAGTTCCTACTGAGACTTATATTGATTTTGATGAAGAAACAGAAGATATGTATTAGTAACTTTGAGCTCCATGCTCTTTGAATCTTTCTCGAACGCGAACCATCCTTATTGTCATCAGATTCGGCTTATTTAATTTTCAAAATTCTTGGTTTGCTAGTCTATGTGGGCATCAAAGTATCTAAACCGCTTATAAGTAGATTTTCAAATTCAAGGCTTATCCGTTCGTTCTTTTCCGGAACCGACCGAAAGGTATACGTTAAAGTTAAATAAGTTGTAGATTAGAAGATA
The DNA here is from genome assembly GCA_932178445.1 of Andricus quercusramuli. Classification (NCBI taxonomy): domain Eukaryota; kingdom Metazoa; phylum Arthropoda; class Insecta; order Hymenoptera; family Cynipidae; genus Andricus; species Andricus quercusramuli. The sequence continues at coordinate 165,500 of CAKNXH010000185.1, forward strand.
CTGGTTTCATTCCTTGCTTCATAATTTTAGATACATCAGCTCGTAACACAATTTGGAGGAATTTTTTAGAGCTTTTTTCCAATTAAGTTTAAAAATTAAGTTTAAAGAGTTTCAGAAACACCGCCGCCTTAGCCCATCTTTATAGGCAATAGGCATTGAAACGGCCTGATATCATGCACGTGTTATAATAAAAATATATTTCATACTTTGCTGAAGTTTGATTCATCCTCCTCTATATGTAACCCTGCCACTTCGATAAAAGCTGGTGTGGTTGGTCGAACTCCTTGAAGTGTATGATGTGTATTTACCAAACATAGAGCTACCTTTCTCTCAACTTCCCTGATGTTTGGCACATCAGGAGATAAAAATTTCCTCATTGCTTCAGTTTGAGATTCCTCACTAATATAGAAAAATCTTTGTATTGTTATGTGTGTTTGTAGAGTATTTCGTAAACGATCCCAAAATGTTTCGACTCTTTTGGCCATAAGAAAATTTGGATAAAAAGCTGTTGATAGAGGATTTCCGACATGTCTACTGATCCATGGAAATTCTAAACTAGGAGTGGCAGTTATTACAGGAACATTGAGGATGTGACCTAGACCATAGTAGCAATTCAACATCCAGCCCTAAGAAGATGTTTATAAAATTAGTTTTATTGTGCAGTTTTAGAGAAACAATAGTACCAATTACCTCTAAAATGATGACGTCGTAGAGTGGATCTTTTGGAATATTTCGAATAAAATCTTGCATCTTCTTGTGTCCCAGGAGTTTACACATATGATCTGATAAAGGGCCGCCGAGAGTTTCTAATGAATGTGTGATAAAATCCTGTGCTGCTCTTATTGTATCATATTCAATCTCGAGAAACGGAAAGTCCACTTTTGCCAAATTGATAACCGTTTTATAATTTTTTGGCGAATTTTTGGGTTCATAGTGGCTGATGAGGTCAACTTGATGTCCTTCTTTTGCTAAACCTTTCATTAGGGCATTAAAGAAGATGTTGTGGCTTCGATATGCCAGAGGAAAAACACCCAATATTCGATAGGAGCCGGCTTCTCTTGTCAGGAAGTATATTAACAGTAATACGAGGTAACTGATAAAATTCATTTCAAAATTATTTTTTAAGGAATTGGAACTATGCTAACTTTTTGGCAGTTCAACGTAGAAAAGAAGAAAGTGCGAGTTCAAAATCAAGTACTTCGCTCAACTGAACTGCTGATAACGATATGGCTGTGCGAAATACAATATTCAGATATTCAAGTAATTATTATTCAAAATGTGAAGCCTTAGAATTTCATAGCTCATTTGTAATGTAAAGCAAGAAAGTATGTCATACATTCTAAAGAGAAAAAATTTGTTATTTTAATTACTGGTCAATTTTTCTTACGTAGTTCTGGATTTTACAAACATAAGTATTGTATACTGAAAAAACATTTTAAAGTACGTGTTATGATGACATTCTTTATTTTTTCACCAAATACTGGGAAATGGAATAGTGAAATTTTCCAATAAAAAAATGGAATTTTCAGCATAACTACAATTTGCAACAAAATAAGTGGATTTTCATCTGAAAAAGAATACATTTAAAAAAAATGGTAAAAAATGAATTTTCCCATTGAATAGTTGAATTTTCAGCCATAGAGATCAATTTTCAACTAAAGTAATTAATCTTAAGCTGAAAAAATTCGAACAAAAAAAGATTTGAACATTAAATAAAAAACACTTGAATTCAAACAAAGAAGACAAAGTTCACATGATATGCTTCATTTTAATTAACAAAAATTAAATAGTTAACTTTTCAGTTGAAAAAATAATTCTGAACCAAGAAAAAGGAGGTTTCAACGAGATACTCAAATTTTTAACCAAAAATAATGAATTTTAAATCAAAGAGATGAATTTTCAAAGAAGAAGATTAATTTTTTACCAAAAAGTGGAGTTTCCAACTTAACGATTCATTTAAAAAAAAAATATATATATATATATATATATATTTTGAACGAAGTAATTACATTTTTAATTGACGAAATTAATTTAGGATGAATTTTCAACAGAGCATGTAATTTCTGTGATAGAAAAGATCAGTTTTCAACAAAAAATAAAACAAATAGGAATAAAAGACAACTTTTTGCAAATTTAAAAAGAATTTCAATATAAAATAATAATGTTTCGAAATACACTTGAAATTTAAACAAATTTGAGGATGTTTTTCGTTTTTAACAAGAAGTTAGCATTTTTGAAACAAAAATCATTGGATTTTAAAGATTCGTAATTTTTTAACAATTTTAGGTATTGGCTCTCAGTCAAACAATTTTTTCTTTGAGTTGAAGGAATATTCTGGTCGCGTTCCTTTTTCTCGTTAAACAGAAAAATTTGTTCAGGTTGAAAAAAATTTTATTTCATTTTACGAAAATATTTATTTAATTCAGAGAAAAATTTACTTTATTGGACCTAAATATTTCTCTGATTTAAATAAATATTCTATCGCAATAACAAAACATTTTTTCAAAATAGTGTAAAAATTCTGTATCTGAAGCCAATCATTTATCAGGTTTGAAAGAATTATCAATTCAAAATGAATATTTATTTTTCTTTGTTCTAAACTCAAAATTCAATTGAATAGCATACGTTTTTTTTTCTCTACAATAATTTAAAAAAATGTAAAAAGTAAAAATGATAATTTTCAAATCAGGAAAACAAATTTGCTATCAAAGACGGTTCTGTAGTGAAGAAATAAAAATAATTCTAACCAAATCGTGCATTTTTAAACCCAAAAGGTGTATTTTCTACAAAACAGTTGAATTTACAAACCAAAAATGTCAATTTTCAATCCACGCATGGGTTTCTTGAATGCCAGTAATTCCTGGAACTTTTTCCCACACTTTGTACTTACCTTTCGAAAACTGGCAACTTCCTTTTGATGAAAGCAGTATTAGATGAATGACGCTAGTATACTTCTTCAATTTTCGAACAAAGGATTCGGCATCATCTATGGATTCCAGATTTGACTTCTTCAAGTTATGATTAGTTGCAATGTATTTTACCAAGCCGCCAACACCATCACAGGGTCCTTTCCCATGGCCAGTTGCTGAAAAGATCCACTTCTTCTTGCAAGATGATTTACTCAATGCATGATACTGATAGCGATTTTTAAAGTGAGCTGCAGCTCCATCTATTATTGTAATTCCTTCCATTTTCTCAGAATTCGAAGATACCATAACTTGCACAATATGGTGCATTCCAATGAAGCCTGTGCATAATCATGCTTCTTATCATCGGAAACTATTGCAAAACTTTTAGTTTCTGCACCTGGATAGCAAACAGCAGTAAATATCGATATCTGATCATTTGTCCAATGATTAGCTTGAATTGCATCTTGTACCATTGACTCCCAGTTCTCAGCAAAAACACACTGCATTGAATATTTTTCACATATACGTGAACATTCGCTTTTTCTGTTCAGGTTTCTAACTCTTGGTGAAACGTTCAATGAAAGTTGTTCTTTTTTTTAAGCCACCTTTGTTCCAGATCGCGAAAACAATATCATCTGAACCAGTTTCCTCTAAAAATTCTACAGATCGAAGCGTAATGCCTTTCCATCCCTTCTCTGGTTTTTTAATCCAATAAGTAAAAGCTCAAAATTGGCGTAATGAATGCAAAGACATTCATCTTTTAAAGGGTTAATTTGAACCCATTTTGGTCGCAGAGAGTAAAATTTTGTCATTCCAATTCTTACGTTCGGATTTTTTTCTCAAAACAGGTGAAATATTTCACTAATACTTCGCGTTTAATATTTTCCTACTTTTTTCATTCTTTCACCATTTTTCTTAACTGGAATCACGTCGTTCTTATTTGGGCTTTGTCTGGTACAATCTACGAGATCACTTAAATAATATTATAATGCTAATTGCACTTTTACATCACTCACAGGATATCCATTGTATGGGTCAGGAGTGTAATATATTCCTTCTTCAATCGAAAATTTCCTGGATTGATCTGTCATAAATTTGGTTATTTAAGGACACGTTAAAAGTAAATCTTGCTTCATATATTCCCTTGGTACCAGCTTCAGTAGACGGATCCTTTTTGGTGCTTTTGTACAGTTTTTCAAAGATTTTTGAAAATTAGATACCCATTCGTCGCAAGGAGAGCATTTTTCTTTTGGCAATGATACATTATAAACTTTTGAAAGCTTACTGGTCGTCGATTCCGTAAATGCATCTATCAACTGGTTTCTTTTTTTGCAAGCATAGTTTTCTCGGGACCTTTCTTTGATACTTGATGGATTTCGAAAAGGCGAAACATTTAATTTCCTATCCGAAATTTCATTATTTATTTCCTCAATCTGGAAAATTGATTTAAGTTCTTCGTCTTCATACTCTAACTGTTCATTTTCACATACTTTTACATCATCCAACATTGGTTCTTCGTTATCAGAAATTGCTTGATTTGAAGACACTAGTTACTGATTTTTTTCCGCATCAAATGAAAATTACCTACCACTGCTACTAATTCGAGCATCTGAGTGTCCCAAAACAGTTACTACACGAGAATGACTTGGACGATAAAATTTGCAAAGCGGAAATGGAATTTGGGAACGATGAAAATTGCACAGCTCATTCAAGAATGGACTTCGATTGGTAATAACAGGACATGGTCCAGAGACGACAATCGCGGAAATGCAGGATGCTGTAGAATGTACGAGCTATTACAGTTGGAACGAGATGGTCATGCTGTTCAAGTGCGCCGCGTAAGCTCCACGCGGACTAATCTCGGCTTTCCGGTTCACGGTATTTCGAATTAATTAATCCGGCATCGAGTTAGGCTGATGGCCAATTTTGGTAGGCTCAACCGTCATCGTCAGCTTCAGCTACACTCTAGAGTTTCGAATGTGTTGCCATAAACCGACCCATGCTGCAGTGGAAACTGCGACCCATGGTCATTTTCCAGTCACGAGTTATACTATGAAATATTCTCAACATGACTATGAAAAGCACATAATAGATCCACTGTCAGGTGATTTAAAAATATTTTAATTGGATGAAGTTTTGTTTATTACAGGATTCAAGTGGAGAGTTAATCTTATCTAGTTTAAAAAATTGCAAAAGGATTAAATATAAAAAATTGATGGCTTTGAAATGTTGCAATTTTTATACAGAAAAATTTATTTGTTTTTTGATAGATTACAATTTCAGAGTTAAATATGAAAGATATGCATTTTGTATTAATTTAAAATAATTGTTTAACGAATTCGTTCAAATGGTAGAGAAACAACTTTATTATCAGTATAGAAAGTTTTCCTATTATCTCGAATACAAGTCAAACTAGTTTAATATCGTCGATACTAACCTTCGAGAAATGCTCATTTTTTCATGTTAAAAAAATAAGAGAAGCCTTTTGTATTATTAAACTTTTATCCTAATTTTTATTATTCACTCAATTTTAGCTTAACTATTTATTTATTATATGTTTTGACAACTTAAATTCTTGCTGACATTAGATTCTAAAAGAATGTAAACATTGAGATGAATTTTATTTAAAAACTTTTTAAAAACGCCCCGACAATCTAAGTTTCAACAGAATCAGTTAATATTTAATTAATTGCTTTACAACTCAAAAAGCATAAGCAATTATTTTTACTAACTTGTACTAATTTTCGAAAAAGTTAAGTCATATATACACATAAATTAAAAAATTGAATTCAGATACTCATTTCACAACATCACAAAAATTCAAACTTGAAGTACTTTGAATAAAAAATAAACTTTTATCATACAAATAATATCCTTTATTTAATTACATAATCTTAAAGTTAATAATAAATTTATGATACTCAATTCACAATAATTGAAATGCAATCTTCAAATTCTTTCAAATCTGGAAAATATTCAAATAATTTTCACCTTATATTTGTATCCAAATTTGAATTATTAATAACCTTTCAAGCTAATTCCATGAAAAATCAAGATTGAAAATTAAAATACATGCAATTTTGGAATCAGAATGCAGATACTCATTTCACATTGAAAAAATTATATAAGTAGAATAGAGGATTTTTAAAAATAAATTAACGTTTATCATACAAATTATAGCCAATATTCAATAAAATAATCTTAAAATAATTAATACATTCATTTCACTTGATAGAAAAGAATTAAAATTCAATCTCTAAGTAATTGAATATTGTTAAAAAAGAATCAGCAAATAATTAAGTAATCTGTTCATAACATGAAAAGCATTGAACTGTAATTTTTATTGAAATATTTACATCATTTTAGGTTTCAATTTTTTTTTAAATTTCACTTTCAATTGTGAAATTTTAATTAATGAGAAACCATTCATACTTATTTCACAGGAATCGAACTACATTTACACATAATTTTGAAAATTAAATTCAGATCCTCATTTCACAACATCAGAAACATTTGAAAAATCATATAATTGGAATGGTAGCATTTTAAATGAAAATAAACTTCTATCGTATAATATACATCCAATAATTAATTATATAACAATTATATAAGTTGGTAATTACTCAATCAGTTAACAAAATAAAAAGCATTATACAATTATTTTCATTGAAGCATCCTAATAATGTTCAAATTATGTGTTTCTTTGAATTTGAAAATTCATTTCTATACTTTTATTTTAATAATAACCTCTTAAATTAATTAAAAATAGTAAAAAAATATGAATATGATTCTGAAAATGGAAATCAGATACTCATTTCACAACATCCGAAGCATTTGAAAAATCATATAATTGGAATGGTAGCATTTTAAATAAAAATAAACTTCTATCATACAAATGTATATACAATAATTAATTATATAACAATTATATAATTTGGTAATTACTCAATCAGTTAGCAACATAAAAAGCATTATACAAAATTATTTTCATTGAAACATCCTAATAATGTTTACATTATGTGTTTCTTTAAATTTGAAAATTCATTTCTATACTTTTAATTTGATAATAACCTCTTAAATTAATTAAACAGAATCAAAATATATGTAAATGATTCTGAAAATTTAATTCAGATACTCATTCCACAACATCACAAACCAATTTCGAAAAAGTGTATAATTGTATATTGTATGTCATTATACTTCCATGTTAAAAAGGTTATATCCATTTTACTATAATGTTTCCTCGTATGAAATATATTCAAAAAATGAAAAATGTTGCGTGTATTGAAAAAATACTGTAACTTTTTCGAAGAAATTCAAATTTTTTTTGTAATCTTTATGATAATCTGTTATCATTTTCTGATATAATATAGAATGTTGCGGATCAGGGTGGTACTTCTCAAGTTTTTTTAAGCGAACAGAAAGAACAAAAATAAAAAATAAAATTTTCCAACTTTTTATTTTGCCTTCCTTAACGCTAAAACGGAAAATGTAGATAAGGGTGACCTACCTAATTATACTGAACGGAAGAAGGGGCCAGTTTTATTATCATTAACCTTCTTCGGTCAGCGCATATATTGAGGAAGAATAAGTGGTTCAAGTATTAAAATTTATTTTTTGTTATAAATACGTAGATAACGCAAATGATAATGACATTGAGCCGAAGAAGGAACAAATATCAGTGATGTACATTTAATTAACAACAACAAAAATTGGCATGAGATAATTTTTGTTAAAAATTATTTCTTTATTCTTGTAATGAAACAATTTTTTTATACGTTTATCAGTTTTTCACTGATGAATGCAAAATTAGAGCAAGCAATTTCTAGTGGAAATATTTATGATTTTATTTGCACCCAGAAGGTGATTTTTCTACCAAAAAAAAGACAAATTTTCAGCAAAAAATATAATAGGTTAATTTTGAGTTAGAGAAATAGGTTCTTAACAAATTATTTTGTCATATTAAATAATAATTGAAATAATTATAATAATAATTATATAATAATAATTAATAATAATTAAAAAATAATTGAAATTATTTTTTTTTTATGAGAATGTAACTTTTCCACGTTCCGTTGAATATTTATCTCCTCCAGTTGAAACTTCAATTATTTGGTTGGAAATTCACGCATTTGATAGAAAAATTAATTTTTTCTGATAGAAAATTAATCTTTTTGATTTAAAATTAGTTTTTTTTATTGAAAATAAATTTTTGAACTGAAAATTTAACTATATCATGTTTGATTGGGTTCGGATCCCAGCGGAGGTAGAGAGATTTTTTTCACAACTTATAAAATTGATAATCAATATTAAAAAAATATTTATTTCAGACCATGTAGATAAGAAACATTAACGTCATATTATTTACTACGTTTTACTAGCCCAAAACCCGTAAAATCAATTAATTAATTTTTTTCAGTTGAAAATTCAACTATTAGGTTAAAAATTTCATTGAAATTAAAATATTAAGTTCTAAGTTGACGTATTCTGTTAAAAATTATTTTTTGGTGGAAAATTATTTTTTTTTATTAGAAACTAATTTTTCTATTTTTCGTTGAAAATTTACCTTTTTTAATTGAAAATTCTTCTATTTTGTTGAAGATTTGTCCGGAAGAAATTTTTCTGGAAGGAAATCAAACTTTTGGTTGAAAAATTGAATTAAAAATTGAAATATTTGGTTGAAAATTCATGTATTATATTGAAAATTATTCCTTCTTGGTAGAAAATTAGTTTTTTAAAATTAAAAATTCATTTATTCAACCAAAAACTTAACTATTCCATTTTTCGTCAATTTTTTGTTTGATAAAGATTTAATTTTTTTGGTTGGGAATTTATTTTATTTGGTTAAAAACTTTGATCTGTAACTTAAAATTGAACTATTCTATTTTTTGTTGAAGATTCATCTTTTTTAGTTGCAAATTCATCTATTTTGTTGAAAATTTTTCTTTTTCGGTAGGAATATAACCTTTCTGGTTAAAAATTTAATTACTTGCTTAAAAATATAACAAATTTTCTTGAAAATTCGTTTTTCTTTTAATTAAAAATGAATGTTTTATTAAAAATGTAGCTGTTCAATTTTTGCCAGAAAATAGATTTCTTTTAAAGTTAAAAATTCACTTATTTTGTTGAAAACTCGTCTTTTTTAGTCGAAAATTCAATTATTTTGGTAGGAAACGTATATTTTTGGGTTGTGAATTCAACTTTTTTTTCTCAAAAATTCATTTTCATAACTTAAAAACTCAACGTTTTAGATGGGATGTTTATTATTGATTAAAAAATCTTTTCGGTTTGAAAATTCAACTCTTCTGTTGGAAATTCATATTTTTTGGTTTGATTTCACAGGCATTTTATTGAAAAATAAAAAAAAAATTGTGAAAATATCAACCATTACACATTTTGTTGAGAATTCTTTTTTTTTATCAAAGATTCTTGGTTAAAAATTAGTAATTTTAACTGAAAATGTACTAATACATTTACAGTTGGAAATTAACGTATTTTGTTAAAAATTATTTTTTGGTGGAAATTTTTTTTTGCTATTGAAAATTAATTTTTCTATTTTTTGTTGAATATTGATCCTTTTGGATTGAAAATTCATTTTTTCTGTTAAATTTTTTGTTTCTTAATGACATTTAATCTTTTTCCTTGGAAATTCATTTTATTTCGTTAAAGACTTTGTTATTTAACTTAAAATCAAACTATTCTATTTTTTTTTAGAAACTGAACTATTAGGTTGAAAATTCCATTAAAAATTCAAATGTCTGATTCAAAATTCACATATTTGTTGTTAAAAAAGATTCTTTTTGTTAGAAAAGTAATGTTTTTGGTTTCAAATTTCGTTTTTTTGGTTGGAAATTTGACTATTTGGGTTTTGATTAATTTTTTTTATTTGAAGATGCATAATTTTAGTTGAAAGTTCATTTTTTGGTTAAAAATATAACAAATTTTGTTCAAAATTCGTTTGTTTCTTGTTGAAAATGAATTTTTCATTAAAAATGTAGCTGTTTAATTCCTTCCAGAAAATTGATCTTTTTCAGTTAAAAATTTATTTGTTTTGTTGAACACTCGTCTTTTTCAGTTTCATATTTTTTGGTTCAATTTAACGGGTCTTTTATTAATAATTAAAAAAAAATTGTGAAAATATCAAACATTACACTTTTTGTCGAGAAATCATTTTTTTTAATCAATGATTCTTGGTTAAAAATTAGTTATTTTAACTGGAAATGTAATAATACATTTACAGTTGGAAATAAACTTATTTTGTCAAAAATTATTTTTGATGGAATTTTTTTTATCGAAAATTAATTTTTCTATTTTTTGGTGAATATAGATCTTTTTGGATTGAAAATTCATTTTTTCTGTTGAGATTTTTTTTCTTTAATGAAAATTAATTTTTCGCCCAAAAAATTAACTATTCCATTTTTCGTCAATTTTTTTTTCTTAATAAGATTTAATCTATTAGGTTGAAAATTCCATTATGAATTAAAATATTTGATTGAAAATTCATATATTTTTTGTTAAAAATGATTCTTTTTGTTAGAAAATTAATGTTTTTGGTTTCAAAATTCGTTTCTTTGATTGGAGATTTAACTATTTGGCTGAAAATTGAACTTTTCCAGTTAAAAATTAAACTACTTGGTAGAAAATTATATAATCTTTCGAAACGGCAACTATTCAGTTGAAAATTCATATTTTTTGGTCCAAAATTCAAGTACTTGGTTACAATTTGAAATAATTTGTTAACAAATAATTTTATCGGTAGAAAATTAATCTTTTTTGTTGAAAATTTATCTGTTATGTGGAAAAAACGTTGTTTTTTTGTTGCAATTTTTTTTTTGTTGACAGTAGATCTGATAGAATTGACGATTCAAATTCGGATCACCAACTGTACTGCTCATAATTTATCACTGTAGAATCAATTTAATTGAGTCTTAAATCACAAAATAGTCTTTTAGAGTAAAAGGTACATTAATTATTTGATTTTACACTTTAAAAATAAATGATTGATTGCAAATTTTGAAAAAGGAAGACTTTTTTCACCAATGTAAACTCCAAATAATTCATAATATTTCTTAGTTTTTTATAATAATTTTATATTGCAAAAAATTGATTTACCACATTTAACCATTTCAAATGAGCGCGCGATCGGCAGATAATGAGGCTGCTGGTGTGACGCATGCGCATTGCGGTTGGGAAGCCAAATTGGGAGCACTGCATTTCTCATCGTAGTTGAAAATTCACATCTTTGGTAAAAAGTTCAACTGTTTTGTACACATTTTTTTTCTTTTTTGTAGAAAATTCATTTTCTTCAATTAAGAATGTAACTATTCCATTTTTGCGTAAAAATGTATCTTTTTTATATGAAAATTAAACTATTTGTGTAAAAATGGAACTTTCCCAATAAAAAATTAAACCACTCGGTAGAAAATTAATGTTTTTGGTTAAAAATTCAACGATTCTCAAGAAATGTCCAAAACGTTGGACCGTATTTGTAATTTTCGTTCAGGCAATCAAGTATTCTGATTCGCTATTGATTTGCCATTCATGCTTCGTTTAATTAGGCTAGGTGGTCGGATTCACGGCAGGGCTCCGCGAGTTTTCGAAATCGAAACGAACTGTCGGACTGGTGGGCTTAATTCGAATCGTCTCCGGCAGAGCGAGCGCATTCACGAGACACGTCAATTACAGCTGCGTGAGGATCCTATCGAGAGACGCGGTATGAGGTAGAGCTGGAGGAGGCACCCGGAAATGATTTGATTTTCGTCATTTTTATCATTCAGTGCACTCGCAACATTGAAGCAGTGATGCTCACCAAACTTGGTCCCTCAAACACACTCCCTCTAATCTGCTCGCTCATTCCGAAATGAAAATTCCCCCGTCCCTCGCGCAGTATTGCCACAATTGTGAATATCAATATAGGGAGCACTTTCAGACAATATGAGATGCTATTAGGGTAGGCATTCCAGAAATCGAATTTCTTAAGTTTAATTTGTAACTTAATTTCAGCTCGCTCATTCCGAAATGGAAACTTTACCGAATAGAATCTAGAAGGAATTAGGAACATAGATTAATAACTGTTCCAGAACAGCTGTTGCGTAATTGTTGCAGAAGTGACCAATCACAGGGGTTCTATAACATTTTTTCCCAGTTTTTTCTAGAACTGTGCCGTAATAGTGTTATATTGAAGTTCTAGAACCCTGTTACAAGTGTGTTCTAGAATGAGTTGGAAATAAAGATTATTAACTGTTGCAGGCTTCTGTTCTAGAAGCCTGTTACTAGTGTGTTCTAGAACCCTGTTACGAGTGTGTTCTAGAATCCTATTACAAGTCTGTTCTAGAATGAATTAGAAATAAAGATTATTAACTGTTCCAGAACATTTGTTCCCAGTTTCTTCTAGAACTGTGCCGTAATAGTTTAATATCGAATTTCTAAAACCCTGTTACAAGTGTGTTCTAGAACCCTGTTACGAGCGTGTTCTAGATTTCTATTACAAGTGTGTTCTAGAACGAATTAGGAACAAAGATTAATAACTCTTCCAGAAAAGTTGTAACGTAACTATTCTAGGAGTGACCAATCACAGACGTTCTATGACATTTGTTTCTAGTTTGTTCTGGAACAAATTAGCAAAAACGGTTAGTAAATGTTCCAGAACAGTTGTCACCTAATTGTTATAGAAGTGACCAATCACAGACGATCTATTACATTTGTTTCCAGTTTGTTCTAAAAATGTGCCGTAATAGTGTTATATCGAGGTTCTAGAATCCTGTTACAAGTGTGTTCTAGAACGAATTAGAAACAAAGCTTATTAACTGTTCCAAAATATTTGTTACCAGTTTGTTCTAGAACTGTGCCATAGTAGTGTGATACCAAAGTTCTAGAACCCTGTTAGGAGTGTATTCTAGAACGAATTAGAAACGAAGATTAATAACTCTTCCAGAACAGTTGTTACGTAACTGTTCCAAAAATGACCAATCAGAGACTTTCTATCACATTAGTTTTCAGTTCGTTCTAGAATGAATTAGGAATGAAGATTAATATGTAATTGCTCCAGAACTGTTGTTACGTAATTGTTCTTGAAGTGACCAATCACAGACGATCTATAACATTTGTTTCCAGTTTGTTTTAAAAATGTGCCGTAATGGTGTTATATCGAGGTTCTAGAACCCTGTTACAAGTGTGTTCTAGAACCCTGTTACAAGTGTGTTTCAGAACCCTGTTACAAATGTGTTCTAGAATCCTGTTACAAGTCTGTTCTAGAATGAATTAGAAATAAAGATTATTAACTGTTACAGAACATTTGTTCCCAGTTTCTTCTAGAACTGTGCCGCAATAGTTCAATATCGAATTTCTAAAACCCTGTTACAAGTGTGTTCTAGAACCCTGTTACGAGCGTGTTCTAGATTCCTATTACAAGTGTGTTCTAGAACGAATTAGGAACAAAGATTAATAACTCTTCCAGAAAAATTGTAACGTAACTATTCTAGGAGTGACCAATCACAGACGTTCTATAACATTTGTTTCCAGTTTTTCTAGAATTCCAGTTTGTTCATAAATCAATTACCTGTTATATTTTTCTCATTGAGAACTCTTTTTTTTAATTCTTAATTTTATGCAATAAAATTCAATTATTTGGTTGTAGATTAACTTTTTTGTAGAAAATTTATCTTTGTGGCTAGAAAATCCAATAATTTGGTAAAGCATTGAACTATTTGGTTGGAAATTAACTTTTTTGTTTAGAATTTATATTTTTAGTTGTAAATTCTGCTACTTTGGTAGGGAATTACACTTCTTTTTTTTAAATACCTTTATTTTTATTCGCTTCTTGTTGTTAAAAATTAGTTTTTCAATCTCAAAGTGTCGCTATTCTATTTTTGGTTGAAAATTTTTCTTTTATAAGTTGAATATTCAACTATTTGTTTAAAAATTTAACTGCTCTGTAAAAAGTCTTTTTCTCAAAAGATTTATCTCTTTGGTTAAAAATTTAACTATTTTGTTAAAATTTTGTTTAATTTTTGGTTGAAAGTTGATTTTTTCATGTGAAAATTGAACTTATCCATTTTTGGTTGAAAATTGATCTTTTGCAAATAAAAATTCAACTACTTGGTTGAAAATTCATGTATTTTGTTGATCATTTATCTTTTCTGTAGAGAATTAATTTTTTTGGTTTAAAGTTCTTCCTTTTTGGTTCAAAATGCAACTGCTTCGTTGAAAATTAATCTTTTCTTTTTTGGTTAATTTTGGCTTGCAAATTCAATAATTTGGTGAAGAATTAAACTATTCGGTTGAAAATAAACTTTTTTGTTAAAAATTTTTATTTTTGGTTGCAAATTCTACTACTTTGGTATACAGTTAAACTATTTATTAAAAAGAAACTATTTTTTGAAAATGTCGTGGTTTCTTATTGAAAATTAATTTTTCAATATAAAATCGTAGATATTTCATGTTTTGTTGAAAATTTTTCATTTAGAAGTTGAAAATTCAACTATTGGGTAGGAAGTTGAACTGCTTGGTGAAAAATTCCTTTTTTTTAAAGATTTATCTCTTTGGTTCTATTTGGTTAAGTTTTCAACTATTTTTTTCAAAATTGGCATTGTTTGTTAAATTCAACTGGTTGAAAATTCGGTTTTTGTTTTTGTTAAAAATTATTTTTCAAATTTGAAAAGAAGCTATCCCATTCTTAAATGAAAATTTTTCCTTTATAAGTTGAACGTATCACTATTTGGTAGAATGTTCATATGTTTTGTTGACAATTCATGTATTTTGTGAAAAATTCGTCTATTTGAGTGAAAAATTAATCTATTTTGTTGATAATTCATAATTTTTGTTGAGATTTCAACAATTTTTTTAAAATTTAGTATCTTGTAGTTGAATTCAACATGCTAAAAATTCAGATTTTCTTTAAATTAGTTTTATTAACTCAAAATTGAGCAATTTTATTTGTGGTTGAAAATTTAACTTTTTAGTTAAAAATTCCACTATTTCAATAAAAATTCATCGTCCTTGATGAAAAATTTGATTTCCTGTAGAAAAATTGAACTGTAGAGAAATTGGTATTTGGGTAGAAAATTATTCTTGTTTGTTGAAAATTCATCTATTTGGTTGAGGATTCAACTATTTTGTTGAAAGTTCGTATTTTTATCGTTCAAATCCACTAGTTGATAATTAAATTTTTTTAATTAGTTTTTTTTAACTAAAAATTTATCCATTCCATTTTTAGTTGTGAACTGATTTTTTTTTTAAGTTCATGTACTATATAGAAAATTCTGTTTTTGGTGGAAAATTAATATTTTGTGTTGAAAGTTGTGTTTTTTTTCGTTGAAATCCACTGGTTGATAATTCGATTTTTTACAATTATTTTCTTTTTGTGAACAAAAAATTTATCTATTCCATTTTTGGTTGTGAACTAATTTCTTTTTTGAAAGTGTATCTATTTGTTTGAGCATTCAACTTTTTTTTTAACATTCGTTGTTTTCAGTTGAATTCAACTATTTCATTAAAAATTCATCTTTCCTGATTGGAAAATTTATTTCCTGCAGAAAATTCTTCTTTTTCTGTTCGAAAGTCAACTGATTTGTGAAATGTTCGACCTTTTAGCTTTAAAACTGAACTATTTTATTGCAAAATTTGTTTATTTTGGTGGGAAATTAATATTTTTGATGAAAACGAATCCACTTGGTTGCGGATTTCACTATTTTGTGAAAAATTTTAATTTTTTTAACTCAAATGGGTCTTTTTTTTTCTTTTTTTTTGACAATCAATTGTCTGAAATTAAATTTTAACTATCCAATTTTTGGCAGTAAATCTATTTTTTTTTTTTTGCAAATTTTATTCAACTATTTGGTTGAAACTTTATGCATTTTGTTGAAAATTAGTCTCTTGCTAGAAAATTAATGTTCTTGGATTAAAATTGATTTTTGGATTGTAAATTCATCTTTTTTATTTGCAAATTCATCTATCTTCGCTTAAAATAAACTTTTTTTGTCGAAAAATGCGGAAAAAAATTTTGGTTAAGCATTCCTGAAAGGGAAAAAGTGCACATGAAATAGGACAGTTTTTAATGTTATGTTGACAATTCGACGTTTTCAACTGCGAATGTACCAAAAAAGCGCGGTACTATTTAAAATTATGTAATATATACTTACAATATTACGTTAATATTACATTTTTTAGAAAGTTGGGTACTTCTGTCATTCAATTTAATTTGCTTTTAAAAATAATACAAAATGTTTGTTAATATTTATTTATATAATCATGCATAGTACTTGTTGATTTCAAATCGGCCCGCGCTTTTCGGCACATGCGCAGTTGAAAATCTGAATGGCCATCTATCGGATATCAACGAACCAGAAAGGAACCCTCAGAAAGAGTTCTATTGGAGTCTCAGTTCTAAATGATACCAATCTTTACTTGAACCGCAACATCACTCCCTTTTTTTTGGTTGAAAAATAATTTTTAAACGAAAAACTTAACTATTTTTGGCTGAAAATTGATATTTTTCTAATCGAAAATTCAATCACTTGGGTAAAACTCGAACCACTTTGTTAAAAATTCATTTGTTTGAGGGTTGACCTCTGATTGCAAATTTAAATATTCTGCTGAAAATTCTTTTTTTCATTTAATTTAATCTTTTTTTAATTCAAAAATTGGTCTTTATTGGTAGAAAACTAATCCTGTTGGAGGCAATTTTCTCTTTTTTGATTAAAACTGCAATGTTTTGGTTAAAAATGAACTTTTATGTTGAAAATCAATATTTTCTGGTTGAAAATGCTGTCTTTTGGCTTAAATGTCCAACAATTTCTTTGAAATTTTTTCCTGTCTCGGCTGAAAAATCTTGATTTGTTAAAAATTTGTCTTTCTGGTTAGAGAATTCGTCTCTTTGGTAGAAAATAAATAATTTCGGATTGAAAATTCAACTGTTTTGTAGAAAATTTGTTTTTTTGTTGTTGTTGAAATACTATTTAATTTTTCGTTGAGAATTCGTCCTTTTGTCGAACATTCTAATTTTCTTCTTGAAAACTCAACTACTTTGGTTAAAGCTTTGGTTTCAAATTCAACTTTTTTGTTGAAAATTCGCCTATTTCGACAGAAAATTCGTTGCAAACTCAAGAATTTGGTTAAAAAATATACTTATTTGTTGACAATTTCATTATTTCATTGCAAATAAACCTCAATTAGCTAAATTATAAACAGCAAAAAAATATTGAATTTAAAAAGTTCCATTAAATTGTTTTTAACAATTACTTCTTCGATATAGGGTCAAACAAATATTTGTTTGATTCAAATACATTTTTTGTTTGTCTTTATTTATTTGGTTCGAACAAATTTTTGATTATTTCAAATAAATCTTTTGCTTAAATTAAGCAAAGTTCTTGTTTATATTAAATATGGTTTTGTTAAAATGAATTATAGGTTTTGTTTGAGTGAAATAAATCTTTTTTTTTTAATGAAGTATGTTTCTTCCTTACATTAAAAAAGTTTCTTTTTCAAATTAAATATAAATTTTGTTTGAATTGAACAATTTTCGATGAGATGAAACGTTTAAATTTACACAATTTGAGAGTGAATGCGTAAAAAATTAGAAAAATATACAAATATTCAAATCAATTAATTTTGAACCTGAAAATATTTTTAAATGTTCATTTGAAAAAATAAATAAAGATCTATCAAATTTACCAGCTTTGTAAAGAAAGGAGGTTAGGAAAAAAACGTGTTGCATGAAAACCGGGAAAATTATGTAATTATCCGCGGAACACCTTGGGAGTCTATTTTCCAATAATTTTCACTTTTTCCAATCAATCAGAGAACAATTACATCACCGTGAAAAGGATCAACGCGTGTGAATCAACACCATCAAAGGCAATCAAAGGATTGATCAATTTAGATTATAGGTTATACAGCGCTCTGCCGGCAGCGCCCGAGAACGCCTTGCGGCACTTCGTAGTACTTCTGCGCATTGCATCTTTTGTTTGAATCAAATAAATATTTCTATTAATTCAAATAGATCGGTTTTAAGCAAATGCAATGTTCAATAGAAACCAATTTTTTGTTCGAATCCAATAAAGTGTACTAAACAAATTATTTTTTCCAGTCAATAATGTAAATATTTTCCATTTCTTAAAATTAAATACATTTTTTTTTTAATTCAAGCAAAAAATTGTTTTCTTTTATAATGATATGAATTCAAACAAATTTTGTTGTTTCAATCAAACAAACATTTTTCTGAGTGTAGACACCCTGGAATATGGCACTCTTAATATTAGAATATCGTTTTTTCGGTGCTTGGACATCTGTTTTTCTCGTTTTTCTCACGAGGGCGTAAAGAAATTCGGTGCGGGGGAAAGAGTGGCTGTCCGGGCCGGTTGGACCGGGCCGGGCAGTAGTACACCAGCAACAATACATAATCCCCCGTAAAATGAGAGCCGTAACGGGATCACGGGCGTGAAATCCTAATAAATGAGCAGTTGCCCGACCCCGACCGATGCACAATACGCAATCCCCCGACACACGATCTGCCTTATCTATCGAGCGCATCTGAGCGCATTTAACGAAAAACGCATTTGGAGTCGCGATGCGTGCATTGTTGGAGATAACGGACGCGCGTGTCGTGCGCGCGAGTGCACTGGCTCACATTAGCAGACGACAGATTTTTCCACCCTTCCCCTGCTACCAAAAAATAATAACCCCTCTGCTATGCTCTGCTCTGCTTTGACTTCCCACCACTTCCCACGGAGAAGCGGTATATTCAAGGGGGATGTTGCGTGTCGACAGAAAAAATCTGCACCGAGGGGGCTGGGGTGGAAGCGTGATCTCCATCGCATCGCATCGCATCGCGAGTCAGTCTGTGGTTTCGCGACTTCAGGGTCTTTAAAGGTCTCTGATTTATTGCCAAACATGCGATGGAATCACTTCTCTTCTTCCCGGTTGCGGTTTCATGCTGTGGAGGGTGCTGATCAGAATTATTCACATATTTTCACATTTTGATTTTATAAAAATAATATATATAGGTAGTTTTTGACGTACTTCAGACCAAAGAAAGGAGATTAGTTGTTAGATCCTTTATTGCATATCAGCTGCTAACGTTTCGAAAACGGATATGTTTTCCTCATCAGGACAATTATAAAATTTTGGTTGAATTTTGAATTTCGTCAACATCTCAAGATATTCTTATAGATTCCTATTTCTCTTCTTCATCATTATATAAATATATGAAAGAATTTTAGTTTTAATTAATATCATTTAAGTAAAAACATTTTTTTGAGGTTAAAAATTGTGATTGAAATATGTACCTTAAAAGCTTGATTGTCTAGTTGAAATTTTGTTTACACATTACACCTTTACATTGTTTTTAAATATTCTAAATTCATACTTTCAAAACTAATAATTTTGTTAACTTAGTCGTAAATAAATCGGAGACATCACAAACTCTATGCTCCATCTTTGCGAAGATAAATTGAGAAAGAGAGGAAGAGAAATCTTAACAATTACAGAATTAGCAATGACGTATAATCAATTTATATCATAAGCTACTATAGTTTCTAGATAAATCGAATTTTACAATACTAAATTGAAAGAGTTAGAAAATTAAACATTATTAACAACCTTATAAATTGTTTTGAAATTTAAAATATCACTATTGCTGATTAGTTAAATGTATATATCAATAATGTAAAAAAATGTTTATTGCAAAATTGATCAGTTTGGAATTTTGAAAATTCAAGTAATTTTTTTATTAAATTTTTTTCTATTACATTAATGTTTTAATTAGAGAATCCAAAATTATATTGTATATTGGACTATAATTATTAAGATCTGAACTTATATGCAAACAATATATTTTCTTTATAAAAAACATTTTTGCTATAAGTCTTTTAAATTCATTAGGTTCATGATGTAAAACAACATTATCCCAATCATCAAATGTCCAGTTTCAACCTGATGTTTTGCTATGACTTTATGGTTTTTAGGATTTTTTCTAAAATTATCATGATGTTCTTTTATTCTTGTAGCAAGTAATCTACTAGTTTGACCCACATAAAATTTTTCACAATTCAAATATTGAATTTTATATACTGCTTCTGTGAGTTGCAAATTATCTAATAAATCTTTTCCTAATTTTATGAATTTATCAAGTTTAGAGTCAATTCTAAAATTTGCTGTAATATTAAAATCATTTAAAATTCTCCTAATTTCGAAAGATAACTTTCCATGATAAGAAATTGATACTATTGGTTTACAATTTAAATTTCTAAATATATTTATATTATTTTAGTTAGAGAAAGACTCTGTAATTGTTTTAATTTTATTAATAATAAGTGTTTGAACAAATTCTGTTCGGTAATCATTTAAACATGAAGTTTTAAAAATAAATTTAATATTGAAACTGTGAAATCATTCATCTGATAATTTTACAGCTGTGTCAATAAGATTTTTTACTATAGAAATTTTATGTTGGATGGTTTGAAAGAAAATTTAAATATCTACCAGAATAAGTATTTTTACGAAACCAATCTGTGATAATATTACCTGAATCAGTTTTTATAACTTCAAAATTTAAAAAAGAAATGGATTTATCAATTTCAATTTCAGGTGTAAATTCAAGTCTTGAATGATAAGAAATAAATTGATTTATAACGTAAAGTAGTTTATCTGTCGTTAATATAATAAACGTATCATCAACGTATATAAAATATGTATGTGGAGAAAATTTTAAATTTTGTATGATATTTGATTCTAAGTCTTGCATAACTTATTATTATTAAATTTAAATACTGTTTGTTCCATTGAAAATTTTATTCTACGGAAACCATGATATGATCAGATGGTATTGTTTTATTAATCGTTTTATTTTTAAATTCAAAAGAATTTTTTACTTGATATTTTGGTACTGTTAATGCTTTTTAAAGAATATTATTGAAAATATTAGCCATTTTATAAGTAGGTGAGTTTATTAATGAAACTACAGGTCGAAGTGGACAATTATGTTAATGAACTTTTAGGTGACCCATAAATTCTAGGAATGTGAACTAAAATATCTTTGCGTAATAATTCTTCACCTAAATATCAATTGATTCCCCAAGAAATAAACAATTTAAATGTTTCATTTTTTATTTCTTTTTCAGGGTTTCCATTTAATTTTTCATAAGTTGTAGTATCATTTAATAATTCTTGCATTTTTTTAACATATGATTCCTTTTAAGTATTACTGTAAATGTTACTTTTATCTGCATGAATTATTAGTAATTGTTCATTAGCTTTGATAAATGTTTGTGTTTTCTTAATGTTTTGTGCTACGACTCTATCAACATGTGTAATTTCATTATTCTGTAAAAAATTATGTGCAGTATTAATTATTCTGTGTCTTAACAAATCACGATCTTCAATATTTTCAATTAAACCAATGTTTGACTCTATATCTTTAACAATATCCATAATTATTTTACTTTTGTTCGTTGAAAAGGAAGAACTAAATTTATTTCCTAACCCTAAAATGTCATGAACATTGTCTGGAATATGAACATTACTAAAATTTATTATCCAAGGATCTTTAGAATCATAGTTATTTGTATCTTTATGTTTATTTATATTGATAGGTACTTGAACTTTACTTTTAATTTTAAAACTTTGAAGTTTTTTTTCCAATCTTTGTTTATCTTTTAAAATATTTTCTGTGGTATTTAATTGCATTTCTAAAATGTTTGTATATATATTAGTAGGTAATGAATTTTTTTAATTTATTTTGATATTATTAAAATTTTGTTTTAAATATTTTAAATGGATATGTAAATCTTTGATTCCATCATCAAGCAAACGACGCTCTAAATATTCTACTATTAAATGAACATGGTTTTTTGCACTGTGACTAAAAAATTGTAAATTTCTAACATTCCTGGTAGCATTAGTAATATTCTTTGGTAATAAATTGTGAAACCTAAAATTGACAAGAAATCATTCTCTAGTTTTCAAATTATTAATTCTCTTGTTCAAATTGATGACATTTTTTATACTAACACTTAATACTAACACTTAATACATAAGTTTAAATAACATCAAATTTTGACATAATAGATTTGTTAAAAGATTGTGCAATCTGCATTTTTTATCTGTCAAGCGAAAATAATTCTAGTTGATTAATAATATAATCATTATTAATTATCTGAAATCATTATAAGAATATAGTTAATACATTACTATCATTTTAGAGACTATCGTAACCATTTGGTGATATTAGAAAAATTGTTATTTTTTAAAATAATTCCGAAGTTTTTGATTTTAAAATTGTGAGATGATTGGACAATGTTTTTAAAAAAATAACACTCATGATTTTGTTGTAAAAAGAATATAAATAGTCATAAATATTGTTGTAAAAATACATTTAATTCTCTGATTTTGGCCGAATAATTTAAGTGAGAGATGCAAAAATTGATGGAGTCCTTTTTTTGATATACATAACATATGTAGTAAAAACGTTCTAATGAAATTTTATGTCAAACAAAAACCGTGACCTCTTTAAGCGGGGTTTGTAGCACTATTTGGATTACAAAAACCTCTATAAAAGACCCAGTTTTTGTTTGACAGAAATGTTTGTGAGAAATTGTTCACTGCATATTTTAGGTATAATATTATGCACATAATTAAAAATTTTACATAAAATAATAATCACACAAAATCAAAATATGAATTTTCAAGCAAGGGCTCGATCGCTTTTTCCATTTCTCACTTTTAATACGAATATCTTTTGTTTTTACTGATTATATACATTTAAAACTAAATATCAGTTGTGTTCCATAATATATTATTGTAAATAATTAATTTTTAACTCTAGTCTTTGTAGTAATACAGTTTCTTAAATTTTTCCGTATAAAGAAAAAATCAATAATTTTACCTAAAACATTGAGAAATGATCATATAAAGTACATTTTTCAGTATATTCGGCAAAAATGGGAAGATTCAATTCAAAATCGAGTTGGGGAATAATTTTTTGGATATTAGTTTTTTTTAATGAAGAATTTTAACATCATTGTATATTCTACTGACAGATTTCACATTATTATGAAAAATATAAATGCGTAAATAAAAAAAAATATACATAAAATATAAATATAAATAATATATTTATATAAAAGTAAATAAAATATACAAAAAAATATCTAGTTGAATTTAGTAGTATCTGTCAAATTCACATACATATTCAAAATCTTTTCCTTTAATGAATAATATTCATCTCTTTCTGTGAAAATTTAATCTTTTGTGATTAAAAATGCAAGTGTCTGTTTAACAATTAATCTGTTTTGACTGAAAATTATGTTTCTTTGTTAAAAATTCAATTTTTTCGTGGAAAATTCGTCTTTTCTGATAAAAAATCAATTTTTTGGTTGAAATTTCATTTTTTTAACTGAAAATTTTACTATTTTGTTGGAAACTTAACTCTTTGGTTAAAAATTTACTTTTTTCTTGATAGTTCAAAGTTTTTGTAGAAAGTTCACCATTTTTACTTGAAAATTCAATAATTTGATATTTTTTCCAAAAAATTATTTCTGGTTTGTAAAATCAAACTGTTGTTCATTTTAAATGAAAACTTGTTCTATGAAATATCAACTATTACATGTTACATTGAAAATTCATCTTTTAAGGTTGAAAATTCAACTCCTTGGTTGAAAGTTGAACTACTTTCTTAAAAATGTATTTTTTTTTGTAAGATTCAGAATTTTAGTTGGGAATTCATATTCTTAAATTAAAAAGCAATTTTTTAACTGGAAATTCAATTGTATTGTAGAAAATTCGTTCAAATTTGAATCTTTTTTGGTAGAAGTAACAACTATGTTTTATTGAGAATTTATCCTTATTTTTTGAAAATTTTACTGCCTGGTCGAAACCTGAACTGCCTTATTAAAAATTTATTTCGTTTTGGTTGGAGGTTTATTATTTAAGTTGAAAATTCATATGTGTTCGGGATGAAAATTCATCTATTTTGCGAAAAATTCATTAACTTTTTCCAAAATTAATGTATTTTTTCGAAAATTCGTCTTTTTGATAGAACATCAATCTTCCTCGTAGAAAATCCATCTTTTTGAGAAAAAATTCAAATTTTGTAAAAAATTAATCTTTTTGGCTAAAAATTTAGACTACTTTGTTAAAAATTCATTTTGCTTCGTTTCAAGATTCATCATTTAAGTAAAAATCTTTGGATTGAAAATTTAACTCTTTTGCAGACAATTACATTTTTTTGGCTTGAAAGTTCAACAGTTTGGTTGAAAATTAACTTTTTTGGTTAAAAATTTGAATATTTCGTTCAAAATGAAGATAATTTTATAAAAATTTAACTTTTTGGAAGAGAATGTTACTATTTTGCAGAAAATAAACTTTTTTTAAATTAATTTTTTCTGGTTGGAAATTCAACTTTTTTGTAAATAATTTGCCTTTTTCTTTTGAAGATTCAACAAATTTGTGGAAAATTGATGTATTTTGTCGAAAATTCCCCTTTTTGGAAGGAATTTAAATTTTGTAAAGAATTAATCTTTTTGTCAGAAAACTCGTCTTTCTTGATAGAAAATTGATCTTTTATCGTAAAAAAGTCAACTTTCTTGGTAGAAAAGTCATTTTTCTGAATAGAAATTTAAACTACTTTGGTTAAAAATGCATTTGGTTTTGGTTGAAGATTCATAATTTAAGTCAAAAATTCGACTATTCGGTCGAAAATTACCTTTTTTGCTGGAAATTCATATTTTTGAATCAAAATTCAAATATTTGGTCGGAAATGAAGATAATTTTATAATAATTAAACTACTTGAAGAACAGTTATAATATTTTGCAGAAAATTTACTTTTTTGTTCAAAATGTCATATTTTCTGGTTGAAAATTCAACTATTTTGTAGACGATTCGTCCTTATCTCTTAAAAATTCAACAAGTTTTTCAAAAATTGATTTATTTTGTTGAAAATTCGTATTATTGGTAGAACATCAATCTTCCTGTTGCAAAAGCCGTCTTATAGGTTGAAAATTTAACTTTTTCGTGAAAAATTAATCTCTTTGTTCGAAAAATCGACTATTTTGTTGAAAACTTGTCTTTTTTTTTAAAAACAACTATTTGATTTTGAACTACCTCGTTAAATTTTCTTTTTTGATTCACCTTTCTGATTCTAAGTGGAACTTTTTCCTTAAAAAAACATTTTTTTTGTTAAAAATAGATTTTCTTATGTGAAAATTTAACTATTAAATTTTTTGTTGGGAATGTATACTTTATAACTATATAGTTCAGAGTTCAGCTATTCTCCTATATTTGTTAAAAACCAATGCTGTTTCACCAGAAATTGCTGAATAAGCTGCAGTGAATGCGCAGGTGCGTTGTCGTGGTGAAGAGCAAATTTTTTTTTTCTGGTAACGAACAAATGGGGTGGGGGGGTGGGTCATTCACTAAAATTCGAAAATCGATTGTTTGGAAAGCGTGATCACTGGACGGAAAAATGTTCAAGAATTTGTTTTTTTATTTCTTGAATTTGAATATTGAAGGCATTTGAAAATTCTGCCTGAGAAATGTATAAAACTTAACTATGAAACTGATAAAGACTTATAAAAGATTATCTGAAGATTTGTGTAAAGTTTGCCCCCCCCCCCCCCTCCATTTGTGTCGAATGTCCATGTTTTGAGACCACCTGAACCAAAAACACAGGTTTTTACAAAATGTCTGTCTGTCTGTCTGTTCGCCTGTCTGTCTGTTAATCTGTCTGTCTGTCTGTCTGTTAGTCTGTATGTCTGTCTATCTGTCTGTCTGTCTGTTAGTCTGTCTGTTTGTTAGAATGTATATCTGTTAGCATGTATATCTGTTAGTCTGTCTGTCTTTCTGTCTGTCTGTATGTTAGCATGTCTGTCTGTTTGTCTGTTAGTCTGCCTGCCTGTCTGTCTGTC
This sequence comes from Andricus quercusramuli, assembly GCA_932178445.1. NCBI lineage: Eukaryota > Metazoa > Arthropoda > Insecta > Hymenoptera > Cynipidae > Andricus > Andricus quercusramuli. The sequence continues at coordinate 191,308 of CAKNXH010000185.1, forward strand.
TGTCTGTTAATTTGTCTGTCTGTCTGCTAGTCTGTCTATCTGTCTGTCTGTTAGTCTGTCTGTCTGTTAGTATGTCTATCTGTTAGCCTGTCTGTCTGCCTGTCTGTCTGTTAATTTGTCTGTCTGTCTGTTAGTCTGTCGTCTGTCTGTTAGTCTGTAGATTTTTAGTTTCTTAGCACGACAACTATCGAAAAAATGAACAGATTGGATGGACCTTTGGTATATTCTTCAAGTATCCAAAAATGAAGGTCAAGTTCGTGAGCCAGCTATTTTGGATGAATATTCAAAAAGTGGGCACATTTTGAAAATTTTTGAGACTTTTTTTTAAAGATTTGGAAATTCTATGCACGGTTATTTTTCAAAACAATGTTCTTACATGATGTTGATATTTATTGACATTCTTTGTATTACAATTTCATTTTCCAGAATTTCGATTGAACAGGAAGGAGTAAGTCATGACCGAGAACCACAGCATCACTGCATTCTTACAGAGTATAACGTAACTTTTCAAGGCCTCTGTGAATATGTGGAGAGTGTCATAGTCCGACGGGAAATTCTACAGGTGAGATTAAAAAAAAAAAATTTTATTAACATTCTTTCAAATCACTAATATTTTATCAATTTTTGTTTGAAAAAGATTTTGTCAACTGTTCAAATTATTCCAGGGTGGCCACTGGACACAAAAACTGGGAAATAACTGGGAATTTTTCTAGACCAGGATAAACCGGGAAATGAGAGAACATTTATTTTTTTATCGGGAATGCTACAAATTTTCCGATAAAAAATTTATCTTATCAATTGGAACATCACAAATTTCATATAAAATGATATAATGCAATTCAAAATAAGTTCGATCCCAAATTTTTTTAATATTAAGTCAAAAAAATGTAAATTGAAGAAAACTTTTTTAATATTCAGCGAAATTTGACTATCCATTCAAAATGTCGAATTAATATTTAATTATTCAAAACTTAACAATTTGAAATTCAAGTCTGTGCAAAAGAAGAGATAATTTAAATTTCGAACGTTACATTAAAAAAATTTTAAGTTGTAAGTGAAAGTGTTCAGTTTTGATATATAAACAAAAATTCAGCAGTCATTATGTAAAAACATTTAAAAATGGAAATAATTTAACTAACAAGGATTTATGAATAATGAAATTTTGAATTTCGCAATTATAATTTTTAAAGAAGGAGAAGAAATTTTGGTATTTATTTTTTTTTTTAATTTTAAGAGAAACTTTCCCGTTTGTTAAATTTCTGTTGAGTTGAAGACGGACAAATTTAGTATTTGTAACATTTTCATAGAGTTTATACCAAAAAATTTTTTTAAAATTTTTATTGAATTGAAAGCGAAAATTTTATATTTTTAGGCTTTTGATCGAGTTAAAAATGTTTGGTTTTTATTTGTTTATGAACAGCAAGAAGGATAATTTTTAATTTTCAACATTTTTATTGAGTTGAAGGGAAGGAAATTTTGTTTTGTAAGTTTTTATTAAATTTATTAATTATTGATTTATTTATTATAAATTAATTATTTCTATTCAGTTAGAAGGGATGGAATTCGTTTGTTTTTTATTATTGGAAGGCCACTTTTTCAAAACTTTTTTTCTGAATTCGAAGAGGTCAATTTTTTATTTTGAATTTTTTACTGAGCTAGAAGTGAGAAAATGTTGATTCTAAATATTTTATGAATTTTTTTGGGTTCAAGGGAAGGATTTGTTATTTTCATTTTTTTCTAAATTGAAATTATGGTTATTTATTTTTGTTCTGAACAGGAAGAGGCCGGTTTTCCTTTTGCGAATTTTTATTGAGTTGATGAAGGAAAATTTTTATTTTTTATTTTTTTTCTGAACTTTAGGACGGCATTTTTTTTAGAACAATCAATTGATTTGAACTTGAGGAAATTTCTATTGCTAATTTTCTCTGAATTTGAAGATGGACATTTTTTATTTTCAATGCTCTTAATTAAATCAAGTCAAATCCTCGCTTCCAACTCACAATTAAAAAAACATTAGAAATAAAAAGTTATCCTCATTTTAATGAAAACGTAATAACGAAAATTCATCGCTTAAAACTAAATAAAATTGAAAAAAATTCAATTTTTCTCTCTTCCAATTTAGACAAATTTAGACTAAAATTTTTTCTTATTCAACTCAATAAAACAGTTAAAAATGAGAAATTCCCCTTTTTCGATTCAGAAAAAATTGGAAAAAATGCTTCCCCTAAACTCCATAAAAATAAGAAAATAAAACAAAAATTAACTCTCCAATTCTCTTCCAATTCAGACGAAAATAGAAAAAGAAAAATTTCTCTCTTCCAAATCAATAAAAATGTTAAAAAATCAAAATGGCCCTCTTTCAATTAAAAAAAAAAAAATGAAATCCATAATTTTCTCCCTCGAAACTCAGAAAAACTGGTATAAATAAAAAATTATTTTTTTTTCCAGTTCAGAAAACAACTCAAAATAATAAACTCTTCTCTTAAACTGAATAAAAATTGAAAAAAAGTAGAATGGTCTTTTCCAAGTCAGACAGGAATAACCAAAAGTTTATCACTTCCAACTCAACAAAAATGCTAAAAACGAAAAAAGGCATTTTCCAATTCAGAAAAAAAATTAGAAAAAGAAAAACGTCTTCCTTCCAACTCAATGAAAATGTTAAAAATACAAAATAGACCTCTTTCAATTCAGGAAAAATTCAAAATCAAAATATTCTGCCTTGAAACTCAATAAAACTGTTAAAAATAAAAACTCTCCTCTTCCGATTTAGAAAAAAATTGAAAAAAAAAATTTTTTTCCCTCAACTCAATAAAAATTGAAAAAAAAGAAGAAAAATGTTCTCTTCCAATTCAGATAAAAATTAAAATTTTATCCCTTTCAACACAATAAAAATTATGAAAACAAAAAATGGCCTCTTCCAATTCAGGGAAAATTCAAAATTGGAATTTGCTTCCTTCAAACTCAATAATACTGTTAAAAATAAATAATTCTACTTTCCCAATAACGAAAAAAGCTTATAACGATAAATTCTTCCCTTGAAGTTAATAAAAATAAAAAATAAAATAAAAATGGTCTCTTCCAATTCAAGTACAAATAACAAAAATTTCACCACTTCCAAATCCTCTTTCAATTCAGGAAAAATTCAAAATCAAATTATTCTGCCTTAAAACTCAATAAAACTGTTGAAAATAAAAGTTTTCCTTTTCCGATCTACAAAAAATTAATAATAAAAATTTTTCCCCTGAACTAAATAAAAACTAAAAAAAAGAAGAAAAATGTTGTCTTCCAATTCAGATAGAAATAAAAATTTTTATCTCTTCCAATTCAAAAAAAAATTAAAAACGAGATTGAAAAGCAACATTTTTTTCCTTACAACTCAATAAAAATGTTAGGAATAAAAAAAAACTCTTCCGGTGTAGAAAAAATTGAAAATAACAAATTATACCCTTAAGCTGAATGAAAATTGAAAAAAAAATTAAAAATGGCTTCTTCCAATTCAGAGAAAAATAAAAAAAAT
>CAKNXH010000185.1:204824-247049 GCA_932178445.1 Andricus quercusramuli
TTATCGTCATTAAAATTATATTTAAAAGCGATTTTTGTAGTAAAAATATTTTGATTTTCATAATTTGAAGTTTAAGCAACAGGAGAAAAGATGTGTTGATTCAAAACGAATCGATTGACCTATAATATTACTACCTTTTATCAAAGAGTAAGGAAGTTATCGTCATTAAAATTATATTGAAAAGCGATTTTTGTAGTAAAAATGTTTTGATTTTCATAATTCGAAGTTGATGCAAGAACAGAAAAGATGTGCTCATTCGAGACGAATCGATTGACCTACGATATCAATACATTTTGTTGAAGAGTAGGGAAGTTATGGTAATTTATATATTTCGAAAATCGTTTTTTTATAGTGAAATCTTTTTCATTAACATAATTCAAAGTTGACGCAGGAACTAACAAAATTCCTTGGTCTGAGACGACTGGATTGACCTATAACATTACTACCTTTCATCAAAGAGTAAGGAAGTTATCGTTATTGAAATTATATTTAAAAGCAATTTTTATAGTAAAAATGTTTTGATTTTCATAATTTGAAGTCGATGCAAGAATATAAAAGATTCCTTGGTTCGAGACGAATCGGTTGACCTATAATATCAATACATTTAATTGAAGAGTGTCGAAGCTATGGTAATGCATAATGTTTGAAAATACGGTTTTTATGGTAAAACTATTTTCTTTAACATAGTTCAAACTTGATGTGAGGATATAAAGGATATCTTGGTTCAAGACGAATTGATTGACCTACAATTATAATACATTTTATCAAAGAGCAGGAAAGTTATGATAATTTGTATATTTTGAAAATCGGTTTTTATAGATAAACTTTTTTCATTAACATAATTGAAAGTTATGTACAAATAAAAAAAGTTCCTTGGTTCGAGACGAATCGATTGACCTATAATATCAATACATCTTATTGAAGAGTAAGGAATCTCTGGTGATGTATCAGATTTGAAAATATGTTTTTTTATGGTGAATCTATTTTCTTTAACATAATCTGAGGTTGATGCAAGAATATGGAGGATTTCTTGGTTCGAGGCGAATCGATTGACCTACAATTATAATACATTTTATGAAAAAATAGGGAATTTATAGTAATTTATTTCAAAAATCGGTTTTTTATAGTAAAAATTTTTTCATTAACGTAATTCAAAGTTGATGCAAGGATAAAAAAAATTTCTTGGTTCGAGACAAATCGATTGACCTACAATATTAATACATTTTATTGGAGAGGTAGGAAGTTGTCGTCTTTTATATTATATTAAAAATCGATTTATATAGTAAAAATTTTCTCTTTCTCATAGTTTATAGTTGAAGTGAGAATGAAAAAGATGTGTTGATTCGAGAAGAATCGATTGACCTATAATATTATTTTAATATTTTCTTTAGAATAATTTTGCAAACTGAAAAAATTATTGAAAATTTGTTCAGGAATTTTAAGAAGATTGTTGGATTATCTTGAAACCTTTCAAAATCATTAAAAAGCTTCAAAAATTCATTTTAAAGTCTATAAAAATCTACACTTTACTTTTCATTTTTTTAAATCTTATCAAATTTTAAATTCTTTTCGATTTTTGTCTTGAACTTCTAAATATTTTTTAAAATGATGCAAATGTTTCGAAAAGTTATTCGATATTTTTTTTTTTGAAATGAAAGAAAATGCACTCAAATCTTCCACAAAATTTTTTTCTCGACATTTTGAGAAATCTTTTGAAATTTGTTGAAAACTTTGTCAATGTTCTCATTTTTTGAAATGTGATTCTATATTATTTTTTATCGAAAACTGTACACATAAATGCTTAGTAATTTTTGAACCCATGGGTAAAATGTACACTCTCTAAAAACTTTTAACTTCTCAGTAGTGGGAAAAAGTGAGATGTAATTATTTTTAAGTCAAGGCATACCATGATAGGCCTCAAATCATAATAGACCTCAAAAAAATTTGTAAAAAAAGTTTGTTCACTCCTCTCTGTCTCATGTTATTTTACTTTCTTTTAATTATTACATTTTAGGAAATGTTACGTGAAATTTCTCAAAGCCTTCCTTCTCTCCTACTGTAACATGACCATAGCAGCTCCTCATAAACCCTCCAACCCCCCTAAAAGTATTACATAATATATGGGGACCCCATAGAGAGGATGAGTTCCAAGCCTCTATGATATATTTTCTTTCTCTCAAATGAAGGTTGAATAAATGAATAGTATACATCTCGATTCTGTAAACAGAGAAGATAAGAAACCTAATTTGGAGAAAAATTAGAGGACATTTTCAATGATTTGGTCTCCTGGTGAGTTATGGTAGTGAAGCAGGCAGAAAATATATCGTATAAAAGCCCCGGCGGCTTTCTTCAGGTTGGCAATCCTTCGCAGTTAACGCCCCTAATCGTATTCATTAAAGTGCTCTCAATGCTTTAACACGGTTCTCTTACCCCCTTCCATTCCTCGTTCGCCGAGAGAGCTTTTAAGTTGGCAACAATGCGCGGATTTATAAACCCCACGGCATTGTTATCACGAGTGATTGAGGCCGCCGTTTCGACACTGGCCGAATACCAACCATTGGTTACTCTATTGTGGACTCCTTTATCTTGGAAATTCGCCACTCTCGGACTTGCTAAATGACTTGGTTTTATTGATGGACCGACAGAAACGCAAGAAAACGTCTTGGACGCGATAAACGAGCTATTGTGAAGGCTTCACTAGCTCTCCCAGGCTATCAAACGTATTCACCTCCGAAATATTCCGATTAGAAGTCAATAATCAATTTTACATTAGTTCCGCACTTTCTCAACAGAGTGCGTTGGATATCGTTCGTAGTGGGTCCAAATTTCACCGATAGATGTCGTTACGTATCAGTGTAGGGCGGAAAAGTGACTGGTAAATCAATGTTCAGCTACAATTTGACGTAACCCAACCTGGCGGAGAGAATGTAACCTATTCTCCGGGACCCCACCTTTTTCTCAGGACCTAACCCTACCCGGAGGAATTTCATCAGCCTACGGGTTCGCACTTATTCTTTGGGACCCAAACTGTGCTACAGAACTCCACTTATCCCTTGGGATCAAGCCTATCCTACAGGACCTTACTTACCCCGCGCAACCCCATCTAACTCATAGGACCTAATCCTTCAGGACCTCACCTGTCCTACAAGAAGCAATCCTACAGTACCTCACTTACATCACTGAACCCAAACTCAAAGAACCTAATCTATCGTTCGGAATACTACCAATCACTTGGGAACCTCATTATCTTACAGCAGCTCACCTATTCTTTGGGACCCAATACCCAAACTATCCCACAGGACTTCACTGACCCTACTGAAACGAACCTAACTCACATGACCTAACCTAACTTACATGACCTAACCTGACTCACATGACCTAACATATCCTTCGGAAACCCACCTATACCCCAGGGATATCCTTATCCCACAGAACCTCAACTATCTCTCAGGATTCATCTTATTGTACAAGATCCTATCTATCCCTTGGGATCTCCCTAATCACACAGGACTTCCTCTATCCCTCGTAACTTGACCTGTCTTTATGGGACTACACCCATCCCTCGGGATACCCCTGTCAGACGGGATCAAATCTATTTGATGGGGGACCCCAACTCCTTTGAAACCCAAACCTATCCTACGGTACCCGACTTATCTTTCAGGATCCCTTCTCCTATCCCACAGGAACACACTTATCCCACCGAAATCTCTTTATCCCACGAGACCCTACCTATTCCTCAGGATCTAACCCATCCCACAAAATCTCACTTTCCACATGGAACCTATCTTAACTCATAGGATCTAACCTATTCTACAGCATTCCACCTATCCTTCGGGACCCAACCTATCCTATAGGAACTCACTTATCCCACAGGACAACCTATATTTCCCAAAACCTCTCCATTCTCTGGAATCCCCTTTATCCGAAGAGACTCCATCTATTCCTCCAGACCCCCTTGACCCTACAGAACCCTGCCAATCCCTCGGCACCCAATATGTCCCACAGGATCCCCCCACCTCCTGAAATCCCCTTTATTTCAAGAGATTCCTTTTTCAAGAGATCCCATTTATTCCTTCAGACCCCCTGGCCCTACAGAACCTCGACAATCTGTCAGGATAAAATTCTTGTTCGTTTATGAAAAATTGAAGTGTCTGATACATAATTAAATCATTTATTCAAAAGTCAAATTACCCTGTTTTGAAATGAATGTATTTCCCTCAAAATTAAAATATTTAAAAAAAAATTCGTTTCATTGTTAATTGAGAATTAATGTAGGGGAGAGTGGGGAGTTGTGGGCCACGCTTTGTTTTCAAGACATAACTTCTCTGAACATTGATAAATTATCAATGTATGAACTGGTATTTGTAAAAAACTTCTCAATACATCAACTGGAGACCACAATTAATAAAATTCGTTAATGCGCGGGAAATATTTAGGATGACGTAAATCTTATGAAAATCGATATTTGTAATTTTGGTGGGGAGTTGTGGACCGTTTAAATAATCAATAATTCTCGACATTAGATCAAAAAAGGCACATCTTTCCTATGATTCCATTATATTTATTTTTTTGAGGATTATCCAAACTTTCTTCTTCATTCCATTATTGCTATTTTTTCACGTTAATGATGTAATTTATGAGAAATATTATAAAATATTATTGTCTTCTATTCACATTGGTTGAAATTAAAAATTGTCATATATTACATCAGAAGAAAATTAAAATCCTTTAGATAAAAACAACTTGTTCTTTTATATCGAAAAAAAATTTGTAATGCAAAATTAATAATACTACTCACTTTTGAACATTTCATCAATTAGTTTTCTCTCAAATTCAAGAAGAATCATGAAGTAATAAAAACTTGCGCAAAATGAATTGCTCTTTTTATTACTTTCTCACTAAAATATTTCTTACTATGCACTGAGAAGAAATAAAAATGACAAGTTGTTTCTAAAATTGATAATTTAATTAATTAATAGATTTTGCTATACTTCACTATCTTGTGATATAATCTTCACGAATTCCATTTTGAATCAGGCAAAATTTCAAAAAACGTCTCGGTCATTTTGTCGGAATGATTTTTTATTTGGATATATCATTCTTTTGGCTTTTCCAGAAATTTTCTTCATGTGTAAACATTCATCTGAACATTTTTTTACCTTTCTTATTGTCGAAAGAAGTGCTGAATTTGATTTCTCAAAAATATATATATTTTTTTTTCAATCTGAAGTAATGATTCATCAAAAATGAAAATCGGGACATATTTAGTACATATTATCGACTATTTCTTGAAAAAAACAAACATTTTTCAAAAACCGGGTTTTTAAGAAAATCCGGATCAATTCAAAGAACGAGAATTCTCACGCCGATTTAAAAAATAAAATCCTGAATATCCACGTTCTTTCGAAAAAATTTCATTTTGTAAAAATCTTCTCTAAATCCTAGAAGATTCGCAGGTAGTTTCGGAAAAATTGTCCATACCTCAACAAATCAATTATAACAATACATAATTCAAGTTCTATAAAAAATTACTTCTGAAATTTGGCTATTCAAATCGGAAACCATTTGACTTTTTTCATTTTCTTTAGAATCCTTCATATTTTTCCAGACTCTCTTGGACATATTACTACAGCAATTTTTTTCATTATCAAAATTTGCTAGACATCCCAGGACTTTCTGTTGTTCTGTCTCTTACTTAGCATTGCAATCTCTTATGAAAAAAATGATAAGATGAAATCTCTTTCAAAGAAAGGTGTTTTAATTTTCATCACATTTCAGTTCCCGTCCAAACGAGTCTTCAACTCAGTACTATACTTCTTGTAGGACCACTTTTTCCATGTACTTGGCGACGCTTAGCTGCCGCAAATTTTGATACTAATCTAATAATTTGACGTTGATTCAACAATAAATGAAGACACAGGAGAATATGGAAACAGTGCATAAAATGAAGTTCATCGTTAACAAGAACGTGATTACACTCGGTGGCCGAAATGCGATTTATATGTGGTTTATGGGGCAGACATGTATATCGATGTAAAAGCAAACGCGGAACGACCACTATGCGTGTCGCCATGCGTGGAAATTAAATTAATTCCGAAATGCCTACCCCTTCGGACCGGGAATCAGTAACAATGAGAGAGCGTGCATCCCGTTTTCTACCCCTCTTGGTTTGCTGGCTGACTTTCCCATGACGTGCTTGTAATCAGATCATCCCTCCTCTGCACTCGATGCTCCGTTACCGGCCATTCGCTCTTTATTGGCCAAACAGCAGGGAAGCAAGACCATTTTCACCACAAGGATCTACTTTCCATCCCCTTTCCCATATTATGAGTATAATCTCATCTTTACAATCCTGGATCGTTTTCAACTAATCGTTAAGTAATTTTCGGAATACTTGAGCCGACCACTTTAAATTCATCCAATCCAAAACGTCTACGATTTGCAGAAATTCGACCACAAGAATCCATTTCGATCTTCTTTTCCATGTTATGATCTCAGATTTACGTTTCTTGATTATTTTTAATACATCATTAACTCATTTTTGGAATACTTGAGCCATCTTCTTTAAATCTATGTTACCAAAAACATCTACGATATGTAAAAGCTTGGCTACAAGGATCTATTTCCCATCACTGTTTTCATAGTATTGTATCATCTTCAGAATCCTTGATCATTTGTGAAATATCATTAACTCATTTTTATCATACTTGAGTCAACTAGTTCATATCTATCCCACCAAAAACATCTAAGATATGCAAAAGCTTGGCTACAAAGATCTACTTCCAATTTCTTTTCCCATTGTATTATCTAATATTTACAATCCCTTATCATTTTTAACAAATCGTTTACTAATTTTCAGAATACTCGATCGAGCAATTGAAAATGTATCCCACCAAAAACATCTACGATATGCAAAACCTTAGCTACAAGGATCTAGTTCTCACCTCCTTTCTCCTAGTACAATCACATCTTCACAATCGTTGATCATTTTCAACGAATCATTTGCTCATTTTCATCATGCTTGAGTCAACTACTTCAAATTTGACTTAACGATAACATCTACGATATGCAAAAAAGGATACACTTCCCATCTCTTTTCCCATATTATTATCTCATATTCACAATCATTGAGCATTCATAACAAGTGAATAATTTTCAGAATACTTGATTCAACTACTTTCAATATGTCCTAATCAAACTTGGCTAAGTAAAATGAAGAAAAAACCGCTGCAAAGTAATTTGATGTCATTTCTTAGATAGTGTACCTATAATTGTGATAATTTTATAAATACTGTATTATTTGTTCATAGGAGGAGTTTCGTGATACTGTATATGATGTATTTATTCGAGATTTTGAGACACATAGATGGACCTATTGAACAACCTTTAATAACCTTCCATGACCTACCAATACCAATTTTTAATTTTTGAACACAATTATTTACCTTGCTTATATAAAAGTACGTTTTTTGAAATTGGCAATGTAGCAGTACTGCATTTGATGTAATTGTTTGCATCTTCGAGATGCATTGATTCACATTTTTTATATACAGATTTTTTTAAATTTGGTATATAACAAGACCGTAAGTTCAATAGTTCGTTGTTATAACAGAATACAAAGATTAATGGTTTGATGAGCACTCTGATTTTATGAAAATAAGATTTTTGGTAAGATAGAATAGCATACGCGTGGAAAATATTAAAATTCCTAATTTTGTTCTCTTTTCTTAGAGAAAAACCTCCCTCTATGAGGAAGCAAATTCATTTGATACCATTAATGAAGCAAAATGCTCATAAAATAAGCACGAAACATAATTACACCCAATATGTGTAGTCCGGATTTAAAAGTGTTTAGTATAATATTATATTTATGATTAGAAATTAATCTTCTGTTATTGAAAACTTTATTATTTGGTTGAAATTTTTGTTCAAACGTCATCTGTTTGGTTAAAAGTTCAAATGCTTTATTGACCTTTTTTGACTATAAATTCAACTATTTGAGCAAAAAATGACCTCTTTGGTTGGTTGGTTGGTTAAAAAAACTATCGCATTTATGGTTCATTTTTTTTTTCATTTGAAAATTCAACTATGTGATTGAATTTTTAACTACTTAGTTAAGAACAGAATTTTTTTTGGATGCAGATTCATCATCATTTTAGTTTAAAATTCATCTGTTCTCGTTCAAAATTTACCAAATGTATTGAAAATTAATTTTTTGATGTCAGAAGTTGAAAAGGTAACTATTCCATTTTATGTTGCAAATTGATCTTCTTTGGTACAAAATTCAATTACTTGGCTTAATGTTGAACTAGTTTGTTAAGAGTAATTTTTTCTTTGGTCGGAATTTTATAATTGTAGTTAAATATTAATCTCTTTTAGAACAGAGTCAATAATATTTTTGAAAACTTGTTTTTTTATTAAAAATGAACTTTTCAACTGAAAATTTCATTATGCCAGTTTTCTTAGAAAAATGATTTTCTTTTGTAGAATAAAGTGTTAACGAAATAGTTAGTTGAATATTCAACCCAAAGGATTTATTTCCTACCGAAAAGACTCATTTTCAAGTTAGATCCTCAGTTGAAAAAATTATCTTCCAACTAAAAAGAAACCAATTTTCAACCAAAGAACTTAATTTTTAATCTGAATGATGAATTTTCAACTAAAAATATAAAAATGTTACCGAATAGTGAATTTTTCAATTCAGTAGATAAATTTTCTATCAACAAAAAAGCGAATTCTCAAGTAAATAGTTTTTTTTCAATGAAAGAAATGAAATCTCAAGAAAGAAGAAAATAGTCGAAATTTTCTATTAAATAGTTAATTTTTTAACGAACAAGATTACTTTTTCATCGAAAAAGGTTAATTCCCCACAAAAAATGGTATAGCTTGTGTTAATATTAACTAAAATTATGAATCTTCAACTAAAAAAAGTTTAATTTTCAACTAAATACATGAATTTTAAACTAAAAAGATAAATTCCCTACCAAAAATGAAGTGAGATTATTCTTTAACCAAAAAGATGAAATTTCAACTTATAAGAGTACTCTTTTACCAAAAAAGACGGATTTTTAGCAAATAATCGAATTTTCACCGAAAAGGGATAAATTTTCAACAAAAAATAGAATACCTAAATTTTCACTTAAGAAATTAATTTTTAATGAAATTTAGGTAACTTTTCAACGAAATAGTAAATAATTTAAACAAGAATATTGAATTTCCATCAAAAAAGATTAATTTTCAACCGGTAAGATGAGTTTTCTACCAAAATAGATGAATTTTTAATCATGTACATCAATTTTCAACAAAATATTTGAATTTTCAAAGGAATTTCTAACTAAAAGGATGAATAGGTCAGCAAAAACATGCACGAGTTATGTTTCCAGTTAAAACAATAAATTTTCATCCAGAAAATTTAATTTCCAAGAAAATAATTAAATTTTGAAAAAAAAAAAGTTTGTCTACTGAAATGATAAATTACCAACCAAATAAATGAAATTTATACAAAAAAAAAAGTTTTTTAGAACAAAAGCGACGAATTCTCATCAAATAAAGATTTTTCAATAAAGAAAGGAAAATTTACATGAATTGTTGAAAAAAAGGATGACTTTTCAACAAAATTATTTAATTCTCAACACAAAAATATTTAATTTAACAAGAAGTGAATTTTCTACAAAATAATTAAATTTTTAAAAAAACAGCAGAATTTTCAACCAAAAATTATGACTTTTCAACAAAATTGTTGAATTGTAAACCAAACAGTTTCATTTTTATCCAAGGAAGATGGAATTTCTGCTAAAGCAGATGAATTTTGGAATCAAAAAAACAAATTTTCAAAAATGAGTTTAATTTTCAACCGAATAGTTGCATTTTCATCAAAGAAAGATGAAATGTTTCTTTTGAAACAGATAAATTAAAAAAAAACTTTAAAAAATAGTTAAATTTTCATCCGAATAAGATTCCAGTTCACTTTTTCACACCAAAATAGGAATTGTAAACTATAAGTGAACTTTCTGCTGAATAGTCGAATTGTTAACGAAAAATAATGATTTTCTAACAAGATTGTTAAATTTTTAACCAAACAGTTGCATTTTTGTCCAAGGAAAATGAAAATTCTATAAAACAGGTGAATTTTTAAATCAAAAAGAAAGATTTAAAAAAAAGGAGTTGAATTTTCATCCAATAGGATTTCAATAGACTTTTTTACAGAAAAATACTTTCAAACAAAAAGTAAATTTTCTAAGAAATAGTTGAATTGTCAACGAAATAGTTCCACTTTTGTCCAGAAGGATGCAATATTTCTACCGAAGAAGATGAACTTTTGAATTATTTTTCCTGTACCAATTGGTAATAATATTACCATCCTGACCTTTAATTACTTCTACTTCCAAAAACTGATTTTACTATTTTTCTCTATTTCGTGGGTAAACTGAAGTTTTGGATGGAAACTGTTAAATGTATCAAAAACTTCAATAAGCAATTTCGATTGATGAAGGCAAAAAGAGTCAAAAACTCATTTGTTGGTAAAATGTGCGACGTTTCGTTGGCATTGGTTCGCCAACCTCATCAGGCGTTGACACTCACTAGTTAAAATCCCAAAAAATTATGCGTATTTGAATTTTGTGCAAAAACTCAATTTTTTTCTTCAAACCTCTATAACTTTTGACCCAATTGAGTGTTCATCGTCTTCTGCCAAAGCGCGACAGAACATTAAAAAAAGGTTTAAAATTAACAAAAGGGTTTTTTCTTGAAAAATGAAAGATCGATTTTCTCAAAAAACCCACTTTGAATTTTTTGCCATTTTTTAAACTTTTACTTTGATAATGAAGATATCTTGTAAGTCTGCTGGCATGATGCTGATAAGATGCTTTTCTTCTATGATTAGAAACTTTTCAAAATTTTTTGGAAAAATAGAAAAAGTGTGGTTTTTCAGAAAATGTATTTTTTCATGTTTGAAAAATTCGAAGAAACGAATGAAAAAGATTTTCTTGAAAGCCCCACACTTTTTATGCTTCTGAATGTTTTTCAAATCTTCTGCTAATAGATGAAAGGCATTTTATAAGCACCTTGCGAGCTAAACTATTACCAAAGCACGAGCTCAAAAAAAAAATTGGCATATATTTAAATGTGGGTTTTTTGAAAAAATCTATTTTTAATTTTCTGATAAAATCCGCTGTCATTTTGGTAATTTTAAACCTTTTTTCAATTCTCTATCGCATTTTGAAAGAAGACGATAAACACTATTCGAATATGAAAGAAAATAATGAATATCTTTATTAGGTCAAAAGTTATAGAGGTCATGGCCAAAAATTAACATAATTGTGATTTAAATCCAGATTGGATTTTTATTATATATTTTTTATTAACAATACAGCACAGTAACAGTAAGATTATTACAAATTTATTATTTTGAAAGAACATTAAAATGTATAAACGTCTTCTACGCATATGTGATTGAACAACAAAAATAATTAATAAGTTCATATTTATATGGGTTCCGAAGGCGAAAAACCAACATTAGTACAAGTGGAATCGCAAAACAAGGAAAACGAGCAGGATAATAAAACTTATGCTGTTCTATAATATGTGTACTTCGATATTTATATCCTAATATGTTTTACTTCATTATAGAACTTCGTTCGTTTTGGAAACACACTGTTACAGGCTTATAATTGTTCATTTTGTGATATCAATAATTACTTCGTTCTTCTTTAAAAGATTCTAATACAACAATTATAAGGAAAAAAGGATTTATAACTCATCAGCGAAAGAAATATAAAAGTGCACGGAAAACATATTAATTGACGAAAGATTAACAAAAGTTGATTGAGTCGAGGACACTGTGACATTGTGTACATATTTCATAACATTTTGCATCTTCATTTAACAACAAATAATAGTTTTCATTCTAAGTTGCATAAAACTTAGGATCTGTTGACGAATGAAAAAACCAAAATTATGTTGTATATTCATTTATTCAATATTAGATACACGTTGTTTTCAATGCTCAATAAGAAATTGTTGTTGAATGATTAACGGATTTTCACTCAATAATTCAAAGTTATCACGATTGGAAAGCAAATCCTCCATATCCCTAATACAATCTGATTTCTTCATACAAACTGTAATATTACCTTTATCAGCATTGACGCAAATTAGATCAGGGTTGTTCTTAAGGAAATCTTTTGTTACTTTGAAACCTTCAGAAATCTTACGATCAATACTACTAATGTGCAAACAATTCTTATCAACAAAAATCTTTAACAAATGTAAAACCTTGTTGATCCAATATTGGAACTTTGTGTATACTTGATTCAACATCTTTGACTATTTCCGTAATTTGTTTCGATTTACCTTTATCACATGGTTACTGCAATCTTGACCTAATCTGAGAATATCTGTAACTGAATCAGGAATTTGAATATTTTCTAAATTCACAAACCAAGTATCCTTATCTTCTTCTTCAAAAATGTTGGGTAAATTCGAATTTTGCTCTCGAATATTAGTTTGTTGATCAATCAACATAGAAAGTTTGTTCTCCTGCTTTCTATCATTGTTTCAAAATCTTTGATTAAGGAAAATCTGATGTTTCAGAAGATGAAGGATACAAGAATTCAACGATAAAATTTGGACAACCACCACAAAATCATTTTTCTTTCCTCTTTTTTATTTTTGTCCAAATTTTATCGTTGAATTCTTGTATTATTTTCAGGAATTCTATATATTGGTTTATATAATATAATGTAATACATATTATATAAATAAAATAACAAGTATTATTGAGTATTAGTATTAACTAAGAAGTTGAAAACTTCAGCTCAAGAGTCATCATCATCGTTTGTATCTCGCTGACACTTTTAAACATTCGATTTAGTTTCTGGCACGTGCACTTTCGAGATTTCAAGATTTCGAGATTTCGAGATACGTCGGGTATCGTGAACCACTGAGTGCGTGTTTGTCGATCCGACCCCTTACGATATTACTGAATACTATACCAGTGTCAACCTATTCTCTGTGTCACCCTCCATAGTCACCCCTTGAAGAGCGGCCTTTCATTCATCTAATCCATAATTATAATACTGACACAGGCACCCGCCTTCCCCCCAAATTTACAAAATCTCTCATCATTAGATATCCATTAGAGCGTATCAAAAAAATCAATTTTGCTCTTTCGTTTTTCGGGGGGCCTAAAAAATTCATTGTGGGTGCCAGCGTGACTTTCTGAAAGTTTGAGCAAAAAAAATTGTTTCTCAGGCGCTGTCCATAAAGTACGTTACTAATTTGAAAAAGGGTAGTGGGGGTTGCGTCCGAAAGTAGGGTTGGTAAGAGGGTGAAAAGGGGGTAGGGTTAATGAAAAAAATGTTAATAACTTAACGTTTGCTACATTTCATGATAATAAATGTTAACTAAGTTTGCGATTTTTGCGAAATATGGCCCTACAACAATGAACTTTTCCCCTTATTTCCCTCTTTTCCCCTTTTTTCAAGAATGATTCTTTTCCCTGGTTTCAAAAAACTTCTTTTTCTCGTTTTTTTTCGCTCAAGAGCGAACTGAATTGATTAAACCTAATGAGGAAATCCAACTATTTTTGTTTAAAAGTGATTTATTTTATTGAAAAGTGTATTATATATTCCTGGTTTGGAATTTATCTCGTTTGCTTAAAAATTCCACTATTTGGTCGAAAATTCAATTATTTCGTAGAAAAAGCGACTATTTTGTTAGTCAACTTTTACGGTTAAAAATTCAACCACTTGGTTGGAAGTCGACCTACTTTATTGAAAATTCATTTTTTTTTGTTAAGGATTCATCTCTTCATTTCAAAATTGAACTATTTTGTTCAAATTGTGTTTCAAGTCTGGTTGAAAATCAATTTTTTTTTAGCTAAGAATTCAACTCTTCTATTTTTTTATTTTTGTTTGAAAATTGATTGTTATAGTAGATTATTAGTGCTCTCAGGTGAAAATTTAAATATTTGGTTGGAAATTTTTGTATTTTTTTTTTAAATTCGAATTTTTTGGTATGAAGTCAATTTCATTCAGTTAGATATGCAAATGTTCGGTTGAAAATTAATGTGCTTTGGTTGAAGATTCAAATACTTAGTTGAAAATTAACATTTTTTTATGAATTCGACTGTATTTTATTTAAAATTAAAATCTTTTTTGTTTGGAATATCAGCTATTACATTTATAGTTGAAAATTCATCTTTTTAGGTTGAATATTCAATTTTATTTATTTAAAGTTAAGCTACCTTCTTGAAAAGCGTTTTTTTAAATTGAAAATTCGTAATTTTAGTTCAATAACTTTATGTGGAAAATTCAACTGTAGAAGATCCTTTATTGAATAGAGAATTACATTTTTTTGTTAAAAATTCGTCATTTTAGATAGAAAATTAATTTTTTCGGTTGAAAATTCAACTCCTCGGTTGAAAATTGTTGTATTTTCTTAAAAATTCAGATTTTTCGGCAGAAAGTAAATTTTTTTGTTTAAATATGCAAATTTTTGTTTGAAAATTAATCTACTTTAGTCGAGGATTCAAAAACTCGGATGAAAGTCATTTTTTTTGTGCTCAATTTGACTATTTTTCATTCAAAATTGAAATATTCTTTGGTTGTAATATCATTCATTACATTTTTAATTGAAAAATTATATTTTCAGGTTGAATATTCGACTTTTTCGTTGAAACACGAACAACTTTCTTGAAAAGTGATTTTTTGTTTAAAAATTCATAATTTTATGTTAAAAATTCCACTATTTTGTCGAAAATTTTAATATTCGGCAGAAAATTAAAATATTTTGTTGAAAATTCGTCGTTTTTCGTTAAAAATTCAAATTTTGTTGAAAATTTTAAATTTTGTATAGAAAGTCAATTTTTTTTTGGTTAAAAATGCAAATGTTTGGTTGAAAATTAATCTGTTTAGGTGAAAGATTGAAATAATTCGTTAAAAATTAACCTTTTTTGGATAATTCGAACTACTTTCTTAAAAATTTGAATTTTTGGTTGTAGACTCATAATTTTATTAAAAAATTCATAATTTTATGTGGAAAATTTAACTGTTTTGTAGAAAAATCATCTTTTTGGAATAAAAATTCAACAAATTTGTAGAAAATTAAACGGTTCTGTTGAAAATTCGTCGTTTTTGATAGAAAATTAATTTTCTTGGTTGACAATTTAAATAATCGGTTTAAAATTCATGTATTTTGTCGGAAGAAAATTCATTTTTTTGTGAAGATTCATCATTCAAGTTGAAAATTTACCTACGCTGTTAAAAAATCGTTTTTTGTCAGAAAACTTTTTTTGAATCTAAAAATAGTGTTTATTTCAGTTTTCGTTGAAAGTTGATATTTTTTATCCAAAATAGATCTCTTCTAGTCAAAAATGTATTTATTTTGCTAAAAATTTATGTTTTTGGTGGAAAATTAATCTTTTCCGTTGAAAATACAGCCTTTTGGATAATTTTGTTATTTTGGTAGAGAATTCAAGTATTTAGTCGAAAACTTTTATTTTTTATTTGAATCCCATTTATTTTTTATTTAAAATAAAAATCTTCTTTCGTTAAAATATCAACTAATTCAACGAATTTGTGAAAAATTTATTTTTTCGTTGTTTTAGATTTATAATTCTAGATGAAAATTCAACTAATTGGTTGTCAATTAAATTTTCAATTGGAAACTCATATTTTCATGTTGGAAATTTGACTGTTTTTCAAAAAATTCGACTTACTGGGTGGAAAATTCAACAATTTGGTCGAATATCAAACTTTGTAGTAGAAAATTACCTTTCTTATTAAAAATTTATATTTTTTGGTAAATTTCCACTATTTCTTATAGAAGAAATTAACCTATTGGGGTTAAAATTAAACTATTCATTCGAAAATTTAACTATTTGGTAAAATTAACTTTTTTTCGAATAATCATATTGCTGAGTTAAAAATTTAACTGTTTTGTAGATAATTTATCTTTTAGTTACGATTTCATATTTTTTAATAAAACACTAATTTTGTTGGTTGAAAACTCAGATTTTCGGCTGAGGATTCAATTGCTATCTTTAAAAAGATTTCATTCATAATTGCAAAAATGAGCTATTTTTTAAATACTTAATTGTTCGCCAACTTTATTTTTTTTTTAATTTTTAATTTTCTGCTCACCATTCACTTTACAAACATTTATTAGTTTTTTTTACAATGTTTAATTATTTTCCGTTGATAACTATAAAAAATACAACTTAAAAAAAAAATTTTCCTATATAACTCTCGATCTAATTATATATAGAATGTTTTCACGATAAAATTGTGATCTTTTTTCATTAAAAAATTAAATTAATAATTTCAAGCTGATCTTTAATTGTTATCTTGAATTTTTTAATTTGGTAGTTAACATTCTGAGGCTAAATCTTTTCTGCATGATAAAGAGAAGAAGAACACGAAACCGAATATAATTTTCACTCTATTTCCTTGTTTCCTTTTTTGCTGACTTTTAATCTAAGATCTTGAAATTTTTAGCTGATCGATCAATTACACATGAGAGAAATGCTTCAGAGATAGGTTTTTGTTAATTAACTTTTCAATCATTTTGACCCTAATTTTTTTTGGGGATTTTTCGTAAGATAAATTTTTTTTTTTATTCAAAAACTCGACGTAAATCCTTTCGAAATGAAAAATCCTTCAATATCCGGGAGTACGGGAGACTGAATCGGGTTCGAATCCCAATGCAGCGCAGAAAAATGAAACTAATTTTAAAATGTTTGCTTCTCTCCCATGGTTTCCTATCGAAAAAAAATTATCACTTTTTCAATTGATTAATTATTTAATTCAAAGTATTTTTCATTAACAGGGAAGAAGGTAGTCCAATTTAAACAGCTCTAATTTCTGATTTTCGAAAATTTTTTAAATTCAATTTCAGCTCCTGACAAAATGCAGAAAAATAATGATAAAAATTGGAAAGTCACAAAAACTGAACCTTGAAATTTCTTCTTTAAAATGAAAATGAGAAACTGTGAAAATGTTTGATAAAAAAGTTCAATCTTTATAAGAAAAACTTAATTTTCTACCGAAAAAAATTACTTTCGTACAATAAAAGATGCATTTTTAATACAAAGGAATGAATTTAAAAAAAAAAGTTGAATTTTGAAAAAAAATTGGAATTTTCATTCTGAAAAGGTGCACTTTAAGCTACAGGGTCAAATTATTACGCAAAAGCGATTAAATTTCTACCAAACATGTGAATTTTTAACCATAAAGATGAATTTTTGAGCTGAAAAGACAATTTTTTAGAATACAGGTTAATTTTCTACCCGAACAGTTGCATTTTCAACTGCAAAAAAAAATAAGTTTTCACCCACAAGTCTAACGCTTTTTCTAATTTTCTGTTAAAAAAATTAATTTAGAAAAAAAAAATTTTTAGCCCGATGAATTCCAAGAAAAAAGACAAAAATTTTTAAGAAAATAGTTGAATCATAAAAAAAAAATGAATCCTCAACCAAAAAGTCGAATGTTTTGGAAAATAGTTGAATTTTAAACTAGAAACACGAATTTTCAAGATAGAAGGTAATTTTCAATTATTAAAGATTAATTTTATACTAAATAGATGAATTTTCAAAAAAAAAAAAAAAAAGAAGTAAGTTTCAAACAAAAATGGAATCATTAAATTTTCTGTTGGAAAAATTAATTGCAAGAAACGAATTTTCAACCAGTTGAATTCAACATTGAAAGTCGAAGGTATAACAAAATATTTTAATCTTCAACCAAAAAGATGAATTTTCAACAAATAAAACTAATTTTCTCCCCTAAAAATAGGAATTTCCTACCAAATAGTAGAATTTACAACTTATGAAGTGTTCGCAATTTCACTTATAAAAATTAATTCTAAAAAAATGAATTTTCAACACAATAGTTAAATTTCCAGCTGAAGAGATAAATTTTCAACCAAAAATAAAAATAATTTTCAACGATTTATTTGAATTTTCAACTAGAAAAGATGAATTTCAAAACAAAAAGTAAAATTTCATTTTGAAAGCAAGAATTTTGTACCAAAAATGAAAGTTTAATTTTCAGTTTAAAAAATTAATTTTTAACCAAAAATGAAACCAATTTCTAACAAAAAAGTTAAATTTTCAAGCGACGAGAATGAATATTCTACCAAAAGATGAGTTTTGAAGAATGTAATTCAAATTAACCAAGTACTTGATTTTTTGACCAAAAAACTACCTTTCCACACGATAGTTGCATTTCAAAAAAAAAAATTAAATTCACAACAAAATAATTAATTTTTCAATAAAATTAGATGAATTTCGAAACAAAAACATAATAGTAGACTTTTCAAATAAAAACAGTTGACTTTCAACAAATTTTCTCATTGGATTCTATTCATTCAGTTCGCACTAAGCAAAATAGCGAAAAAAGCGGAATTTTGTGGAAAAAAGAGAAAATTGAAGAATTATTTGAGAATCGGGACCTCCACATCAATTTGAAAAAAAGTAGTTTTTTCCACCCTGAATCAAAAAACTTTGGATACTAATGGACCCGAGTGGAGAGATTTACATGTTGACTTTGTGAGGCTCTCCAGTTGGGGTGATTGCTAGAGAGATTGATCAGCGACCTGGGTGAGACTAGTGTTACGGAACAAATGTGTTGTTGATGTTTAAATAAATAATAAGGGAATTCAAGATGAATCTAAAATCCCCCCCCCCCCTAAAATCCCCTCCCTCAATTTTCTCATATGAACTCTCTGATAGAACCAAAAAAGTCAAGCTTAACCCTCAAGGGGTATGGACTAATTGTCTAGTGATAATAGTTCAAGGAATCAGTATTATCGATCCGCTGGGATTTGAACCACAGAACTTCCGATTGCCGGTCGGGTCCTTTCCCATTAAGCTACTAGAGAGATCAAGTTAAGAAACTTTCTTCAGAAAATACACGCATTCAGAGAATGACAGAAAAATTTTTAACGTCTTTTCAGACCATATGGAGTTATGAATTAGAAATTATTTCAATTGATTTTTTCATGAAAAAAGATATTCTCCTTTCGCTCCGCTGGGAATCGAAAGCCAGAACTTGAAATTATTTTTAATTCATAACTCCATCCAGTCTGAAAAGACGTTAAAAATTTTTCTGTCATTCTCTGATGATATCACAGACTAAACGTCTTTTCAGACTGAATGGAATTATGAATGAAAAATTATTTCAAGTTCTGTCGTTCGATTCCCAGCGGAACGAAAGGAGAAGATCTTTTTCAGGAAAAAATCAATTGAAATAATTTTTAATTAATAACTCCATCCAGTCTGAAAAGACGTTACAAAATTTTCTGTCTTTCTCTGATGATAATACAGATTCCTTGAACAGTTGGATTTGTACCACCTGGTAAAATAATGCGTTTCTTTCTGAAAAAAGTTTCTTCTCTGAATCTCTCTAGTAGCTTAATGGGAAAGCACTCGGCCGGCAATCGGAAATTCTGTGGTTCGATTCCCAGCGGAGCAAAATGAGATATTTTTTTAGAAAAAATTAATTTAAAAAAATAATAAATTTCGTTCCGGAGATATCCTGCGAGAAGTGAGTGCTAGTTTTTTAAGGATCCTTACACTCTTGGCCGGTACTATATATTAAATTAAGTAAAATAGAAAATTGATTAAAAAATTTAGCAATTTTTAAAAGATTGAGTTTGCATGTTGACGTAAATAAGCGAGCGAGGTTTTTTGCACAATATGTTGCGGGGCCATTACTTAGTCGGGGGCAGCAGACTCGGGGGTCGCTGGGGGTGGCTCTTACCTAAATAACCACTCAGTCACTCGCCGCCCGCTCCTGGAGGGGTGAGTACTCCGATACTATTACGTGATGTAAGAGCAACCGGGCATCCAGAAACCTCCCTCAGATTAACGAGGCCATTCTCAGATTGATTTCTCGAGAAAAGTCTACCTTCCACTCCGTGACTCGATCCTGCTCTGCCCCTGAGGTGCTTCGCACTTCTTCTTAACTTCGTTTCGGAAAAACCAGTACATTTATTTCAATCGCAGTCTCGAGTTACACCATGAAATAGAGTTCAATTGAAGACTGTGCTAGTTTCGATTAAATGAATTTCAACTATTTTGTCCAGATATCAATTTGAAAAAAATACAAGGATTTTGCCATATTTTTAATAAGGGAGTATCCATTAAGAAGTATGGAAAGTGAGAGAAAGTAAGAAAAACTTAGGGGACTGAAAGTAGAGGAAGTGAAGGGAAATGAGGGAAGGGAAGTTTGAAAAGTGCTGGGAAATGAGTGGAGGATAAGTAGGCGATGTGGGGAGGAAAAGTAGGGCGAGTAATGGAAAATGAGGAAAGGGAAAGTATAGAAAATGAGGGAAAGGAAAGTACGAAAAGTGAAGGGAAGAGAAAGCAGGGAAGATGATGGGAATGGAGGGAGGGGATGTAGGAAAAATTATGGACAATGCGGGAAGGGTAAGTAGTGCAAGTAGGAGAAGGGAAAATAATATACGGGAAATTGAGGCAGTGAAAGGAAATGAGGGGTTTAGAAAATGGGAAGTGGGTGAGGGAATGAGGGAGAAGTAGTGGGAAATGAGAACAGAAAAAGTATGAGAAGTAACGCAAAATAACTGGAGGGGAGATAGGGAGAGTGACGGAAATAAAAGTTAGAAAAGTGACGGGAAATGAGAGGAAGAATAGTAGGGAAAGAGAATAGAAATATGGAAGGGGAAACTAGGGTAAGTGAGGTGAAAAGAGGTGAGGGAAAGTAGGGGAAGTGGAGGGAAATAATGTAGGACATCTAGAGGAAGTAATGGGAAATGAGTGAAGGGAAACAGTGAAGATAGGAGAGAGAAAGAAGGAAAAGTGGTAGGAAATGAGAGCAGGGAAAGTATGGAAAGTGATGCAAAATAGAAGAAGGGGAAGTAGAGTGAGTGACGGAACTAAGTGTAGGGAAGTAGAGGAAGTGAATGGAAATAATTTAAGGGAAGTTACGGGGAATAAGTGGACGCTGCGTAAGAAATTTACGTGTGGGTAAGTAGGGTAAGTGGTGGGAAACAAGGGGTAGGGAAGTAGGTGAAATCATGAGAGGAGAAAGTAGAGGAAGTGCAGGGCAAGAAATTAGGAGAAGTGAGGGGAAATAACGTAGTGAAAATAGAGGAAGTAATGAGAAATGAAAATGAGTGGAGGGAAAAGATGAAATAGAGAAAGGAAAAGTATTGGTGAATGAAAGTAGAGAAAGTAGGAGAAGTGGTGCAAAATAAAAAGCGAAAAAGTAGGGCAAGTGACGAAAATAAAAGTAGGGGAAGTAGGAAAGTGCAGGGAAATAAGGGAGACAAAGTAGGAGGAGTGGTGGGAAATAAGTGGAGGGAAAATGGGTAGAGTGACGGAATTAGGATTAAGAAAAGTGATGAGAAATGAGAGCAGGAGAAGAAGCGGAAGGAAGAAGAAATGAGGAGGGGGAAAGAAGCGTGAGGTAAAAAGAGGTGAGCAAAAGTAGGGAAAGTGAATGGAAGTAATGTGGGAGATGTGAAGGAAGTAATAGTAAATGAGTTAAGGGAAGAAGGGTAAGTTAAGAAAGGGAAAGAAGGGAAAGTGGTGGGAAATGAGAGCAGATAAAGTATGAAGAGTGATCAAAAATAAGAGGAGGGAAAGTAAGGTGAGTGACAGAAATAATATTAGGGAAGTAGGAAAAGTAAAAGGAAATAAAGTAGGGGAAGTAATGGGAAAAGCGCAGGAAAAGTTACGTGAGGGAATCTAGGGTGAGTGGTGGGATACAAGGGGTAGGGAAGTGGGGAACATTATGGGAAGGGGAAGTAGGAAGAGTGAAGGGTAAGAAATGAGGAGAAGTGAGAAGAAATAATGTAGTGAAAGTGGAGGAAGTTATGGGAATAGAGTGGAGGGAAAAAGGGGAAATGAGTAAAGGGAAATAATATAGGAGATGTGAAGGAAGTAATGGGAAATGAGTGAAGGCAAACAGGGAAGTTAGGAGAGAGAAAGAAGGAAAAGTGGTAGGAAATGGGAGCAGGGAAAGTATGTGAAGTGATGCAAAATAGAAGGAGGGGAATTAGGGTGACTAATAGAACTAAGAGTAGGGAAGTAGAGGACGTAAATGGAAATAATGTAAGGGAAGTTACGGGGAATAAGTTGATGCTGCGTAAGAAATTTACGTGCGGGTAACTAGGGTAAGTGGTGAGAAACAAGGGGTAGGGAAGTAGGTGAAATTATGAGAGAGGAAAGTAGGGGAAGTGCAGGGCAAGAAATTAGTAGAAGTGAGGGGAAATAATGTAGTGGAAGTAGAGGAAGTGATGAGAAATAAAAATGATTGGAGGGAAAAGAAGAAATATAGGAAGGAAAAGTGATGGTAAATAAAAGTAGGGAAAGCAGGAGAAGTTATGAAAAATAAAATGAGGAAAAGTTGGGTAAGTGACGAAAATGAAACCAGGAGAAGTAGGAAAGTGAAGGGAAATAAGGGAGACAAAGTAGGAGCAGTGGTGAGGAATAAGTGGAGGGAAAATGGGTAGTGTGACGGAAATAAGATCGAGAAAAGTGATGGGAAATGAGAGGAGATTAAGTATAAAGAGTGATTAAAAATAAGAGGAGGGAAATTAGGGTGAGTGACGGGAATAAGAGTAGAAAAGTAGGAAAAGTAAAAGGAAATGAAGTAGGGGAAGTTACGGGAAATAAGTGGATGCTGCGCAGGAAAAGCTACGTGAAGGAAACTAGGGTGAGTGGTGGGACACAAGGGGTAAGAAAGTAGGGAAAATAATGGAAAGGGGGAGTAGGGAGAGTGAAGGGTAAGAAATGAGGAGAAGTGAGAAGAAATAATGTAGTGAAAGTGGAGGAAGTTATGGGAATTAAGTGGAGGGAAAGAAGGGAAGTAAGTGAAGGTAAATAATATAGGAGATGTGGAGGAAGTTATTGGAAATAAAAGAAGGGAAAGTTGAGAGAGGGAAAGAAGGAAAAGTGGTGGGAATGCAGAGCAGGTAAAGTATGAAAAGCGATGGGAAATAAGAAGAGGAGAAGTAGGATGAGTGACGTAAATGAATGTAAGGAAGTAGGAAAGTAAAAAGGAAATAAAGTCGGGGAAGTTATGGGAAATAAGTGAATGCTGCGCAGGAAAAGTTACGTGTGGGAGACTAGGGTAAGTGGTGGGACACGAGGGGTAGGAAAGTAGGGGAAATTAGGAAAAGGGAAAGTGATAAGTGAGAAACTAGGGGAAGTGAAAGAAATGTAGTGGAAGTAGTGGAAGTGATGGGGAATGAGTGAAGGAAGAAGGGGTAAATAAGGGTAGGAGAGTAATGTGCGAAATGTGGGAGAAGTAATTGGAAATGAGTAGAGCGAAAGAAAGGAAGTAAGGAGAGGGAAAGGAGGGGAAGTGATTGGAAATGACAGCAGGGAAATTATGAAAAGTGATGAAAATAAAAGGACGGGAAGTAAGGTGAGTGACGGAACTAAGAGTAGGGAAGTAAGATAAAATAAAGTAGGGGTAGTTATGGGAAAGAAGTGGATCCTGCGTAGGAAATCTGCATGCGTGAAACTAGGGTGAGAGGTCGGACACGAGGGATGGGAAAGTAGGGGAAATTATTAAAAGGAGAAGTAAGGGAAGTTAAGGCTAAGGAATTAGGAGAAGTGAAGGGAAATCATGTAGTAGAGGGAGAAGTAGAGAAGTAGAGGAAGTGATGGGAAATGAGTGAAGTGGAAAAAGGAAAATGAGGGAAGCGAAAGTGATGGGAAATGAAAGTAGGGAAAGTAGGAGAAGTTATGCCAAATAAAGAGAGAGAAAGTAGGGTAAGTGACGTGAATAAAAGCAGGGGGAGTAGGAAAGTAAAGGGAGATAAGAAAGATGAAGTCGTGGAAGTGGTTGGAAATCAGTGGAGGTTAAACGGGAAAAGTTACGTGCGGAAAAGTAGGATAAGTAATGGACACAAAGAGGAGGAGTAGGGTAAGTGATAAAAAGGGAAAGGAAGGGAAGAAGAGATAGTAAGGGGTGAGAAAGTGTGGAAGATGATAGAAATAAGAGGAGGTGAAGTAGATGGAGTTTGCAAAAATAATGAAGGGGGAGTGGAGGAAATTATGGGAAATAAGTGAAGCAGAAGTATGGGGTGCAAGGAAAGGGAAAGTAGGGAAAGTAATGGGAAAGAAGAGGAGAGAAAGTAGGGAAAGTGAGGAAAAATATGGGGAGGGAAAGCATAGAAATTGAGGGGAAATGAGGGGAAATGAGGGGAAATGAGGGGTGGGTATGTAGGGGAAGTAGAGAAAGGGGAGTGTGAGCTGAAGAAGCGTCAAGAGGGTGGAGTGGAGGAAGAGGAAATCGGTGAAGTTCGGGTTGGGGTGGTAGGGAAATGTGAGAGGTATAGAGGAAGAAAAGTATGGTAGGGGGAGATTTGAAAAACATAATTAACGTCTTGATAGGTTACGAAACTTTTTTTTGTAGGTGAGTGGGGCCTACTTTGACGATTTTTTTATCTTTTAATGAAATCTCTTTGAATACTTAGAGATTTTTGCAGTCCTTTGAAATCCTGTAAATTCTTTTGCAAATTTTCCAAATCCCTTTGAATTTTTTAAAATATGTGAAGATTTTTCAGCATCCTTTGAAAAGGATGAGAAAAGGAAAGAAAAAAAATCAGATCGTAACAGGGTGTTTTCTTTTCATCGGTAAAAAAGGTATAGTATCACTATAAGTGTGGTCCTATTTCATGCGATATCCCCTTCGCACACAGTCCGAAATCAAATCCGAAATGTAATTGCGTGGACAGCCTGTCGGGTTGCTTATCTGCGGCCACCATAGAAATCCACCGAATACATTACACGCATCGTTTAGATGATTGGCCCAGATTAGGCGATGGGAAACTCGTCACGGATTTGAGATAAGTACTCACTTTTTCTTCTCTGAGATTTATTATTTATTCAGTACCTAGACCTTCTCAAAATTGATCTTTTTTCCTGAATTGCTTAGAATTTATTTAAGAACGGGACTGAACATACTTTCCTATAAACCGTTTTATGAACCAAAAACAAAACAAACAAAAAAACTTACAAAAGAAAATTGCATTTTCAAATACCCCCATTCTTTCTGTATGCAATTTTTGGTTTCCAAAAATGTTTTACTGCTTGTCTCATTTTTCATTTTCCTTGATCATTAATATTAAAGTACCACCATTTAAGTCCTAAAATACTTTGAACATTCTATATTCAAATAATTAAATAAATTGATCAATTAATTAAATTTTAATTCTATGTTTACTTGAAACATAGAATCTTTTATAAACGGAATAAAACAGTATTTCAGATACAATTTTAAAATTTGCAAATTTATTATTTTATTTTAGACAAAAAAATGTCTTTTCTACTATAAAATATAGCACTTCAAGAAAATACTCGAATTTTCAACAAAATACCTAAATTTTTAACACAATAGTTGAATTTTCAACCAGAAAAGATAAATTCCCGACAAAAAGTGTCATAGTTTATATTTCAATAAAAAAAATATGAAATTTACACAAAAAAAGTTTTTTTTAAACCAAAAAGATGAATTTTCAACAAATAAAGATTTTTCACTAGAGAAAGAAAATTTTACTTGAATTGTTGATTCTTCAAACCAAAAGACTAATTTTTTCTACAAAAATTGAATTTACGAACAAAAAATACGACTTCAGCAAAAAATTATTTTTCCACAAAACTGATTTATTTTTATCAAACAAAAGTGAAATTTGAAGTCAAGAAAATTATTGTTTTCTACCAAAAAAGGAGAATTTCCAACTAATAAAGATCAATCTTAAAAATACTGGGATGTTACATTTCCAGTTGAGAAATTAATTCTAAGCCAAAGCCAATCGGAAGAATAAATTTTTAACAATGTAATTTAAATTTCAATTCGAAAAGAATTATTTTTAACAAGAAAGTTGAACTTTCAAACAAAGAGATGAATTTTCAACTAAAAATATAACTCTTTAAAAAAATGATTTCTTAACAAAGTAATTCAACCAAATCTTTCAAACAAAATATTTGAATAATCAAGCAAAGAAGAAGAATTTTTAACTAAGAAGTTGCATTTTCATTAAAAAAAAGAAATGTCTACCAAAGCGGATCAATTTATAAATCAAAAAGATGAATTAAAAAAAATAGTGGAATTTTTCGTTACAGAAGATTTTTATCCGAAACTGATGAAATTTCTCTCTGAAAAATTGGATTTTTATTTAAAAAGAAAACAAGTTTTGAAAAAAATAGTTGAACTGTCATCCAAAAAAGATTCCAGTTGACTTCTCAAGATAAAAATATGAATTTTTTAACCGAATTTTTTTTAACATAAATTTTTTCAATTAAAAGAGATTATCTTTTTACAAAATAGTTGAATTATCTACCAAATAGTTGAATTTTTATCCAGAAAAGCTTCATTTATTGAAAGTTTTTTTATTATTCAATTTTTTTTATTATATATATATATATAGACACATATTAATCGATTGAAAGTTTATTTTCTAAGACCGAAATATGAATTTTAAACAAAAAGTAAATTTTCCACGGAATGGTTAAATTTTCAACAAAATAGTAGAATTTTCAACAAAAAGTATGAATTTTCAACAAAATGGTTTTATTTTCAACCAAAAAAGTGCATCTTCATCCAAGAAAGATGTAATTTCTCTTAAAAAAGATGCATTTTTAATTTAAAACAAAGAAAAATTTTCAAAAAAATAGTTGAATTTTCATCCAGAAACGATTTTAGTCTTCTATCCAATCTCAAAATATTAAATTCAACCAAAAAGTAAATTTTCTGCAGAATAGTTCAATTTTCAACAATGCAGCAAAATTTTCCACCAAAAAATACGAATTTTCAACGTAATTTTTGAATTTTAAACCAAACCGTTGCATTTCTATCCGAGAAAGATGTAATTTCTGCTAAAGCAGGTGAATTTTGGAATCGGAAAAATGAATTTTCGAAAAAAAGTTGAATTTTCAACCGAACAGTTGCATTTTTATTCAATAAATATGGAATATTTCTTCTAAAACAGATGAATTTAATAAAAAAAGCTTGAAAAAAAGTTGAATTTTCATCCAAAGAAGATTCCAGTTAATTTCTAAACAACAAACTCAGAATTTTATGTATTTTAACAAGACTGTTAAATTTTCAAACAAGAGGATTTCAATAGACTTTTCAACAGGAAAATACAAATTTTAAACATGGAGTGATTTTTTAGGAAATAGTTGAATTTTTGATGAAAGAGTTGTATTTTTGTCCAAGATAGGTGTAATATTCCTACTAAAAAAACATAAACATTAAAATTGAAGAGACAAACTTTCAAAACAAATATTTTTTGGCGAAAAAAGATTCCAGTTGACTTATCAGCAAAAAAATATGAATTTCAAACAAAAGATTAATATACGAAAAGAGTTGAATTTTCAATCCGAAAAAACGAAGCGTTATTACCCTCCCTTTATAAATAACATCTGCATGAATTTTATGTGTTTTTATTTATCTGACGATAGAGGATCTTGACATGATCCCAATTGAAATCATGACTATCTGTAATTCTCCGTTTTGAGAGTGTATAAGTCCTCACTATTTCTTTTTTGAAGTTTATTATTTTCCTCATTACCTTATTAGTTTATCTATTACCTTCTTAAAATTGATGTTGATCGCTAAATTTTTTAGAATCCCTTGAAGAACGGATTGAAAAAATACTTCCTTATTAATTATTTTATGCACCAAAATCCAAATACGAAGAAGCTCACAATACAAAATCCTTTCCAGATCAATAGAAACAAATGAATAACAAAAAAAAAAAAAAAAAGCCGGATGAAAAGAAAAGAGTCAACAAAAACTTTGCATTCTACTAGGAACCACCATGTTTCGAAACCAATGCAGACTTCTTCATCAGGGATTAGTCATGGAAAAGCCACTGATATAATTGATAGAAACTGCTCTTAACTAACAATATCATAGTACATAAAAAGAAAAACATAAGGATTAATATATGAGACTTTATAGTCCAAAAGAAAAAATCGATTCATCCAATTAATAACCCCATCCCAAACATTGTTATATCTTAAAAGATTATTTTTTAGATCAACAGCAACATGAATTCGGTTTTCTCATTCTTTTCATGATAAAGAATCTTGGCATGATTCAAATTAAAATCGAGAGAACATGTAATTCTCTTTTTTAAAAGTATAAGTCATCACTATTTCTTCTCTGTGGTTTATTATGTATACCAAGCCTTTCTTAAAATTGATGTTAATCGCTGAATTTTTTAGAATCCTTTAAAGAACGAAATGCAATATACTTCCTTGTTACCAATTCTATGCACTAAAATTAGAACATGAAAATGCTCACAATAGGAAATCCTGTTTGGCTCATCAGAAACAAATACATGAAAAGAAGAAAACGGGCAAGAAAGGAAAGAATAAACTGAAACGAACCTCTCACTTTTGCAAAATTTTGCCTCTGTCTTTTTTATGCTACTGGAGACCAACATCTTTCGAAGCCTAAAAACTTTCTCATCAGACACCTGATATTAAAATAGATATGATATACATATAATATAGATATGAAAATAAGAAACTTATATCTATAAAAATTCACATTTCTGAAAATAGAAACAACGAGAATAATATATGAGACTTTATTGTCGAAAACGAATAATTAAATCATCCAATTATTAACCCCATCCCAAACATTGTTATATCTCAAAAGATCCTATTTTGGATTAGTAGAAGCCTTACCCTCTCTTCATAAATAAGATCTATATGAATTCTTTTTTTTTCTGGAGATGAAGGATCTTAACATGATCCCAATTAAAATCATGACCATCTGTAATTCTCCGTTTTGAGAGTACAGGAGTCCTCACTATTTCTTCTTTGAGGTTTAGTATATATTGAGACATTCCAAAAATTGATCTTGTTCCGTGAATGGATTAGAATTATTTTGTGATTAAAATTACATCTACTGTCTTATGTATCAAAATCAAGAGACAGCAATGCTCAAAAATGAAAATTACAGATCCAACTATTTTTTTTCCGGCTAACTCAGAGACAAATATATAACAAAAGAAAGAAGCGAGAGGAAAAGGAAAGAGTCAACAAAAACTTTTTCATACTACTAGGAACCACCATGTTTCGAAACCAAGTTAAGACTTCCTCATCAGGGACTATTAATAGAAAAACTACCGATATGAACAATAGAAACTGATATTAACTGACAATCTCATGGTACCTAAGAAGAAAAACATAGGGATTATTATATGAGACTTTATTGTCCGAAACAAAGAATCAATTTATTCAATCAATAACCCCATCCTAAACATTGTTAGATTTTGAAAGATTCTTTTTTAGATTGATAGCTTAGTTACCTTCTCTCTTTATAAATGACATCTTCATGAATTCTATCTGTTTATTCATTCCTTTTATAATGGAGAGTCTTTAAATGATCCTAATTAAAATCGTAACTTGGTGTGATATATCAAAACCTTCCTGAAATTCATGATGTTCCCCAAATGGATTAGAATTCTCTTACGATTGAAATGAAATCTACTCTCTTCATGTACCAGTTTATGTACCAAAACCAAAATACAAAAAAGCTCAAAAATGAAAATCACAAATCCAACTACTTCTTTCCCGGCTCATTAGAGACAAATATATAAAAATAGAAAAAAGCAGAAGGAAGAGGAAAAAGTCAACCAAAGTTTTTGTATACTACCAGGGACCACCATGTTTTGAAATCAATTTAGACTTCCTCATCAGGGACTGTTTATAGGAAAACTGCTGATATGAACAATAGAAACTGATATTAATTAACAACCACACAGTACATGAGGAAAAAGACATATGGATTAATATATGAGTTTATTGTCCGGAACAAAGAATCAATTTATCCAATTAATAACCCCATTCCAAACATTGTTGTAGCTCTAGAGATCCTTTCTTAGATTATTAGCATTGTTATCCTCTCTCTTTTCATAAATTACATCTACATGAATTCTCTCTGTTTTTTATTTCTCTCATTAAAAAAGGTATGGACAAGATCTCAATTAAAATCATGACCTTATGTAATTCATGTTTCACTATTTGTTCTGTGAAGTTTATTATACATCAAGACCTTCCTAAAATTGATCTTGTTCCCTAAATTGATTAGACTTCTTTTATGACCGCAATGAAATCTACTGTCTGATGTACCAGTTTAGGTACTAAAATCAGAACGCAAGATAGATCACAAATGAAATTTATCTCCCAACTACTTCCCTTCTGGCTCATTAGATACAAATATGTAACCAAAGAAAAAAAGCGGGAGAAAAAGGAAAGAGTCAACCA
This sequence comes from Andricus quercusramuli, assembly GCA_932178445.1. Taxonomy (NCBI): domain Eukaryota; kingdom Metazoa; phylum Arthropoda; class Insecta; order Hymenoptera; family Cynipidae; genus Andricus; species Andricus quercusramuli. The sequence continues at coordinate 235,081 of CAKNXH010000185.1, forward strand.
AAACTTTTTTTATACTACTCGTACTAGGGACCACCATGATTGAAACCAATTTAGACTTCCTCAACAGGAACTATTTCTTGGAAAACTACCGATATGAATAATAGAAAATTATACTAACTAACAATCACGTACTACCTGAAAAGACAAAAATTGGGATCAAAATGAGACTTTATTGTTCGAAACAAAGAATCAATTTTTGCAATTGATAACCTCATCCTGAACATTGTTATATCTCGAAAGCATTCTTCTTCAGATCAATGGCTCTTTACCTTCTCCTTTTATGAATAACATCTCCATAAATTTCATGTTTTTTTTACTTCTCTCACGATAAAGGATCTTGGCATGATCCCAATTAAAATCATGACCACGTGTGATTCTGTTTTGAGAAGAGATATGTCTTCACTATTTTTTCTTTGACGTTTATTATATATCAAGATCTTCCTAAAATTGATAATGTTTACTAAATTCATTAGAATTCTTTCATGATCAAAATGGAATCTACTTCCTTATGTATCAGCTTGTGTGCAAACATCAGAACACAAAAAAGCTCACAAACGACAATTAAAAATCCATCTACTTCATCTCCGGCTCATCAGAGACAAATCCATAACAAACAAAAAAAAGTGAGAAAAAAAGGAAAGAGTCAACTAAAACTTTTTTATACTGCTATGGTTCACCATTATTTAACACCATTTTAGACTTCCTCATCCGGGAGTATTTATAGAAAAACAACCTATATCCTTCATATAAAAACAGGTAACCTCCATTGGTCCAGATCATGATAGTCGCCATTTTGTAATAAATGATACGCTAACGAACGTCGGATAGCGGAAAACGTGACTTTAGTGTTTGCAACAAGCTACGGAGCGCTATGCAAAATCTCCCTGTTATCGGTGATCGATAATATAAGAAATCTACTTTTATACTTCTGTTGATTTTAATTTCATTGAAATATTCGCATTCCAGTCACATAATTTTTCAGGTGTTCTTGAGCTTGTGAAATGAGTATCTGAATTAAATTTCCAAAGTTGTGCATACGTATGTACACTAAGTACATACGTTACATATGTACATAGGTTTCAAATTTTTTTGAATTGCGATTCACATCATATCTAAAAATAGTTCCCTCTTTCTTTTTTAATAACATCTACTACATTCTATCTATTTGTTTTTCATTTCTATATATCGTGTGTTAACCTAATTTTCCTAAACTCTACAAAATGTCAGGAATTTTCCCTATCCTTCAATTTGCATAATTTGGAAATGGTAGGGAATTAACAAAACCATATGGGAGGGAACATTTTTTAAAATCTTTTTTCTCTGGAGGGGAAATAAGAGGAGAAGATGTGGAGGAAGTAAGGGGAGGACCATTGAAGAAAGGGGAGTCAAGGGGAAGTATGAGAGAGGAAGGACGGTGAAATGAGAAAAAGGGCAGTAGGAGTAGGAAAGTGATGGGTGGTGGAGAATCGGAGGGAGATGTGGAGAGCGGAAGTAGAGGATGGGAAGTTATAGTGGAGAGGGGGTGTAATGGGAGAGGAAGGAAGAAGAAGTGAAGAAAAGGGAAGCAGTAGGGAAGTAGGGGAAGTGATGGGTCGATAGTGAGGAACGTATGCAGAGGGGAAATAGATGAAAGAGAAGTAGGAGAATGGAGAGGTAGTGAGAGGAGGGGAATAATGAACAAAGAGGGGAAGTAGGCGAAAGGAGGTGGAGAAGGGAAGGGAAAGTATGGAAGAAGGAGATTTGTACAAATTGATTAACGTCTTAGTAGCCTACACAGTAAAATAAAAGCAATGTCACAAATGTTTTGTCCACATAAGAATCATAAGCATTTTCACACTTCATGTAGCATTCAGAAATAAATCAAACAATATCGCCAAAAAATACATTGTTTTGATGATACTCAAAAAACGATCAAAAATATCGATCAATGGAAGGGGAAATTTGTACATCTCTTATATCAGTCGCTTTCCTTTGTTGCTGAGGAACGTCTTGGGGTAAGTAGGGAGGCTTCGAAGCGTGGTTCTCTCCCTTAATTTAAGGGAAACATTCGACCAGGGTGGCACCTCGATTGTAGACTCTAGAGGGTAGAAATCTCTGTGGCTCCAGTTCGCTCAAGGTACACACATAGAGAAACAGAGCACGTAATGGCGTGTCGGAGTTAACCGGTTGATAACCATCAGTTATAATTAACTCAGGCCAACCAGCGAACAAGCCAACCCTGGTAACTACTCCCACCTCGTCCTCCTACTTCTCGCTTCTCTTAATTCTCCACTGCATTACCGACAGACCTCATACGTATATACTAGGGGGAGGGGGTGGGGAAGAGCGGTGATTACGAATGTGGGGTTGTTCGATGTCTGGAATAATTTCCAACTTGTTAATTTACCTCTCTGATTAGCTACCTTCGATCAGCTCCACTTGATTGTACTCACACCTCTTCTCAGCCTGCAACACCGTCTTACATCTTACTGATTCAAAGTCTAGGTCTCTTTGATCCAATTGCTTGACTATAGATTAGGTATCATTCTACGGTTTCTGCAGACACTTTTCTCAAGTTACTTACACAAAATAGGGTTTTGCAGCCTGTTAAGATGTTAATTGAGTCTTTAAAGCCTTTCCTTTTCCGTCTTCTACTACCTTACATTCTCCTACTTCCAGTCCTCTTACCTCTACACCTACCCCAACTTTTTCCTTCTCTAGGTCCCCCTTTCCTTGCTTCCCCAGCTTACACTTCCATTCCCCTAATTCGCTTTCCCACCCTCAATGAGGATATTTTAAATATTTGAAGGAATTTATTGACAAAAAACGAGGGGAAGGGAAAGTAGGCAAAATAAGACTGCATGAGGAGTGGGAAAGTAGGGGAAGTAAAGGATAATTAGGTAAAGGGAAGTAGGTGGAGTGAGAAGAAATAAGGGGAACTTAGGGAGGAGAGGTGGAGAAAGTTAGTGTAAGTGATGGAAAGGAGGGGAGTAGGGGAAGTGATTATTAATGAGGGTGAGTAGAGAAGATTCCTCTTCCCTATTCCTTACTCACCCTCATTATTAATCACTTCCCCTGCACCCCCTACTTTCCCTCACACTAACTTTTCCTACTTCTCCTCTTTAATTTCTCCTTATTTCTGCTCACTACACCAACTTCCCTCTCCCTAATTTCCCTTTGTTTCTCCTACTTTCCCACGCCCTATTTAATCTCATTTTCCCTTCTTTCCTTTCCCCTCGTTTTTTTTGTGAATAAATTCCTTGAAATATTTAAAATATCCTGAAATATTTGAAAGTCCCTGCTAATCTTTGAAACCTTTTAAAATCCGTCAGTTCTTGTAGATACGTTTTTTTTAAATCCACTCAAATAATACAAAATCAACTGAAATTTCGTGAAATTACATGAAATTTCATTAATATTCCTAAAACTCTTTTAAAATCGCTCAAAATAATTGAAATCCTCCGAAATCCTTCCAAATCTTCCACAATTTAAGAAAATTCTTGAAAACTGCCTGGAATTTTTTAATTTTGTCAGTTTCCCTGAAATATTCTTAAATTTTTGAAAATCCATAAAAATCCTTTGAAATATTTAAAATTTTCTGAAATCCCTTTCAATCACTGAAAATACCCTCAAAAAACAACGACAAACAGATAAATCCAACCAAAAATCAGGAATATTCAATAAAATAGTTGAATCCTCAACCAAAAAAGGTTAATTTTCAACCAAGAAATATTTTTCAGCGAATAAAAAAAATTCAATCGAATTGTTTAATTTTGAAGCCAAAAAGGCAAATTTTCTATAAAATAGTTGAATTTTCACCCCGAGAGTATAAATTTTCAATGAAAAATGTAATTTTCAGTAAATAGTTGTATTTTCGGCCAAATTAATAGAATTATCAAACCAAAAATAAAAATTATAAAAAAAAGCTTCCAACTAAGAAGATTAATTTTCAACTTAGAAAGATTTTTCAGCCGAAAGAGTAATAAAATTTAAAATAAATGGTTAAATTATTAAGTTAAAACGACAAATTCTCTACAAAACAGTTAGAAGTTGCAATTTTAAACTGAAAATATGAATTTTCGACCAAAAAGTAAATTTTCATGAAATAGTTGAATTTTTTTTTCTAAAATAATGATATAATTCTTTTTTTATTTTCGGTTTGAAGATTATTTTTAACCAGAGAAGAAACATTTTCAACAAAAAACTGCAATTTCCAGTCTAAAAAGACAAATTTTCCACAAAACAGATGAACTTTCAACCAGAAAATATGAATTTTTAACAAAAATTTTAATTTTTTATCTGCAAATATGAATTTTAAACAGAAGAGTTAATTCTCAACTACATTGTAGAATTTGGAACTAAGAGGTACCAATTTGCAACCAAAAATGGAATAGATGAATTTGCATTTCAGAAAATTGATTTTTAAGGAAAAAAAACGAATTTTCAAGAAAATACTTAAATTTCGACTAAAGAGAATAATTTGCAATTAATACAATCAAGTTTCAATGAAGGATTTGAACTTCCAACCAATCAATTAAAAAAATTAACTTTGGAAAAAAAATTAATTTTCAACCAAATAGGTAATTTTTTTACAACGTGTTTCAATTTTCAACCAAAAAGGATGGATCCTCAATAAAATAAATGAATAAATAAAAATTGAATATTCAAATTTTCAACTGGAAACGATCAATTCCATGCTGAGAGTGAATTTTTTTAATTTTCAGTTAAAATAATTCATTTTTAACAAAAAAAAAAAAAACTAATTCCTAACAAAATTGTTTAATCATTAACTTCGCATCTGAAATTTTTCTCGATTTGTTTTCCCGGGATCTTTCGGATCGCTGAATCCGCATCTGGGATCAAAATTTTTGAATTTCAAAAATTCTTATTGGTGGGAATTTTGTTGAAAACAGAATTAATTACAAAATTAATATGGCTGAAAATCCTGAAAAATACTTTAAGGTGTACATGAGAAAGCACTAATTTGTACTATTTGATCATTCATGGTATTATTGCAGTTTAAATTTTGCAGTTACAAATTTAAAGAGTGCGAAAAAAGGTGGGACAAAATATTTTCCAGGATTTCGGTGAAGACTAATTCAATTCACATTTAAGCGGAACAATGAAAAAAGAGAAAAATGGGATGATGGGAAAAGAGTCTAAAGTCATGCTCTCCGATTCTTCACTTGTACATTAAAAACACTAATTTTAATTTTTTCAAACATCTCAAAGAACTGTTTTTCAAATTCATATTTTCCATGCCTGACGTTACATATTGTGTGAACCCCTTTCCCCCATAAAAAAAACAAATCGTCACAAAAAATCGTCACTGTCCCTGGCAGTCTGACGTAGTTTTTGTAAGACTTCTTAGGGCCGATCAGAATGATTTTTACCAGGTTGGTTTTTCAAAAGTCCGCTTCAGGTTGACGTGCCTGAATGTATCACGTCACCTCGCGCGATTTTCTCACCATGTCTCCTATGGCTAATACGCATTGTTGAGCGACATAAGCTCATAATTCATCGGCTCGATCCGAAGCGTGTACACTGTACAACTATACAGCGAGAATCCACCAGTTCGCAGTGTCGTGGGCTGTTGGCACGTCGATCCCCCTTTACGTACTTGCCCATCATAGAAGCTTCGCAGGATTTCCAAGCCGTTATGCAACTAAGCCACCCTCGGATGGATGCAGACCACATGGCCCATACGTATAAGTACGGTTAAACGAGACCTTCCGTTATAATCGAGATGTTATCGATGGATTTCGACTATTAATAGGAGCTACGTAAACATAAGGTGGTGAGAATCATTCTCCATTAAATGAAAAGATGGTATCAGTGCCTAAAAATAAAATCGCTGTGAGATAGTCAAGCTGAGTTACCTTGGTTTTGAGGAAAAAAAAGTTATTCAAAAAATTGTGTCTTTAGTGAGACTCTGATGTAATGTAACTTGAGCAAGGACGTTGAAGAAGCGCCGGCTACCAAAAAACACTATAGCGGCACGTCCCAATGTCAGGTATTTCTTCAGCGTCCGCGCTTGAAAGTTCCTATTTTTCCTGATTGAGAATAAAATTTCTTGCATAAAAATGAAATCATTGCGAGATAGTTCGGACGAATTACGTTGGGCATGAGGCGAAAAAAGTTATTTAAAAAATTGGAGGAATTTATTTTGTATGATCTAGATGTGATTGATGCTACTTCTTGACGCACTTCCCCAAATTGTGCAGGCATAGGTTATGATTGGTTGGATGAACATTTCGTAAATCAGGATTCCACATTCAGGTTTTAGTCTCGAGTGTCTACTAATAATAGGATTTAAACGCAAGATAACCCCGAGAGCTTTCCCTTCAATTTCTTGAATGTTGCTTCCAATTAGGACGTTTATGAAGTTTACCCCCTAGGTATTTTAAGGAGTTTTTTCATTCTATTGGTTCATCAAACATTTTTGGTGGATCTATTCTACCGGGCTTTCTGATTGAAAAAAGAATTGATTTTGACTTTGCTACATTGATTTCTATTCTCCGAAGCTTAGCCCATACCTCAATGATTTCAAGACCTTTGTTAGGTAATCTTAAGATTTCCGGAACTGACCAAGAAGAAGTAAATAGTGCGGTGTCGTCTGCAAACAATCCTATTGTAACTTCGAGGACCTCAAAAAAGTCGTTAACGTAGATAATAAAGAATACGGGTCCAAGCATACTGCCTCGGGGCACACCTGTTTGTACGGGTTTCTCTTTTGGTAGTGTTTGGCCTATTTTGAGTGAGAATTTTCTGTTGGAGAGATAAGAATGTATGAAATGGGTAAGTCTGCTTGGGAAATTGTAATTTATTAGTTTACTGAGCAGTCCTACATGCCAGCCACTATCAAAGGCTGTTTCTGCATCGAGGAAAACAGCTCCAGTATGTTTTCTTTGATTGCAATTTAAGCTAATGGCTTCGGTAAGTTTAAGCATCATCTACTGCGTAGAGTGACCTTTTCTAAAACCGTATTATTGTGTTTTAAGGATGCTTTTGTTCTCGAGGTGATAGCTTACGCGAGTGAGTATTATTTTTTCAAAAATTTTGCTTATTGTTTCCAGAAGACTACTGGGCCTGTAGCTGGTTGGATGATATGGATCCTTTCCTTCCTTCTGAAAAACTGAAATGTGAGCTATTTTCCATGAATTAGGGAAGTAGCTTAGTTGAATACATGGAATTGAAGATAGTGTCAAAGAGTTAGACAAGAGATTGGACGTTTTTTGAGGACTCAGTTTGAAATTGAGTCAGAACCATGTGCTCTGTTGTTTCTAGTAGTTTTAATTTGTTTTGTTAGTTCCTTATGGTTTCTTTTCTTGAAATTATCGGTACTTGGGATTTAAAGGAAATTAGAGACAATTTTTTCACATTCAGCAATGTGATGAGGATCAGATGGCTTGTCACGTGGAGCAAAGTGACTTTTATAACTTGCCAAAAGGAGATTCGCTTTATCGGTATGAGAAAGCGCAAACGTTTGATCTGTATTTTTCGGAAGGGGAACATCAGTTCGCGGCTTCGCTAGGGCTTCAGTCATACGATATATAGAGTTATCTTTAATTTGAAGTTTACCGACTCCTGTATTCCAATTTTCACTTCGGAGCTCTTGAACTTCGATTGCAGTAATCTTCCGAAGGAGGCTAATGATGTTTTTAAGGTTATAGCTTTTATTTCCTTGATGTATTCGGCAGAGTTTATTATGAGTGTCGATAAAGTCTTTGATCTCGGGGCTGAGAGGTAGCTCATATTTGCTAATCGTAGTCTGAGTGACTTAAGCTTTAACAATACTTTTTATGCTAAGGGTATGATTAGATATGGCTTCATCGATGCGTGTAGTGTTTGTTGGTGGAGGTTCGAAATTAACACGAGTTTCTGGGGTCGAGTTGAATCTTCGCCAATTTGCTTTTGCAAAATTATAGCGAGGCGCAACCGGAGCTTTTTCACAGTTTTTAAGAAGGCTTAGAAGAACTGTTCAATGACCGGCGTTATTCATCAATTGTAAGAGTGTCATGATTGTAGAAGTCAGTTTTGGTGATTGCGAAGTCTATGCGGTCAGATTTCGGCTTGATGTTGTTGGGGGAGAAGGGGAAGCGAGTCTGGTGCGGAGATGGACAGATACTGGTCGTTTATAAATTCAAATAAATGTTTTCCGATTTGGTTGTTGAGCATTCAGGTCCCCTGCAGCAGTTACCAAGGGTGCAAGTTTGAATATTTTTCTGTAATCATTTCTTGTGAATTTGCGAGAGGGAGTCTGGTAGAGCGAGATGATGGCATATGGTTTCCCGTGTATTTTGATTTGTATGGCTGTAGCTTCAAGGGCTTCAAGTTCAGGAAATATTTGTTTCGCGGTGATCAATATTTTCTTGAATTAGGATCTCGGTGTCTCTATCAGTGTTATCACGATATACCTTGTAGCCGCGATCAAGATTGATTTGTATGTATCTTGAGCACGGGCGTTGGAGAAGTGTCGGCTACCAGGAAACACCAGCGGTGCGTCCCAGTGTCAGGTATTTCTTCAGCGTCCGCGCTTGTAAGTTCCTATTTCTTACGTTGGGTATGATGCAAAAAAAGTGGTTAACAAAATTTTAGCTCTATTGAAACTCTGGTGCATTATGTCTTGGGCACGGACGTTGAAGACGCGCCGGCTACCTGGAAACATCAGCGGCGAATAACAGTACCAGGTGCTTCTTCAGCGTCCGCGCTTCTGAGTTCCTATCCTTCTTGATATCAAGTTGAAAATCCTTTTTCTAGGCCATACTTCACGGAATAATATCTAATATAATGAAAAATTTCACGATAAATAACCAACCAAAATCTTTCTAGAATTCAATTTTTTTTAATGCGTACAGCAGAGCTCAATCATGAATAAATATATACAAGAGCTCGATAAGTTTCAAAAGTGTACCTTCATCCAATTCTTGTAAATATTTCATAGCTTTCAAGCAAAAAATTAATTGGTGGAAGATTTCCAGTCATTAAAATTAAAGAATTCAAGCTTTTGTGGCTGAGAATTTCAAAAACTTGAAGTATCCAAAACTAACAGCAAACTAATGCATTCAAAATATAAGTCTTTTGAAACAATAACGAAATTGAACTATTTTTGGTTGAAATTTAATTTTTTTTTTTGAAATTCATATATTTTGTGGATAATGCATCTCTTTCGTAGAAAATTCATCTTCTTGGTTAGAAATTAATTTTTTTGGTTGAAAAATCCACTCTTTTGCAAATTAATTATTTCTTGAGAATCCATAATTTGAGTTGAAGATTCATCTCTTTGATTAAACATTTAACTAGTTTGCTGAAAAATGTCTTTTTTGGTTGAGAATTAATGTGGTTTGCTGAAAATGTAACAATTCCATTTTTGGTTTAAAGTTTATCTTTATCTTTCTGAGTTAAATTCATGTATTTTGTTGGAATTTATTCTTTTTGGTGAAAAAGTCATCCTTTTTGGCTAAAACTGAAATTGCTTGGTTGAAAATTGATCTTTTTTGGCTATGGATTCAACTGTTTTGGTGAAAATTCGTATTTTTTGGTTTAATCCAACTGCTTTTAATACAAAATAAAATTTTTTTTTCAAGTATTAATTATTATATCTCTCGCTGGGAATTACTTTTTTGCGACAAAAAACAACCACATGGTTTGAAGTTGAACTAATTTGTAAAAATTAATTTTTGTGGTTGAAAATTCATAATTCTGGTTGAAATTTCAACTATTTGGTCGTAAAATTAACTATTTGGTTTAAAATGAACTTTTTTGTTAGATATTTATATTTTGGTTGAAAATTTAACTACTTGAGTAGATAATTGAAGTGTTTGATTAATAATTGTTCAACTTTTCTGTTGAGAATTCGTGTTCATGTTGCTGGAAATAATTCTTTTTATTTTAACTTGCAGCAATTCCGTTTTTGTTTAAAAATTTTTTCTTCGTAAGTTGAAAATTCAACAACTATTTGGTAGAGAATTGATATATGCTGATGAATTTGTCTATCTGTGTAGAGAATCAATCAATTTTTTTGTTGGAAATTCATTAGCTTATTTGAGGACTCAACTATTCTGTTAATAATTTATTTTTCCTGACTGACAATTAACTTTCTTTTTAAAATTCTTCATTTCTGGCTTAAAAGTCGCCTCCTTTCTGAAAAATTTGACTTTTGAGCTGAAAAACTTACCTATGTTGTTAAAAATTATCTATTTTTCTATAGAATTAATTTTTCTGTTGAAAATTCATTTATTTCGTTAAGGATTCAACTATTTTATTAAAAATTCGTCTTTTTCGTTTAATGCAACTGGTTGATGATTCGTGGTTTTTAAAAATTAGTTTTTAACTGTCAATTAAACTGTTTTAGTTTAAGGTGGAAACTTATCTCTTTCATTTCAAAATTCAAGTAATTTTTTGGAAATTCATTTATTTTGTTGAAAATTGAATTAAAATCTATAATACTGTGAAATTCTTCGTTGAATTCAACTGGTTGACAATTCCTTTTTTTTGACATTTTTTTTTAACTGCGAAAACCATAGTTCCATTTTTGGTTAAAAAATTATCTATTTTAGTTCAAAATTCAACTATTTGGTTGGAAATTCATGTATTTTTTTTTAAAATTAGCTTTTTGGTAGAAAACTCATCTTCTTGGTTGGAAATTGATCTTTAAAGGTTAAAACCTCAGCTATGTGATACAAATGCAACTTTTTTTTCAATTTTAATTATTTTGTTCTTAATTGAACCATTTCATTGAACTCATTTTTTTTTATTCAATATTGAACAGTTTTGTTTTGAAATTTTGTCCTGTCTAATGGGAAATTCATCTTTTATGTTAGAGAATCCATCTATCTTGATTTGAAATTCATCTCTCTTATCTTAAAATGAACTTTTTCGTCGAAAATTCAATTTTTTGGGTTCAAAATTTTAATATCCTTCAAAAAATTTGTCGAAATTGCAGCTTCTAAATTTTGTTGTGTCAACAATATTGTCCTCTCCTGAACAGAACTTCCAAAGTTGTTTTTTGCAACAAGGCACACCGATTGACCATTTGATCATCTCTCTGATTTTCTGAAAAGAAGATTTTCCGTATAAGACTTAAAGATCAACTCGATAAAATAAGTGCACTTTTTTTCTGTAAGGGATATTTTTTCTGTAAGTAAGTTTTTTCTATAATAGGAAGCAAATTTATTTGATGTCTTATCAGAATGAAAATTTCTCACAAAGTGAGCAAAAGTGAATCCATCCATGCTCAATTCAACAAATGGAACTTCTCAGTAGTATTCAAATATGGTTTATCCGAATTGATATAATTTTGGAATAATTTCAGACATTCAAGGTTCGTTTTTTTTCCCAATGAAGAATATTGGTAAAACTGGGGAGCAATAATTCAATCGTCGATAAGTACTGCGCCCAATCCCTAAATCAACAGTCTGATTCAGTGGGCGCTATAACGAGGTAAAGCACTACTCGCTGGCAAAGTAAAAGTAAAAGGCCAATCTCAATCACTTTTCCAGCGTTCTGCCAGTTCAGCCGGCTCCGAGGCACCACTCAACTAATTCCTGCTAAGCAGAACAAATGTTTTCTTTTGGAACGGAGCGAGCCGTAAGTGAGCGAAAGACCGTTTGCGCGAGTCCGCGCGCGCAATCATCGCTAAGTCTTTTAATTTCCTATATTGGGGGGATTGCTCGTGCACGAGGGTTGCACGGGGCGGTAATTGGCTGTCAGGGTTTCCAGTCCTACCAACCGACCGACCAACAACCCCGAGAGATTGGTATCGCTTATAATTAACTTCTCCGTGCCACGAAGCCATCGTTTCTATCGGCGTCGACGGAACAGAGAGAGAGAGAGAGAGAGAGAGAGAGAGAGAGAACTTTGTTACTACCAGAAAGATCGCCTGGGAAATCCCATAGACAGAAATACGTCCATTTCCAGCGTCGTCGATCCTTGTAGATTCCCCAATCCGCTTGCTGTACCAATTGTACTGCTATTTTATGTCCAATTAA
>CAKNXH010000185.1:247059-275813 GCA_932178445.1 Andricus quercusramuli
CATAATTACGTGCGGGATGGATGCAGAGGTCTGTAATCCTTGAGTCGCTCCGTGTCCTCAACACACCATTATACGTTTAAAAAATGTGAAGTGCATTTTTCGAAAATTTGAGCATTACATGCGTTGTTCAAAGTGGAGTTAGTGGACATTTTGAATTATTTTTTTTTATCTCATAATTTTTGCTCTTTAGTTGGAAATTTAACTATTTTTGTGAAAATTAGTTTATTTTTTGTTGACAAATAATCTTTTCAGTTAAAATTCATCTTTCTAGTTCAAAGCTAATTTCTTTAATTAAAAATTCAACTATATGGTTGAATATTCATCTTCTTTTGGTAGAAAATTATTCTTCACGTTTGAAAATTAATCTATTTTTGTTAAAAATTATTCTCTCTATTTGAAAATATAACTATTTTATTGAAATCTTTTTTATTAATTTCTTTTTCATAGTTAAAAATTCATGTACTTTTTTGAAAATTAATATTTTTTTGTGAATTATTATACTTCTCGTTGGGAAACGGTTGAAAATTTACGGTTTTTTTATCTTCTTTATTGAAAATTTAACTATTCCACTTTGGATTGAAAATGAATGATTCTTAGTCGAAAAATGAACCATTTTGTTGAAAATTCGGTTTTTCTTATTCGAAAATTCGTCTCTTTTTATTGAAAATTAATCTCTTTCGTTGAAAAAAATCTTTTTGGTTGACAGTTCATCTATACGGTAGAAAATTCACTTTTTTAGAGAAAGTTATTTTTCTTGCTTGAAAATTTATCTAGTTTGGTTAAAAATTAATTTTTTTGCTTAAAAATTAAACTATTTTGTACAATTTTGTTTGCTTGTTGAGTATTATTTTTTTCAACTGGAAGCTTAAGTATAGTTAAAAACTGTATTTTTTTTAGTTAAAAATTTATCTTTACAGTAGGAAATTATCCTTCTGGTTTGAAAATTCATCAATTTTTGTTAAAAACTAATTTTTTCAGGTGAAAATTCAAATATTCAGTTTAAACTTCTTTTTTTATGTTTGAAATTAAAACACTTGTTCGAAACTCCTTTTTTTCAAAACTATTTTTTAAACTTAAAATTAAATAATTCCAATCGTTGTCAAAAATTTATCTTTTCCGGCTGAAAATTCAAATATGTTTGAAAATTGATGTATTTTGTTAAAATTCATCTATCGGTAGAATATTATTATTTTAGTTGGAAGGCTGTTGGAAATTTATCGATTTTATTGAAAATTTCTTTTTTTGTTTCAAAATTAATTTTTTTAACTGAATATTTAACTGTTCCATTTTTTTGTAAATTTATCTTTTTAGTACAAAAGTATTCCTTTTGTTGGAAAAATGTTTTTTTTCGGTAAAAATTATTTTTTTGACTATATACCATTTTCAGTTGAGAATTTAACAGTGCTCATATTTATTTGGTTGAAAGTTGAAATATTTTGTCGAAACTTTTTTTTTTTTTTTTTTTAGTTGAAAATGATTTCTTTAATGAAAATTTATTTATTTATTTTTGGTTAAAAAATTATCTTTTTTGAGTTAAAAATTTAGGTATTTTTTGAAAATTCGTAGTATTCGTTAGAATATTATTCTTTTTCGTTTTAAATTCTTTTCTTCCGTTAAAAATTAAACTATTTTCTTGAAAATTAATTTATAAACCATAGAGGTCTCCACCGAAAAAAACTGCTGTAAACAATTAAAAACATTAATCCCGCAGAAATTAGTTATAAATATTCGTTACCATTATTACTTGCGGGATGGATGCTGAAAGCTGTCATCTTTGCGTCGCTCCGTGTCCTCAATGCACGTCATCAATCCTTGTCTATTCCACAATACGCCATACAAGTACGCAATACAATTGCTGTATCAATTGCACTGCTATTTTATGTCCAATTAACAGAAGAGATGTTGCTAAATTCTATTAAGTTGCATATTTCGACGCATTGGTGGGTAAATTACTTATCAAAAGGAACTTTTCACTCTGAGCGCTACGACAGGCAAAAAGAAATTAGTTATAATTATCATTTAACATCATTACTTGCGGAATAGATGCAGAGAGCTGTCATTCTTGGATCGCTCCGTGTTCCCAAGACACACGTGGTTTCCGCTGGGCCATTATTGTGTGGTTGTTGAATCTATTTTTGATTTACTTTTAGAAATAATTTACATTTATTTCGATCTTTACCCAGGATTAAATCACTTCTAGGCACTTTTCTTTCTTCAATAAATTATTAGTTTATTTTTAAAAATAATGTCACTATACAGTCACTTCTTAAGGAGTGACTGTATGTGAAAAAAGCAAAACAGATTATTTACAAAAAAACTTTTTTCAATCAATTAAAACAGATAACTGAAGTATTTATGAATTCCATTGAATTTTTTTTAGTTCTTTTGAATTCCCTTCATTTGATTTTATTCACTGGAATAATGTTTGGTATTGCTTGATTTTGTATGAATTTCTTCAAATGCTTTTGAATTCCCTTCAATAATTTTTTTAAATATTTTTGAATTCTTTTCAATTCACCTAAACTTATCTAAGATTTACAGTAAATCGTCATGAATACCATTGAATTCTTCTCTGTTTACTTAAGTTTTTCTAAGTTCACTCGAATGTTATTTTATTCACTGAAACTATTTTTGGTCAAGATTGATTTTGAATTAATTTCCTCAAATGCTTTCAAATTCCCATCAATTCTTGATCTACTTCAATATTCACTCAAATTACTGGAATTTTGTAGATTTTTTTTCATTTAATTTGGAATTTATTCATAATTTATTCTAAATTTTTATTTATTTATCGTAAATCCTACTTAATTCTTCTGAATTCACTTCAAGTTTTTTAATTTTTCCCTAATTCTTTCGAATTCAATTGTATTCTTTCAAATTCATTCAATTCAATTCAATTTGTTGATTTTTTAAAAAACTATCTTCAATTCACCCTGAAATTTCTCTTAACTCACCTTGAATTTCTGGGCACTTTATCAAATTTGTTTGGATTCCCTTGAATTTTTCTCAATCACTTCCAAATTTAATGAATTCAATGAATTTCTCCAATATATTGGAATTGTTTTCAATTCACCTGAACTTTTTGAAGATTTACAGTAAATCTTCACGAATTCCGTAAAATTCTTCTCTGTTCTCTAAAGTTTTTTCTTGATTTTTTTAAAATTTTATTGGAATTTATTCATAATTCATTCTGGATTTTCATTTATTCATTCTGAATGCTACTATTTTGGACTCCCTTGAATTTTTCTCAATTCATTCCAAATTTAATGAATTCAATGAATTTCTTCAATATTTTTCAATTCTTCTTTAATCGTCTCAACTTTTTAAAAATTCACCTTGAATCTTCATGAATTCCATCGAATTCTTCTCTTTTTACTCATTTTTTTTTAATTCACTCGAATTTTGTTTAATGCGTTGGTCTAAGTTTTTTAATTAACCTAAATTCGGTTGAAATCGCTTTGAATTCTGTTCGTTTTTATTTATTAGTTCTAAAATTATTATTTTAAAGAATTCTTTAAAATTTCTCGAATTTCAGAGATTTTCAAGGAATTTTTTTCTTCTCGGGCATAGTTGAAGGTTCTATGGGATTCCAGAGAATTTTCGAGATTTCGAGAGATTTCAAGAGATCTCAGTAAGTTACGTCTAATTTCAGCGAATTTTTTTTGAAGGGCTTTCAAAGTTTTTGGGGTACTTCAAAATATTTCAAGAAATTTCAGGAAATATAAGAAATTTTGAGGGATTCCTAATGGCTTTATCCCAGGTGCGCAGTTTGGAAATAATGAAATTGATTTCAAACTCCATAAGAAAAAGGATCGAAGCTTTTAGCTGAAAAAATGTCCTCTTTTGTCGGCTAGAAAATACTTTCCTGGGTCAATTTTGCATCCCAAACCAGCCCAGCTATTTTATATTCTTCAGTCACAAGTTTGCACTTTGGAAACGACTTCCCTTTTAGCAAGGAAAGATTCTAAACCTGGATCGAAGAAATTGCGAATTCAGTGACAAGTGTTTTACTTAATCTTTCCTTTCGTCTCGCAGATGTGTTTTGACTTTCAGTCCGTTATTTTCCTTCTCCGCTATCAGCGCATCTCAATTTGCCAACTTTCCTTGTGCACTGAGAGTCTCTAACTTTTAAAAAGCCTACTATTTTCCCGGTTGTCGCCGCGGAACGACGGGTTGAGGTTTAGAGAGAGAGAGGGAAAGTGGTGGAAAGAGGATATCGAGTGAAGGGGTGAAAGGAGAGAAAGATAGATAGAGATATAGGGAAGATAGAGAAAGAGGGAGAGAAGGGAGGTGGTTGTTGAGACTGCACGCCGAAGCTCGTAGAGGATTTTACAGGCAGAGGATTGTGGTCGTCTCCTGTAGTAGCAGAGAAGACGACAGTGGCGCGAAGAAAAGCTCTCTGAGTGCGAAGGATACGGGTTGGAGAGAAAAGGGGGTTGAAGTGAGAGGGAAAGAAAATGAGAGTAGAAAGAGGAAGCGTGCGTGACGTTGAGAGGGAGAGAAGGCATCGTGAAAGAGGCGAGAGAGTGAAAGAGGTGGAAGGAGGTGAGAGAGTGAAAGAGAAGAGAGTGAGAGAGAGGAAAAGTGAAAGGGGTGGTGAGGTCCTCCGAAGTCTAAGTAACATCCATTTCCACCCCCATCCAACCCCGACTCACCAAGCCCACCCCTTTTACTTTGCTTTACCTTATACTATACTTTACTTACTACCTCTGCCCACTTTTTATTTGCAATCTCACTTCTTTTCGCAGCTCGCACTTTAGTCCAGTGGTGCTCAATATGAACCCCTTGACCCTCACACTATCCACAAATATTTTGGATAAATGAGGTTTTTTCCAGGTCTGTCTATCTCTCTATCTGAGGGGAAGTGAGAGGAGATTACAAAAAGGAAATGAGGGGAAATTAAAGAGGGGAAGTAGGGAAAGGGCGAAAATGAGAGAAGGGAAAGTGGGGGATGTGATGGATAATGTCCGGGGGGAATCGAGGAAAAATAAGGGGGTGTAGGGGAAGTGACGAAAAATTAGGGAAAGAACGTAGGAGAAGTGAAAGGAAATAAGTAGAGGAAGATTGATAGAAATGAGAAGAGGAGAACGAGAAGGATCGTGGGTAAATGAGAGGTGGTGAAGAAGGGGAAGTGAGGGGAAATTAGAGGAGATGAAGTAGGAGAAAAGAGGAAATGCAAATGTGGGGAGGGGAAATGAAGGAAGAGTTGGGAAAGTAGGGGAGGGAAATTATGGACGGGGATATTTAAATGACTTAATCAACGTCTTAAAAGGCTACGAATGTAAAAAGTGCTAAAATTAAAATTAAAATTAATTTTTTTATTCAGAATAATGTAAGATGAACTCGATTTTTTCTTGACTAGAAGTTAATAAAAAAGTCACTTCCTTTTTTCAAAGAGTTCTGAACTGAAGAAATTATTTTATTTTATTTCGGTAGGTAATTTTCTTTTGTCGAAGAGATGCAGGTAGAAAAGATCAATCGAAATATTTTTATGTAGTTTTAAAAATACAAACATCAGACAAATTTCAATCAGATGCGTGCAAAAATGAAAAATATCAGTTGTTTTAAAAAAAAAAAAAAAAAGATGAATTTGAAAAAAATACAAGAATTTTGTACTAATGTTACTAATGTTTCTTGCACTCATAAATACTGTCAAAAATACTGTTTTTAGTTTGCTAAGCACTTTACTTATTAGTTTTGATCCTTGGAATATGGTAATTTATAAGGAAAACGGTTCACTGAACACAAACCCTATAAAAACAAATAAAAAATAATATTTGTTCATCTTAAAATAAAATGCATTAGTATCCGATAGGGGTTTGAACACTCTAAAAATCTTTTCAAACCTTTTAAAAATAAAAATTGGTTTGAAATATTAAAGTGTGTTTGAAATTCGTTGAAATTTTCTGAAACAACATGAAAATCTATTAGTTTTTCTGAAACCCTATGAAATCCCTTAACATAATTTCAAATACTTTGATAAAAATTGACAATTTTTCAAAAATAGGTCGTAATGAGCTGAATAATTTCGAAAGCGGGAAATTTGTAAAAATATTTTGCAATTCCTAGAAATCCTTTGAAATTCTTCAAAACTTTTAAGAACCCCTTGAAATCCTTCGGAATTCAATGAAAGCCCTTGAGATCATAGGAAATAATTTAAAATCTTCTGAAATCCCTCAAAATCGTTTGAAATCCCGTGAAAAATTTTGAAATGTTTTTACTTAAATGATAGTAATTGAAACTAAAATTAATTCATATATTTATATAGTGATGAAGAAGAGGAATAGGAATCTATAAGAATAACTTAAGATGTTGACGAACTTCAAAATTTAACCAAAATTTTATAATTGTTCTGATGAGGAAAATATATCTGTTTTCCTAACGTTGGCAGCTGCTATGCAATAAAGGATCTACCAACTAATCTCCTTCCTTTGGTCTGAAGTATGTCATAAACTAGCTATATATATTATTTTTTATATATATTATTAGTATGTTTTTACGGTTATATAAATAAAATGTTTCCAAGATTCTTGAAGAAATTCAATTTTTTTTGTTGAAAATTTCAGATGTGTCAAAGAAGAATCTAGAAGTTTCATATTTTCGGGTCGAAAATGCAACTGTTTTGTAGAAAATTGGTCTTTTTGGCTTGAAGATTCAACAATTTAGTAGGAATAATTTTGCTTTTCGGTTCAAAATTCGACACATTCGTTTCAAAATTTATCTCTTCTGGTGGAAAACCCCCTTTGTTGTTGTTGTTCAAAATTTGTATGTTTTGGTGAAAAATTAATCTGACTTGCTTGAGAATTTTTTGATTGAATTCAAGTGTGTTTTACTTCAAATTAAAATCTTTTATGTTGAAAGAAACGAACATTTTTATTGAAAATATAGCTCTTTTGTTGAAAAGTGTTACTTTGGTTTAACAATTCATCTTTTTTGTTAAAAAAAGTTCTGTAAAGGGTTCAGCTATTTTGTTGCAAATTTGTATTTTCTGGTTGAAAATTCAACTATTCAGTAGAAAGTTGAACTACTCTGTTTATTAGTCAGTTATTAGGTTGGAGGTTTATGATTTCAGTTGGAAATTTATTTATTTGATTGAAAATTCATATATTTTGTTAAAAACTAAACTGTTTTTGTGGAAAGTCCAACTGTTTAGTTTAAATGTGACTCTTTCGTTGAAAACTAAAAAAAAAAAATAATTTAATCACAGATGTAAGCGTATTCCTCATTTATTAATTGTATTACCCATAGGAACATCAGAATTATTGAAGACGACAATACGTGTTCAAAATTGTATCCAGCATTATCATTGACAAGGATTCCATTTTTGACATAACTCTAGAGTCATGTAAATTTCGCTTGAATGATGTCCCAAAATGCTATAATTTATAATAAAGATTTTTGAACAAATGTTTGTTATTCAGAAAATCTTCAATTTGAAATTGTGTCTTCCATCAGAGTTGAATTTGAAAATATTGATCGACCGTCTCTTACATGTATTTACTTGGTGAAAATATTATAGTTGAAACTTTTCGAATTATTAACAATTTTGAAAAAATTCTTTTTCGATAGGTCTCATCTTTCTGGTTTTATAGATCGGAAATAAATAACACGAAAATCATCATATTAGCCAAGCGACTATGTGAACAACTTTCATAAAAAATTTTTAGCTTTTCAAAGGACCTATAATTTTGTCCTTAACCATCCTTTGATGGGATTCGATATTTTGTTACTATTTATCGTTTGTAATTTAATACTAAAAATGATAATTATAAAATTAGAGGGTACATTATCTCGCGAATCATTATTTTCAAACGTACTGTAGGTATTATGAGCAGAAAATATATGATTTATGTTGATCTAAAATATCTTTTCACCATTTAATTTAAAATCGAATAATTCCCACTTTAAGTTTTTCGCCCATATACCCAATCCTTGTTTATACAGTTTACGTCTAAAATTGCAGAAAAAAAACATAGGTAAAATTTAGTGCAACTGTTTTCTGGTTATTCTATCAATTCACAAAAAAAATTGCCAGCTCTTCAGAATCGTCATATTCGTCTAAAAAAGTACAAATCTAATCAATTTCATAACTCTCCTTATGATTACAGCTGCTGTAAAAATGATCTATAAACGCCCTTGTTTGGCACTGTTATATATATCGTTATTTATTCTTATTTTCATCCAGTAGTGCTCTGGAATATGGGATTCAGGATTATGAGGAACCAATGGTTCTAACTCTATAAGATTAGAAAAATAAAAAATTTCCTGCTTTGTTCGTATATAATAGAAATAGTTATAAACCACTGAATTACACCTCAAAAACAAGGGTACATATGTATTGCGGCTAGTCTGGATATTTCCTTCATAAGTAGAACCATTCTTCATTCCCACGCGAAGAACGTTAAATCCCAACGCGGGAAACTCTCTTATTCCATCTGCAAATAATTTTTTGAAAAAGAATTGACATTAATGCATACAGATTTTGAACAGTGTTAACTTGAACTTTTTGAAATTTTGAACAATCAATGGTCAACAAAAATGTACTTTCTACTCACGAAACGAAAAATGTATTTTCCTAATTGTAAGTACAAGATACCGGCAAGGGATGAGACAGATTTTTTCTCACATTGCTACTAGTTTTGAACAATGAGTAATACAAACAACAGAATAGGTTTGGATTAAATAAAAACTTTGGTTGACGAAGGAGTGCCCCCGGGAAAGTTTCAGGCTATGAATTAAGACTGGGTATTCGGAATGCTCTAGGTTTGAATGACCTTAAGGAAAGACAATTGCAATAAAAAATACATTATTATTTATTATTATTATACCATTAAGCCGTTTCCCTTCCGGGGTAGGCGTAAATATTCTATGTGTGTCTGAAACACAGAGAAAGAGATGCGACAGAAGAATGGTAGGTAATAGAGTGTTGAAAAACGGACTCGAACTATGGTCAGGAGTGGACAGTGATTCATATGATGGCCAAAAAGTCGATCTGATTATAAATGAGAGAGAAAAACAGCTTGTGGAGGAATGTAAATAAGGTAAAGGTACCTATCATGAAACATGTCCCAATTATGAAACAGTTTGACAAATAATTCGATTTATAAATAATTGAAGGGTATATTCTTGAGTACAAATTACTATATTAATGATTATGAAAGGCAGGCTTCTTATCTATATTAAAAGGCAATATGGTTCTAAAGTTTTGAACACTAAAAAATAATTTTTTATCATGCCTCAATCGAAAACTTGACTTTCGACGCCTGTGGCGCGGGTCGAAAATCGAATTTTCAACCCTAGGGAAGAAAGTGACATGTTTAATAAATTAAATGACAACTTATGTTTTATAGATTTGAGATTACTGCACTTTTTCTGCATCACTTTTTATCACTTCTGCAATAAAATGTGTTTATATTATAATAATATAAATTATGTTATGTTGTCATCATATAATACTTGAACTTCAAGTTGAGCAAACTAATTGTCAACCAAAAAAATATGAATTCTCAAAAAATAGTTCAATTTTCAACCAAAGTGATCAATATTTAAATAAAATGATGAATCTTTAACCAGAATAATTGAATTTCAAACGAACCACATAAATTTTCAAAAAATGACAACTCTTCAACTGAAATGGTTGACTTTTCAACCAAAAAATGAATATTCAACCATAAAGATTAATTTTCGACAAGAAAATACGAATTTTCGACACAATATATGAATTTGCAACCAAGTTGTTGAATTTGCAACTGAGAATGATGAATTTTTAACCAATAGTTGAATCATACAGAAAAAAATTGAGAGGAATGTTCAACAAAGAATGGAATAGTTAAACGTTAAGTTAAACAAATTAATTTTTAACGAAAAAAAGACGATTTTCAATCAAACAGTTCAATTTTCAACTCATGTGATGAATTTTCAACTGTAATGATGAATCTTCAACTGGTATAGTTGAATTTTATACCAAAAAGGTACAACCAATTTTCACCAAATATTTTAATTAAAAGAAAAGATCAATTATCAATCAAACAGTAAAACTGTTGTCTAAAAAAGATACATTTTTAATAAAAAAAGAATAGTTACATTTTCTGTTCAAAAGAATAATTTCTAACAAGAAAAATTATGAATTTTCAAACAAAGTGATCAATTTTCAAATAAAATGATACATTTTCAACTAAAATGGTTGAATTTCCAACCAAAAATATTAATATTCAACCATGAAGATTAATTTTCTGAAAAATAATACGAATTTTCAACAAAATATGTGAACTTGCAAACATGTTCTTGAATTTACAACTGAATAGTTGAATTTCACAAAAAAAAAAAATGGAGAAGAATTTTCAACAAAAAATAGAATAGCCAAACGTTTGGTTGAACAAATTAGTTTTTAACGAAAAAAATGGGGTTTCAATCAAACAGTTCAATTTTCAACCAATGTGATGAATTTTTATCTAAAATGATGAATCTTCAACTGAAACAGTTGAATTTTATACTAAAAAGGTACAAAAAATTTTCACAAAATATTTCAATTTTTAAATAAAAGAGATCAATTATCAATCAAAGAGTTAAATTTTCGCCCAAAAAGATACAATTTTAATCGAAGGTAATATAGTTAAATTTTTTGTTAAAAAAACTAATTTCTAGCAAAAAAACAACGAATTTGCAACAAAATAGTTCAATTTGCGACTGGAATAATTAAACTTTTAGTAAAAAAAATTGATTTTCAACATCGTCGTTAAATTTTCAATTAGGGATGAATTTTCAATTAAAATGATGAATCTTCAACGAAAAGAATTAACTTTTTAAAAAGAGTTACACTTTAAATGAAGGAGTTAAATTTTTAACTTAAAAAGGTGAATTCTCAACAAACAATGTAATATAATTGAAATTTCAATTTTGAATAAAAAACAGTCAAGTTCGACCAAAAAAGACAAATTTTCAAGAAAAGTTGAGTTTTCAATTAAAAAATACTTCTCAGTCAACAGAGAAAACAAATTTAAAAAGAACTGTTGAATATTGAAAGAAAAATATGAATTTTCAAACCAGAAGATTAATTTTTGGCCAAGAAGCATGAATTTTCAATAAAACAGAGGAAGTTATTATTAAGTACAATAAAGGAAAGAAAGCGAAAAGGGTACTTATCCTAATATTTGAGTTACACTTTACTTTGACCAAGTTTCTTAAGTTTTGACTTCATCCTTCATGGTTGTTTCTTCTTTTTCATTCACCTAAATAAAAACTCATTCGCTATAACAAATATTTTTCAGCAAAAATAAAATATAATTCACTTCGTTCATTAGGGTGGTCCAAAAAATTTTTTTTCAAATTTTTATGGGGACACCCTTCAAATTTGTTCGAATCCGCACAAAAATAAATGCGTTTTTTTTTTTTTTTTTTTTGAAAAAAAATGATATTTAGGAGTGGCGCAAGCCCCATGAAGTTTAACATGTATTTCCCATAAGAAAAAAAGACGTTTTTGTAAATCTTATTCAGAATCCTCAATATTATCTCAATCGAGTTGAAATTCAACATTTCTCTTCACAATTAGCCATAGAATACGAATAAAAGATCACTTTTTAAATATGACCCCCATAAGTCTGTTTTATAGGGTCCCAAAGAAACCCCATAAGTGAAAAAATGGGTTTTGCGAGTTTTTGGCGCTAATTATGATTTTTTTGCGGGTTTTTTTAATGCGAATTATTTCTAATACATAAAATATGACTTTATACTGAATATAATATATTTTAATGAATTTTTTAAACAATTTATTACTGTTTTTAGCACTTTTCTCATAGAATGGAGTTAGAAAGACGCGGTTTTTTCACAAATATTCCATTTTTTGTCCAATTTTCAATTAGAGGGAAGTGATAGTTCATCAATGTCAACAATAGTGATTGTTTAAACAATTCATGAAAATTATTAATATTATATTTGAATAATGCTAGAAAGATGCGGTTTTTTTTTTAAATATCTGGCTTTTTGTCCAATTTTCATTTAGAGTGAAGTAATAATAAATTCAAGTTAACACAATAATTGTTTAAACAATTTATTATCATTGTTGATAGTATTCTCTTTGCTTAATTGGTAGAATGTTGCGGTTTTTTCTGAAATTTTCCACTGTTTGTCAATTTTCTATTAAGCGTGTCCTGATAATTAATTAAATTTAGCAAAAATAATTGTTCAAACAAATTATTATTGTTTATGACTATCTTCGTCTGTATCAATTGCGCCTGATAGTTGCAGTTTTCTGGCAATTTTCACCTTTATGTCCTTTTTTCACTTAGTGAGGTAATAATTAATTAAAGTCGACAAAAAAGTTGTTGAAACAATTTAATATTGTTCATAACTAACTTTTCTTACATAAGTGCTAGAAAGTGGCGGTTTTTTCTAAAATCTTTCACCTTGCATCGCCTTTTTATTTATGAACAAGTAATAAGTCAGCCACAACAAAAATTATTTTCCGATAGGTATTGTTGTTTTAAGTGAATTATTTTTGCTCTTTTCACAATGCTTAAAAAAATTGATTCAAAGAAAAAAAGCTATTTTACACGAAAGGCAGAAATCAATATTAAATTGTTCAAACAACTTTTTTGTTGACTTTAATTAATTATTACCTCACTAAGTGAAAAAAGGACAGAAAAGTAAACATAGCAGAAAAACCGCAACTATCAGGCGCAATTGATATAGATGAAGATAGTCATAAACAATAATAATTTGTTCAAACAATTATTTTTGCTCAATATAATTAATTGTTAAGTCACTCCTTATGGAAAATAAACAAACAGTTGAACATTTAAGAAAAAACCGCAACATTCTACCAATTAAGCAAAGAGAATATTATCAACAATGATAATAAATTGTTTAAACAATTATTTTGTTAACTTGAATTCATTATTAATTCACTCCAAATGGAAATTAAACAAAAACCCAGAAATTAAAAAAAAACCGCATCTTTCTAGCATTATTCAATGATAATATTATTAATAAGTATAATAAATTGTTTAAACAATTGTTTTGTTAACTTGAATTTATTATTACTTCACTGCAGATGAAAATTGGACAAAAATCCAGAAACTAAAAAAAAAAAATCCGCATCTTTCTAGCATTATTCAAATATAATATTACTTATAATTATAATAAATTGTTTAAACAATCACTATTGTTAACATTGATGGAATATCACTTCCCTCTAATTGAAAATTGGACAACAAATGAAAAATTTGTGAAAAAACCGCGTCTTTCTAACTCCATTCTATGAGAAAAGTGCTAAAAACAGTAATAAATTGTTTAAACAATTCATTAAAATATATAATATTCAGTATAAAGTCATATTTTATGTATTAAAAATAATTCGCATTAAAAAAACCCGCAAAAAAATCATGATTAGCGCCAAAAACTCGCAAAACCCATTTTTTCACTTATGGGGTTTCTTTGGGACCCTATAAAACAGACTTATGAGGGTGATATTTGAAAAGTGATATTTTACTCGTATTCTATGGCTAATTGTGAAGAGAAATGTTGAGTTTCAACTCGATTGAGATAATATTAAGGATTCTGAATAAGATTTACAAAAACGTCTTTTTTTCTTATGGGAAATACATGTTAAACTTCATGGGGCTTGCGCCACCCCTAAATATCATTTTTTTTCAAAACAAAAAAAATACATTCATTTTTGAGCGGATTCGAACAAATTTGGGGGGTGTCCCGATAAAAATTCGAGAAAAAATTTTTCCAATGCATTTTTGGACCACCCTAAGGGACATGGATTATGGAACACCGGTACAAGATTCCAAAATTTGTTTCATAATAGGTACATGATAGGCATTCATTGATATGAACATTTTCAAAACATATTCCACTATCGTTCAAAAATTAACGAAAATCTCAAAACTCGCTCAAAATTTGTCTCATGATAGGTACCTTTACCTTATGTATCGTTCAAATTGTTTTGGTTTAGAATAAAGCTAGCATTCAAAAGATTATTAATTATAGCAGCAGAAGGTTTTCCGGGTGTGATTTAGAAACAAAACTCTGTAAAAGAGTGGAAAAAATTCAGGTCGGATTGTTTATATGTTGATCAATAGTTGTCTGATTGATAATAATAAAGGTCAATGCTTTGTTCGTGCACACTAAAGCTTCGGCTGAGATAGCGGATACATTTATATATACACTACTATAACAAATAACAGGAAAACCTAAGAAATCATCTATTTTTGTGAATCCAACGTTATCTATGGCAAGTTTAAATTTTTACTTAAATTCCAAATAATTTCAAGTTAAATAAAATAATGTACGAAAAAACCTTCCGGTATGTTTTGAAATCGTTCTTGAAAATAGGCGTCAATTTGACTACATGCTTTATTTCTTAAGCATCGACAAATGAGAAACTGTACACATGTATCGGAACGGTTATGATTTCCTGATTCGTAAGAAAATTACCATCCATAAATATTTTGAAATTACAAATTAGGCGATTTTAAATTATTCACACTTTTCAGGATTCTTATGCACTACTTTTATACATTACATTACACTTATACATTTCTGTTCTCAATTTTCAAAATTTTGATTTTTCGGCTCACCCTTATGCAGCCATTAATAATTTTTATCATCTTTTTATGTTTCCAAATTGGAGGTGTTTCGAAAGCTTGAAGTTGAAAATATTTGTTCGTAAGTCTCTTAATTATTTGGTTTAAAGTGTTTTATAAAACTGTAAATCTCATTCGTGCTGTTTCGAACAATGGTACAAAATATCAATTCGAGTTGTTCGACAGAGAAAAAATATTATACAGTTCTTAATACAAAATTACAAAATCTATATCATATTTCTGATATGTTATTATATTATTATGCACCGTCTACTATTATAAGAGATTCCGTAATACTAGACAGTTGGTATACATTACAATGAATCAAAGCCTCGTTAGATATAACGTTGGGTAGAAAAAAAATTAATGTTAAGGCTGGAAACTTTAGAAACAAACAATTGTACATAAAAAATCTCAAGTAAATGCTTTTAAGAACATAAATGTCATATTTATCATACATAATGATCTTAATGTTATGTTACACTTACGTTCAAAATGCAGGTGACCTACTAACGCAAGGAATAGAATTTTTATATAAACCTTCATTCTTTCTCAATACACTCAGTGATAGAGAACATAAATAGATTTTTTTTTAAATTTTGTATGCACTGGCATGAAAAATTATTGCTATATATACTAGCTGTTGTGACTTCCACCACATAACAACTCATCATTTATTCGTTAGAGTAAACATGGTGCAATGGGAGAAATTTTTGATGTCGGTTGAGATTGATTTCCTTATTTGTTAAATTTACTACGTTTTGGGATCCTCTAAAACCAAAAAACAAGTTTTTACGAATGTGTCTGTCGGTCTCTATGTATGTATTTATGCATCTATGTTTGTCTGTGAGCACGATGACTTTTATAAGAATTAATCTGTTAGATTTTCCTTTGGTACACTCTTTTAGTGTCGGAAACTGAAAGTCAAGTTGATCAGTGAGCCATTTTGGATTGAAATTCAAAAAGTTAGAGCATTTTCAAAATTGATTTGACAATTTTTTCCAGATTTAAAAATTCTATTTACGGCTATTTGTAGCACTCAAACAGTCGAACAATTTATTTCAAGAAATTTTTTAATAAGAAAAAAATAATCAGATATAAAGCTTTTGAAAAATTAAAAACAAAACGAAAATGAAAATTTGAAGCCAAATAATGCGCGATATGGAAAAAATTTCAAAACAGAAAAACATTCCATTTTGTGTAACTTGGAACATTAATTTTAGTTACTTTGAAGTAACTTTTAGCTTTTTGCATGAATATCTCGTATTAGGAGAGGTCCGTTATGGGTACGGAATTATTCTCATTTCTTTGAGCATTCAACTATATTTTCGAAAATTCGTCTTTCTTTGTTGAATTCAGCTCTGATGGATTTCAAATTCAAATATTTTTTGGTTGAAATAATATCAACCACTACATTTTTTGTTGAGAATTCACCTATTTTGTTTTAAAATTCATCAATGCATTTATTCCGTTGAACATTCAACTATTTTGGTGAAACGTCCAACAATTCATTAGAAAATAAACTTTTTTGTTAATAATTCATATTTTCGGTTTGAAAATACAACTGTTTTGTAGAAAATTCGTCTCATGGCTTAAAAATTGAACAATTTGATAGACTTTTTTTTCTTTCTTGGTTCAAAATTCTGCTGTATCGTTTCGAAATTATCCCTTTTGGTAGAAATATCTCGTTTGCTTGCTATTGAAAATTGCCATTTTTTAGTAGAAAATTAATCTGACTTGCTTCTGAATTTTTTGGTTGAAAACAACTATGTTTGATTTGAAATAAAATTTGTTGTTGTTGAAAAAAACGAACACTGTTGTTGAGAATTCAACTTTTTTGTTGAAAAGTGTTGCTTTGGTTTAAAAATTTATCTTCTTCGGTAAAAAAGATTCTGTGAAGGGTTTAGCTATTTTGTTGAAAATTTGTCTTTTCTGGATGAAAAATAACTATTCATTTGAAAGTTGTACGTTTTTGTTTATTATTGAGTTGTTACGTTGAAGATTCATGATTTCATTTGAAGATTTATTTCTTTGATTAGAAATTTAACTATTTTTTTCAAATTCCTTTCTTCCTTGGGTAGAAAATCAAAGTATTAGGTTGGAAATGAACTTTTTTATTGGAAATTTAACTCTTTTGTTGAAAGATCGTTACTTTGGTTTGAAAATGGCAGAAAATTCAACTAATCGGTTGAAAATTAACTTTTATGTTAAAAATTAATAATTTCAGTATGAAAATTCAACCATTTGATTGAAAATTTGTATATTTTGTTAAAAATTAACCTTTTTTTGTGGGAAGTCCAACTATTTGGTTTGAAAGTAACTTTTTTGTTAAAAATTCATCCTTATGGTTTAAAAATTTAACTTTTTTATTCAAAGGTGTCCTTTTTGATTCGTAAATTCATTTTCTCGCAAGAAAAAATGCATATTTTTTAAATTAAAGATGTATCTGTTTAATCCAAAATAGTGTCGAAAAAATATTTTTCTTGGCTAGAAAGTCAACTCTTTTGTTAAAAAATCCATTTTTTTGGTTGAAAATTCAACAAGTTTGTTAAAGAGTTATCTTTTTTTGTTGAAAATGCAATATATTCACTTGAAATGCTTAAACTAAATACGTGAGTCGTGATTTTATTTTGAAATTTCATATGAAAAATAATTTTCAGTGGCTGATGAAAAAAAAGGTAAACGAAATTTCATTCCTAGAAACAGAAAACCGTCAAGTAAAAAAAGTAGAGATATGCAAGACATTAAATTTTCAATAAGAATAATTAATTTTCATCCAATAAATAGAAAAAAATAATGGATAACACGAAAAAATACAAATTTTCAATAGAAGAACTAGATTTCCAACCAAGAAAGATTTTTCAATCAATGAAGAAATTATTAAGACGAATTTTTTTTAAGAAGTTGAATTTACTACTCAAAAATATGCATTTTTTACCAAAATAATTGATTTTTTAAATTATAAAGACAAGTTCACAACAAAATAAGTGAATTTTTAACTAAAAAAGATCACCTTCCTAGCAAAAATGGAATAGCCACATTTTTAATTTCAAAATTAATTTTCAATATAAAATAAAAAATTTTCAACCAAATTTGTCAAATATTTAACCAAAGAAATGAACTGTTAACTGAGATGGTGCATCTTCAATAAAAAATTAATTTCCAACAAAAAACAAAATAATTTTCAACCAAAAGAATGACATTTCAACCGAAAAAGAATAATTTTTAACAAAATATATGAATTTTCAACCTAATAGTTGAATTTGCAACCAGGAAGGTCATATTGTTACAGAGAAAACATTAAACAAAATAGATGAATTTTCAAATAAAAAAGATAATTTTTTGACAAAAATACAATAGTTTAATTTTATGTTAAAGAAATAAGTTTTCAGGCGAACAAACTCACTTTTTAACGAAGTAGTACATTTTTCAAAGAAACAGAAATAGTTGAATTTTCAACAGACAAATGAATTTTTCACCAAAAAAATTAACTGTCTATGACAAAATTGTAGACAAATAATTAAGTTGAATGCTTAGTTAAAAAAATTGATTTCCAATAAAAACTCTTATTTTCCACCATAGAAGAATTTATTTTCAGTCAAAAAAATGTTCTACCGAAAAGGATAATCTGTAACAAAATACATGAATTTTCAACCAAATATTTTAAATTTTAATGAAAATTTTTCAGGAATCTCAGGATTTTTTTTACTATAGTAAAACCTTTATTCCCTTTAATTTTTTCTTTCATGCATAAATCACATGACACTTATCAATATATCCTTATATCTAATCAGAAAGTGTTATAATACTGAAAACAAATTGGATGTGAAATTTTAAGAATAATGAGACAAAAAATATCAGTCATTTTAAACGTAAATTACAGAAATATAATATGTCCATGCTTTCTCCATGTCTCAAGTAAAAACAACATTCACAAATTATGATTTTTCATGTTTCTGTAATTTCACAGAACAGCTGGTATTTTATGAACAATTTTTTGGAATAGAATTTGAAGATTTTCTTGTTTTGGGGATGACAAATCGGAGACTTCCTGCGTAAAATACAAACATATTTTTTTCCACTAAGGAATCATTATGTGGTTTACTTAGCCTTTAAGTGTTTATTTCTTCTTCTTAGTGCTTACTTCTTCTTTTTCATAGTCTCGTTATTCTTAACTAACAATAATATCTTAGTGCTAGTCTAGATATTATTTTAAAAAGGATTTATAAACTTATAACATTCTATATAACCCAGATTCTATATTTCAGTGACAGTTCACGCACGTTTAATGTTCCCATGCGTTACGTTACGTCATTGAA
Source organism: Andricus quercusramuli (assembly GCA_932178445.1). NCBI lineage: Eukaryota > Metazoa > Arthropoda > Insecta > Hymenoptera > Cynipidae > Andricus > Andricus quercusramuli. Next base: position 265,967 of record CAKNXH010000185.1, read on the forward strand.
ATTTTATTCTCACTTCAATCCTGACAGTGTTGCAGGTAATTTTATGAATTCACAAAATAATATTGACAACTCTTTGAATTGTCACCTTCGTCTTGAGAAGTACAAGTCTAATCCATCTCATAACTCTCATTACGATTTTTGTAAAATTGATCTATACACCCCCTTGTTGGGAACTGCTATATATATATGGTTTTTGTCTGAGAAAGCGCCATTCCCGTCACTGCCTCCATTTCTATGACGATGTGCATTCACATCGTAATATTCAAAATTGTCTCCTGAATATAGATTGTAATAAGAATTTTGGTGAGAAGGTGGATTCTTTCTTATTTTCATCCAACAGTGCCTTGGAGTATGAAGATCAGAATAGTGAGGAATTGGGTCTTGCTCCAGGAGATGGAAAGAATAACCATGTCCCTTTTCCGTCAGTATATAATAGTAATAGTCAGTAATCTCTTCAGCAGGTTTCAGGAACGAGGGTGAAAGTGTGTTTGCCACAAACCAGATATTTCCACGGTAATTAGAGCCATCACACATAGTTACGACAATAGTGTTAATTTCCAAGGAAGGAAATCCTCCTATTCCACCTGCACCTGATTTTGTCAGAAAGAAATTTATGTTAATTCATAAAGTTTTTGGAATTTTGAACAATAAATGGTCTAGGTTTGGCCCTATACTCCCTTTTGAATGACCCAAGTCGGGTGGGACTGACGTTGTAGTTAGACTCACCACCCTGCAATGAACAAGACAATGAAAATAAATCTTTTTGAACAGCAATGCATATCAAGAATTATAATATTTATTAATCATTTGAATAATTTAATGATAATAAAAATAAACTTATAACAGAAGGGGAGGACATAACCTGTATTTCACTTGCTTAATATATACGGAATTGAAAATTGTGAAGACAAAAGTGTAGATCATTACGACAAAGTTGTTCTTGTTGAACGTTGTTTTCAACAAAATGTTTGAATTTTCAACTAGAAAAGATCAATTTTAAATTTAAAATATCAATTTCCGACCAAGAATGGAATGCTCACTTTTCTAATAAAAAAAAATTATCTAAATAAAGAGATAATTTTCAAACTAAAATGATGAATCTTAAGGAAAAATGAATTTTCAGCAGGACTTCAACGTTCAACTCAAAAGATGATTTTTTAATGGAAAAGATTAGTTTTCTAAAAACTTGAATAATCAGTAGCTATAGCATAGAAATGATCAATTACTTTTCAAATAGCAATCTCATAAGTCTGTTTTATTGGGTCCAAGAATAACCCATAAGTGAAAAATTAAGTTTTGCGAGCTTCTGCCGCGAATTATGACTTTTTTGCAGTTTTTTTCAATACCAATTGTTTCCGAAATATAAATTCTACTTTTCGCTAATAACACAGCCACACAAAAAAAAATCGTTTTTTGGGCCTGGAGGTCAGACCATGTTGATTATATGTTTTTTGGGTCGCTGAATCCGAATCCGAGGTCCAAAAAATCTCAATACGTCTGGGTTCTTACATAACCTCATCAGACCTCTTTTAACGGATCCTACGATATTCATGCCATGGTTTAAATTTTTACTTGAATTCCGCAAAATTTCAAGTCAAATAAAATAATGTACTACTACAAGGTAGTTCAGAATGTATTCTACGAGAACTTTTTCAAAACTTCAATTGTGTCAACCGCCAAAATAACTACCAATCGTGAGCCGACGATCCGGGTGCACCGGATCGCGCACCAGTTAGCTTAGCACGTATTCTACAATACCTTTTGCAAAATTTAAATTATTTCAACCGCAAAAATAACTACCAATGGTGAGTGAAACGATCCAGGTACACCATATAGCGCACCAGGTAATTTAGCATATATTCTAAGAGATCTTATTAACAATTCAAATTGTGACAACAGTAAAAATAACAGCCGATGGTGAGATGACGCTCCGGGTGCGCCAGGTCGTGGACCAGGCCGTTCAAGACGTCATCTACGAAAACGTTTCTGAAATTTAAATTTGTTCAATAAGGAAAGCAAATCCAAATACTGAGTCGACGACCCGGGTGCACCAGATAGTTTATAAAATTTCTTGAAAAATTAGTATCTTCAAAATTGACACATTCTCGCGTACATGAAGTTTGGCTTTAGTGACTGCAAACCCAATGGTGCAAGAACCATTAATGTGTTTTTTTTTGATTTTGTGTCTGGGACGTCTGAAAACTATTTTTCGGAAGGAAAAAAATATATTCAAGAGAAAAATGCAAATTCTGGAAAAGTTCTCATAGAGAACGTCTTGAACGACCTCATGCACGTTCCGGTGTACCTTGATTGTCGACTAAAGATTGGTAGTTATTTTCGTTATATAGACAATTTAGATATTGGAAAAGTTCTCGTAGAATACGTGCTAATCGACCTGGTATACGTTCCGGTGCACCCTAATCGTAAACTCATCAAGGGTAGTTATTTAGGATGTTGACACAATCAAAACTTTGAAAAAGGTCTCGTAGAATACGTGCTGAACTGCATGGTGCGCGATCCGGTGCACCCTGATTGTCGAATCCCCATAGGTAGTTATTTTGGCTGATTGGAAAATTTAAATTTCAAAAAAGTTCTCGTAGAATACGTGCTAAACTAACTCGTGCGCGATTTCGTGCACCCTGATCGTCGACTCACCAATCGTAGTTATGTAGGATGTTAACAAAATTGAAATTTCGAAAAATTTCTCGTAGAATACGTGCTGAACTACCTGATGTGCGACTCGGTGCACCCTGATCGTCGACTCGCCATTGGTAGTTATTAAGGATGTAGTCACCATTAAAATTCCGGAAAAATTCTTATTGAATACGTGCTGAACTACCTGATGTGCGACCCGGTGCACCCTGATCGTCTACTCACCATTGGTACTTATTTTGGCTATTTACACACTTTGAATTTCAAGAACGTTCTCGGAGAATACGTACTAAACGAACTAGTGCACGTTTCGGCGCACCTTGATCGTCGACTCAACAACGGTAGTTCTTTAGGATGTTGATACAATTAGAAGTTTGAAAAAGTTCTCGTAGCATACGTGCGCGATCCGGTGCACCCTGATCGTCGACTCACCAATGGTATTTATTTAGGATGTTGAAACAATTAAAATTTGAAAAAATCATCATACATAATCATCACCATACATAATAATTTTATTATTGTATTACACTTAGGTTAGTATACTATGTTTCCCAATTTGGACTATTTTTGGCCCCCGCCTCCCTCGTTAAAAACCGTAGCTTTTTATGAATTGGTTCTTGGGCAGTATGGAACAAGGTATACTCTGTTCCACGAGAGAACGAATTTCTGAAACGACGAAATTTCGTTCTCTGCGCGCAGCTTGTCAAAGAAGGGGAATCGTAGGCGTGAGCATTTCACTGGAAAGTCCCTTAATCTGTATCTGGCCCTCAGTGAGGCTACACAAAATTTAGGAAAACACTTGGGTCAGTCTATTTGAAAAAAATGTGTCCTCCTTTAACAACGATTGGCTGTCGACCAAAGGAAAAAAAATTGTCGACGCCTTCTTTCATAAAAACTTGCGCAACCAAATTCGTATTCTCGTGGAACAGAGTATAGTAGTACAGTGTTACACAGCATGAGAAATAGCAAGGGTGAAATGCGATATGATACAGGCGGGATACTAGACCTTCCCAGAGGCTTTTTCAAGGAATAATTAGGAGGTGAAGCTATAGGGCAACATAATTGCGACAGGGATCATAATACGTTAGGAAACCTGGTTAGTATTAAACGCTTTATAATTTTGTTAACATTTCCAAATAACTTGAAATCCTTGAATTCTTATGGAAGCTTCTGAAAATATTTTGCAATCCCTAGAAATCTATTGAAATTCCCTAAAAATTTAGAAATCACTTGACATTCTGTAGAATCCTTCGAAACCTTTCGAAATTTTTAGAAATAATGTTCATACTTATGAAATTCATAAAAATATCTTGCAATAATTCGACAAATCGTTAAAGTATTTTCAAACACTTTGGGATCTCTGGAAATCTCTATAAACCTCCGGAAATCTCTAGAAACCTCCGGAAATCTCTTGAAATTCCTAGAAATGAAATTTTTTGAAACCTATTGAAAACATTCCCACACTTAAACATTCATTTTTACTGGCCAAAACTTTTCATATAATCTTTTAAACATCTTTCAACTTAATCAAATTGTTAAATCTTTTAAAATGGATAGAATTTTTTTAAAATTAAAAAAATATACTTGATTAAAACATTACCTCAAAATCTTCCGTATTCTTTCTTAAAATTTTTGGAAATTACTTAAATTCTAGGTGACTGTAAGTATATAGTATACCTAGAAATAAGCAGGAAAAACGTATTATCTCACCAAATTTTTGACAGATTCTAATATTTTTAATTACTAATGCGTTTTTCAAGAATACTCGTGAATGCCTCAACAAATTCTAGTTGTTTAAATAATTTTTATTCGTTTATATTTTTTTTTCATTTTTCGAATGATTGAAATATTTTTATGGATACTACCTTGTTTTCTAAGAATACCCTTACATGCTTAGACAGATTATAATTGTTTATCAAATTTATTTTATTTCACTGATTTTCTCGCACTTTTGGAATGGGAAGAGATATAACAAATCTTTTTTCTTCAATTTTTCGACACATTCAATTGGTATGCGCTATCCACATGTTTAGAAGAAACACTTTTATTTTTCAATGCACTTTAAAATATATTCTTGACCAAATTTAAAATAAGATGAAAATGCTTTTTCTCCTAATCTACCGATAAAAGACACATATAATCAGCAAAATGAAATACATTTCCAAATGATCTGAATTTGCTTAAAAATTCAATGGTAATCTTAGAAAAAAGAAGTACCTATAAATGTATCTATTTTTTGAAAAATTGCAACAATAAGATATTCAAGCGAAGAAGAATTACTTGAGAGATGTTAATTTTTCAAATATGTATGAGTATTTAAAAAAACAAACAAATTAGTGCCGGAAAATGTCAAAATCTGTCGGAAATTTAGTGGAATCTAATGTTTGTCCTGCTTTTTGTGGATAAACTACATTCTTGAACAAATAAGTATATTTAAATAATTCTGAAATTGTTTTCAAAATTAGTTTAATCTCTTCATTTATTAATAAACCGCAATGGCATTTAAAATTCAATTCGGTCACTTGTGGGTTTTTTTCACTTCTAAGAGTGAGTCAAAGCCATTTACACTCAAAATTTTGGCAAATTCTTTGAAATTAATAGAAATATAATAAGATGTTAATAAATTTTCAATATGTAATGGGATCCCATAAAAATCCTTTGAGATTCCTTTTATTTTGATTGTGCAAAGGTTGTTCGAAAATCAATAAGAATTGAGTACTTTATATTTCTAAAAAATAGAACTATTATTTCAGTCTCATGGTGTCAGTATTCTCTCGCGTTTCTGAGCTATGGTAATAGATGAAGAATAATTAACAATATTGAATTTCACATTTAGTGGGCTAAAATTCTTCCCTAACCTCAGAGGCACAGACCATCTCTGAAATTAATTAGTATCCCGTCTGTGGCATAAGCATTTCACCTTTGTTATTTCTCACGCCGTCTAACTGTGTACTCTTACCTCCTTTCACAATGCTATTTTAATTTCATCTTCAGTTCCCTTGACTAGTAGTTTTACATTCCTCTTTTTGTGCATGTAATCATTTTCAAGTTTATTTCTCTCATCATCGCTGGGGCCTGCGATGTTCAACTTTTTGTAATACGCTTTCCTCTTTTCTTGGGCGTCTGCTTGGATTTCATCAATCCACAACGCATCACCAAACATTCTTCCTACAACTGCAGTACCACACTCTTCAGTCGCACTCCTCACAATTGCACATATCTGTTCTTGATTATCGATATTTGTTTCTTCGTTCCACTCTCATGTGCCTTCTAATAATGTTTATCTCCATTTTATGATTCAAAATTGAAGGCTTGAGAGATCTGATTAGTGACTATGAATTTGCAATTAATTATAAATACAAAATCTTACAGTTTCCGTTTACTTTGTGAAAAAAATACTTGAAGCACTTAGTCTCATTGAAATCTTTCAAAATACTTTTCAATCCCTAGAAACGCTATGAGATTTCACAAATGTTCAGAAATCACTTCACATCCCGTAAAAACCTTCGAAATCTTTAGAAATAACGTTAAAACTTGCGAAATCCCTCAAATTATTTCTCTCACAGTTTCAAAATATATTTATTCCCTTTGAAAGTTTTGAACTTTCTAAAAATGTGTTTATTACGTCAGACTTTTCATAGAATTTTTTAAAAACATTCAAATGAAAAAAAATTAATCTTCCGAATGATTAGAATTATTCTAAAGATTTAAAAAAATCTGCACAATTTGAGCATTTCCTTGGAAACTTTTTTTTTCGATAATTTTGAAAATTATTTTAATAATACCTGTTTGTCAAATTATATAGTTTACCTAAAAAACAGCAGGAAAAAAATACTAATGGTTGAACAAATTTATTTTATTTTACTGATTTTATCGCGCTTTTTATCGGTAGAGATAAAGAAAATCAGTTTTCCTGCAGTTTCTCCACATATTTAATTGGTATGAGTTACCTATTTGTTTTCCAGTGACGTTCCTATTTTTGCACGCATATTGGAATATTTTCTCGATAAAATTTAAAAAAAGGTACGAACGCATTCGTATTGATGGGAAATACCTTTTTTCCATTAAATTCAAAATCGAATAATGCAGACTTTCTTTTATTTGAGTCCATATACCCAATTCTTATTTATACATCTCATACATATAATTACAGAAAAAGAACATATAAAAACTAAGTGGAAATATTGTTTTCGGTAATTTGATGAATTCACAAACTAAAATTATCAGCTCTTTAAAATCGTCACGTCCGTCTTGAAAATTACAAGTCTGATCCATGCCATACCTTTCATCAAAATTACAAATGATTTAAAACTGATCTATACACCCCTGCGTTTGGCAGTGCTATATATACATGGTGGGCGTCTGGGAAATTACCTGGTGAATCTTCGGATTGACTTTCATGGTGATATTCATTTACAGGGTACTCTACAAAATGGACCCCTGTATAAAGTCGGTAATGTCCATTATTTCCTATTTTAATCCAACAGTTCTCTGGAGTATGAAGAGCAGGAATATTAGGACGATATGGAGGTACCTTCCGAAGATTTAAAGCATAATGCTGATAATGCTGGTTGCGTCTCAATCGTATAAAATAGAAATAGTTTATGACCCTTCGATTAGGCTCCATGAACCAAGGTAAATATCCACTGTGCTTGGCTTGGATATTTCCTCTATAAGTAGTGCCGTCCTTCATTGTCACGCTAATAGTGTCATCTTCCAACTCAGGAAAGTCTCTTATGCCACCTGCACCTGATTTTTGAAGAAAAAACTGACATTATTCCATGGAGATTTTGTACAGTATTGGCTTAAAGTTTCGGAGATTTTGAAGAAACAAAGGTCAACAAAGAATGAATTATGTATTCACGAAATGAAAAATGTTCCCCGGGGTATAGGAGACCGTCAAGGGATAGACCAGATAATTTTTTGGATTGAGTACTAGTTTGAGGTTTGTATCTACACTTTTTCGGGTGTATATTCAAAACAATGGATAATGCAAACAATAGAATAAGCTCCACTGTAAAAACTGGGATTCGATTTAGAACTTAATTAGGTATTAAAACAGTTCACGCAACAAAACAATCCCACTTCAGTTTGATCCGCCAATCTAATAAAATAAGGTCGATTTGTGGACTGAAATAGGCTCGAAATGAGAATCAACTGTCAATCACTAAATCCGATAAAACAAATTCTAATCGGTCAAATGTAGAAACCAACGTAACCCCAAAATGACATGTCAATGTCGTGCGCGCTCCGTTTGTTAGATCGAGTCTCAGAATACAAATTAAAGGTCAAAATTCTAAATTTCGAAACTAGACAAAAATTTTGAAAATCTTATACAATTGGTAGATTTTCAAAGAAAATTGGTACGAGGGAATTTTCTGGGCGCAAAACACGAAGCAGGGGTCAACATTTTAGAATTTTACTGAAATTGAGAAAATTTTATTAATTTGGTAGATATTCATGAGATTCAGTACGAGGGGTTTCGGGGCACAGAAAAGGAATTTGGATTCCACAATAAAAAATTAAAAAATTTGACTACAATTTTGAAAATGTAGTTAAATTTTTAGGTATCCATTAAAGCAGGGTGTCTAGCGATACTTCAAACAAAAATTCCAGGACTTTTCCAGGCTTTCCAGGACAAAAAAATACATTTTTTCCATGTACTTTTTTTACAGTAAAAAATACTATCCACGAAACATAGTAGAAATTGTAGTTCTAGTGGAACTGAAAAAGTGTCATATAAAATAAAATAAACGTTTTTTTGGGGCATTGTTCATTTTATGAAGGTGAAATATCACGATGCCAGGATAGAAAATATTCAAAGTTTCTCTTTTTCTTCAGCTTCAAAAACAATTTCATGAGCCTTATTATATTTAATATTTGTTTGCTGTTTATAATATCAAAGCGAGTTCAACACCGTATGTAATGAAATTTTTTTTTAGAATTGGTTAAAATTTAACTGAGTTATCGAATCATAAGCTGATTTAGATTTATTTTAAATAAAATAATAAAATTGTCAACAAATAAGTTGATTTTTTAACCAAATTGTTCACTGTTCATCATACGAAGATGAATTTTCAACTAAATAATCGAATTTTGAATAGAAACGGTTAAACTTCAACTAAAAACAGTTGCATTTCCAAGGAAATAATTGAATCTTTTAGAAGACAGTTTAATTCTTAACAAAAAAGGTGAATTTTAAATCCAGAAAGACGAATTTTCTGTCGAAATGGACGAATGTTCAGCAAAACAGTGGAATTTTCAACCAAAAATTATGATTTTTTAACAAAATACTTGAAATTGCAAAAAATGAATTTCCAACCAGATATTTTTATTTTGAAAAAAAATTAAACTTTAACCAAAAATAGTTGAATTTTCAACACGAAAATTGTGATTTTCGACGAAAAAACGAATTTTCAACCAGAGTTGGATTGAAAAAATTCAACAAAATAGTTACATTTTTATCCAAATAGTTTAACTTTTAACCTAAAAAGATGAATTCTTAACCAAAACGACGAATTTTCAACAACTACAAAAAATTAATTTTCTGCCAAAAACGGCAAATTTTTGACAAAATACACCAATTTTCAAACAAATAATTTAATTTTCAACTAAAAATGATAAATTTTCAGTAAAAAAAATTTAACTAAAAAGCTGAATTTTAAACCAGAGATTAATTTTCAACAAAAATGATGAATCTGCAATTCTGCAACCAAAGAATGAATGTTTAATAAAGTAGGTCAACCTTTAACAAACAAACAAAAAATTCTACAAAACAGTTGAATTTCCAATCCGAAATTATTAATTTTCTACCAAAGAGACGAATTTTCAATAAATACAGATTTTTCAGCCAAGACAGGAAAAAATGTCAAAGAAATTGTTGAATATTCAAGCCAAAAGACATCATTTTCAACCCAAAAATACGAATTTTCAACAAAAGAGTTATTTTGTAACCAAAAAATAGCAGTTTTAGTTAAAAGAGAGGAAATTTCCACAAACAAACAAATTTTGAACAAAGTTACGTTTTTAGATTGAAAAATTATTTTTCAACCAAAAAAATGAATTTTCAATCAAAAAGATGAGTTTTCTACCAAAAAAATATGAATTCTCAACGAGAAGCACTATATCAGGATAGTCCCAAACTTCATTTTCAAAATTCTCTAAATTTACCCCGACCAATTTTTTATATGCTCTA
>CAKNXH010000185.1:276213-387444 GCA_932178445.1 Andricus quercusramuli
CCTTTGTTTTAGAATTCATGGAAATCTGCAAAATTAATATAATTTTCAAAATTTTAGGTTAACTTTCTGCTTTGATGAAAAGTAACTAATTTTATAAAATCTTCAAAATTGTAGGAAACTTGTTCAATATTTAAATTTTGTCCGCACCCGGAATGGTCTAACCTAAGTCGTCTCGATCCCTGGTCTATTCATCTATTTTTTGTTTTTGTAAGAGTGAAGTTTGGAACAATTGAAACAGTGCACCCTCTGAATTAATTTAGTTCGCTATCTCGGATCATTTATCAATCTGAAGTTAGCAAACTAAACAAGACAGAAACTGGTACTAAAATAAGACTATTTGTGAGATCATATTAGAACGCCCAAAAAAGGATCCCAGATAAAAATGAATGCCTAGTTTTTACTGTGTCGGATTCAATCAGAACTTTTGTTGACGAACCGCATGCAGCCGGAAAAATTTAAGGCCATGAATAGAGACTGAGTGTTTGGAATGCTAGAGCTGTAAGTAACTTTAAGGAAAAAGAATTGCGAGAAACAAAGAAAGAGGGATGCGACAGCAGAGTGATTAGTGATGAAGTACCAGAAGTAGATAGTTAACCAGATGATAGACAAGAAGGTGGTCTGATTATGAATGAGAGAGCAAAACGGCATGTCAAGGAATGTAAATATGTATCTTCAAAATTCTTGTCGTTTAGAATGAAAGTGGAAATCAGAAGAAAGTTCATTATAGCAGCAGAAAATTTCTCCGCATGTGATTTGAAAAAAAACTGTTTGTGAAAAAAGAAAAGAAAATATACATCAGTTACGCGTTCCGCACGAAAAACTATACTTTAGAGTAGACATTTTTCATTCTATGAATACATTGTTCAGATGTTGCTGACTAGTTATCATTATGCATACATTCATACATAGACTACTGCGTTGAAGAACAGAAAAACCTTGAGTGGTGCACGACCCGGTGCACCCGGATCGTCGACTCACCATTGGTAGTTGTTTTTGCGGGTAAAATAATTCATTTTCCAGAAAAGTTCTCGCAGAATACGTGTGAAACTAAGTGGTGCATGACCCGGTGCACCCGGATCGCCGACTCATCATTGGTTGTTATTTTTGAGGTATACACAATTGAAATTTTGAAAAAGTTCCTGTAGAATACGTGCTACACTACCTGGTGCGTGACCCAGTGCACCCGGATCGTCGACCCAGCATTAGTAGTTATTTTTGAGGCTGTGATGATTCAAATTTAAAAAAAATTCTTGTAGAATACGGGCTAAACTATCTGGTGCGTGACCCAGTGCACCCGGATCGTCGATTCACCATTGGTAGCTCTTTTTGAGGTAAGAACAATTTAAATTTTGAAAAAGGTCTTTGAGAGCCTTGAAAAAGGAAACTTCCGTAATACTAGACAGTTGGTATATGTTACACTAAATTGAAGCCTCGTCAGACATAACGTTGAAAAACAAAATTTAGTGTTGAAGTTGGACACTTTGGAAGCTTACCATTCTGACCAAACGCTCTTATGTGAACACGTTTGAGATCATTTATGTCATATTCATCATACATGTATATTAATTTCAATATTATATTACACTTACGCTGAAAATGTAGGAAGAAATCCAATAACGCAAGGAATATAACTTCAGTATGAATCTTCATTCTTTTTTAGTAGACGCAATGATCGAGAACAGGAAAGAATTTTTTTTTAAATTTCATATACACTGGCGAGATACACGACTGCTACGCATACTCACATTTATGATTTCTACCGAATAACATCTCATCGTTCATTTGTTTGAATATCCAATTAAACGTGAGTCATTTTCTGATCTTCCAAGTTGTTTTTAATGTGTCACGCCAAATATCACCCAAGCCGGAAACTCCTTGGGTAGAAGTCTCTTTTTGTTGATCCAACCTTATCTCTGATAAGGCTTCCATTCCTTACATGACTTTAAAATCAGTTAAACTACGCTGAAATAATGTACATAAAAATGTATGTTACCACATGAGATCGCGATTGCGGAACATTTTCTTCATTCTTCAAACAATAAAACAGTATTGTTGAACTTGTAAATAGGAGGGAACTCTGAAAGTTTTGTCAATAGGAATATCTTAGGTATGCCAGGTGGATGACGCATATGTATTTCGTAAATTTCATGTTTCTATAGACGACAGCAAAAACTAGAACGGAAAATATCAATCTGTTTGTTGCAGTTATCTTCTTGAATTAAATAAGTGTGTTAAATTACATGGATTTAACAAGAGAATTTCTGACTTATCTCAAACTAAGCTATTTAGGATCCAAATAAGACTTGAAAGCTGATTTTTTTTCTGAATCTACACAAATTAAATATTTTTTACATTAACTGTAATGAAGAACGATGGCCTGTTATTATGTTAGACATATTTCCCGGGCCATAAGCATACGAATTCGAAACAAATAATATTGGACCACCCTAGTCTTCCTGCGCTACTTTTCAACAGAGGTATGTCCTCAGTTGTCAAAGTCTTTTTTTGATTGTATATTTTTCTTATTTTACATAGAAAGTTGAAATTATTCAGCAAACTTTGTGATAATCATCTTCCCAACTCAAATTTGGCAAAATTTCACTAACTGCGTTTAGAATTTTTTAAATTAGATTAGCAAAATGTACGCCACCAAAGATTAGTGAGAAATTCCTAATTCGATTAGTCGAGATATTTCCTAATTCAACAGTGGAAAGAAACGAATTTTTTGATAAAATTAATATGTTTACCTAAGATTGTATATGATAACTAAAATTACAATTCTTTAGCGAACCTTGTGAAAATTAATAACATGGCAAGATATTAATGATCAACTCAAAGTTGAATTTTTATACAGTGGGTACCAGGTCACCCTAAGCGTGTCCGCGGTCCGGCAATGTGTGTATACCTTGAAGTCGATTATTATGTTTGGAAAAGAAATTCCTAGATAAATTCTAAATGCACCGTCTTCAACTTCTCCCTCCTCGATACATAGACTTAATAATGCGCATAACCTTTGATGTATGTAGTCGGCACCGTTTTTGAGCATTTCAGCCTTAATAATATCTACACTAGCAGTCTTACCGCTTTTTGAATTTTTAATTATATTCCTAACCTCAGAGGCACAGACTATCAAAAATTGGGTTTCGTAACGTATTGTGTTCTCCTAATGACTCCTTAAAACGGTCTTCACAAAGCAACTAGTATCCCGTCTTCAACATTACCATGTCACCTTTACATATTTCTCATGCTGACTAACTGTGTACTGTTACCTGTCTTCATAATGCTAAAAGCCCATTTATAAAACAGTTTCTTGCTGTCTTCGAAATCGTTATGCATTCTCTTCTCTACTTCTGTTTCGATTGCATCTTTACTTACCTTGACTAGTGGTTTTTCTTTCCTGTTTTTGTGCCTGTAATCATTTTCAAGAATATTTCTCTCCTTATCACTAAGGCCTCCGATGTCCAACCTTTGTGATACTCTTTCCTCTTCTCTTGGGCCGCTGCTTGAATTCCATCAATCCACCATGCATTACCAGACATTTTTCCTACAATTGCAGTACCACACACTTCAGTCGCACTCGTAACAATGACATCCTGAATCATAGCCCATGCGCTTTATATATTTTAATTTTTTATTAGCGCCTTCCGAGTTGCCTCAGCTATACGTTCATGTATCCTATTTTGAGAATCCATTCGCCCTTCCAGATTCTGTAGATTCCTTATCTTGATTTGCTTTTTTTTGTTCTGTTCCTTCTCCACCCTGACTTAAAATATTCGAAAATACAATGGAAACGTTGGAATTTTCTCAAGCTCTTAGAAAGATGTATCTTCTAAAATCTGTTCAAATTTTGTGAAATCTTAAGAAGTCTTGAAAATCGGATTTTTGAAAATCCAATCAGGTTTTCATCTACAATTATATGCTGTACTAGCAACACCAATCGTATATAACACGCGTGTATATAGTTTTTCCTTCTGAGGGAGAAAACAATTTCTAATGGAAAATAAAAATTTTGGATAAGTATTTCACATTTTTCAAATATATTTTACTCTTTGAAATTTTCAAACTTTTTGAAAATCTTTTGATCACCTCAGATTTTCCATCGAATATCCATTCGAATTGAAAGAAAATAATCTTTCACAATTATCAGAATTATTTTTGAAATTAAAAAAAAAATCTGCACAATTAGAACATTGCCTTAAGATCTTCCAAACTTTTTTTTTGATAATTTGGGGAATTATTTCAATTATTCAAATGATAATAACCTTCTGTTCAGTTATATGGTTTACCTGGAAAAGCAGGTGAAAATTCTAATTTTTCAACAAATTCATTTTATTTCACTGATTTCATCGCGCTTTTTATAGGTAGAGATGAAGAAAATTAGTCTCCCTTCAATTTTTCCATAGATTAAATTAGTATGTATATAATATATATATATATATATATATATATATATATATATATATATATATATATATAATATTATATATAATATAATGTATGCAATTGGTATTTATTTTTTTGACAGTAACGCTCTTATTTTTGCACGCATATTGAAATATTTTCTCGATGAAATTCAAAATAAGGTAAGAACGCATTCGTAGTGATCTGAAATACCTTTTTACCATTAAATTCAAAGTCGACTATTGCCGACTTCCTTTCATTTGAGCCCATATACACAATTCTTATTTATACATCTCATGCATATAATTACAGAACAAGAACATATAAAAAAAACTGAGTCGAAGTATTGTTCCAGTTAATTTGATGAATTCACAAAACAAAATTAACAGCTCTTTCAAATTATCACGTCCGTCTTGAAAATTACAAACCTAATCCACACCATAACTCTCATCATGATTACAATTACTGTAACACTGACCTATACACAACTTCGTATGGCATTGCTATATATATATGGTTGTTGTCTGGGTAATCACCTGGTAAATGTTGACTTACAGAGTACTCTTCAAAATGGACCCCTGAATAAATTAGGTAGTGTTCGATAGTTTCTATTCTCATCCAACAGTGGACTGGAATATGACGACGTGGATGATGACGATATGGAGGTACCTCATTTAGATATGAAGCATAATGATGGTTCTCTCCCGTTCGTATAAAATAGAAATAGTTTCGAATCACTTTATTAGGCCTCATGAACCAAGGTACACATGTATTAAGCTTGCGTTCGATTATTCCTTCGTAAATAGAGCCGTCCTGCATTTGCACGCGAATAGTGTCAGCATTCAACTCGGGAAATCCTGTTATGCCACCTGCACCTAATTTTTGAAGAAAAAATTGACATTAAATCATGAAGATGTACTGTGTATTTACGAAACGAAAGACAATTGCGAGAAAAAATTCATGTGAAAGAGCTAAACACAAATGAATATTCTTAAGAACATGGAAGTGTTAGAAAACATTAACCAGTGTTGATAATTAAAATCTTCAGTTTGCCAATAGCCGACACATCTCTAAATGGTAAGTCCACTACCCTGGTGCACCGAAACGTGCATCAGGTCGTTCAAGGAGTCATCGACGAGAACTTTTTAAAAATTTGAATTTTATTTTCCTGATCCACACCAATGCACATATAAATAATGTCCATGATCTTAACTGTAGGCTCTTAAGTAAACCTGTTTGCAAACATATTGCATGTTGATCATGTATATTAGGTTTAATATTATATCACACTTACGTCTAAAATGCAAGAATCCCATGAGCGCAAAAAGCACTTTTTCTGGAGGAATCCTCATTTTTGCTAAGTAGAAAAAAAACAGAGAAAAAAAAAAAATTCTTCACAAAGTTCGTAACAGAACTGAGACGGGATAAATGACTGCTATATATACTTTTATCCCCTCTATCAAATAATAATGTTTAATTTATTCTTTGCAATAAATTGAGTAGAATAATGAAGCTTGTTGATCTTACATTTCAAAATTCTCCATATTTCCCAAATTTATTATCCACAGCAGAGAACCTTCGGAATTATCAAAAGTCAGGACACGTGTTGAAGGTTGCGTGGTATAGGCAGTAAATATAAAAAGTAAAAGAATTATCATTGTCTTTCAAGCTGCTGTCAAATTTATGAAAATGTAAGCCAATACAACAAAAAATTGAAGCCACCATTAATAGGCATTATGAAATTCCATCGAGAAATATTGTAATAAATGCAATCTTTAAAAATAATATGACACCTAAGTTAAAAGGGGATAAACTTAATCCGATTATTGACAACCCGTCATCAAATTCAAAGTTTTGAATACTTTTTCAGAATGTACGTACATTCAGTTTGTACATCTTTCGGTTCGGGGTCTGCAGTTTCAAATTGCATATACTTGCACAAACACGTATTATTCAAATAATTGTGAAATTATTGCAACAAATTGTTTTGTTCCTATCATTGATCAAAGAACTCATATCATATTCAAAACACATTTATTCCTTGATTTAAAAAAATGATTAATCGAATTGGAATTGATTAAACAATTGAAAAATAATTAACAAATGACTGAGTATTCTTCAGTCATCTATCAATGATTTCTTATGATGAAAAATTTTCTAAAAAGCGTTAAAATATCGTAATATCATGCAAAATTCAACTTTGTCACTTATAGGGTTTGTTTTGGGTCCCATAAGAGTGGCCCAAAGTTATTCATTCTCAAAATTAATGATTACTTCTGAATCTCTGATAAATTCTAAACAATATATTGTAACATGGAATAATTTGTAACATATTGTCTCGCCAAAATATGATTTACAATTCTGTGGAATCCTCTGAAATATTGTAGAATCTCTTCAAAATCCTTAGAATCCTACGAAAGCTCTTCACTCTTAGGAAATTCTTCGAAATTTATATAAATATTAGAAAATGTTCGGAAATTTTTATATGTATTAAAATCACTGTACAGTCATACACAGTATGACTGAATTCAACTGAAAATTCTGTTAACGAAAGGCATGTCCCCGGAAAAATTTCAAGTTATAAGTGGAGACTGGGTGTTTGGAATGGTAGAGGTGTAAATGATCTTAAGGGAAGATAATTGCGAGAAACAATAGATGTAAGGCAGCTAGATATTTGATGTGTGCCTGAAATGAAGGAAAAGGGATGCGACAGAAGAGTGATAGGAATGGAGAGTTCAAAAAGAGACTCGAACTATGGTCAGGAGTAGACAGTGAATCATATGATAGCCAAGAATGTGGTCTAATTATGACCTAAAGAGCTAAACAGCCTGTCAAGAATATAAATTTTCATCTCTCAGATTTTTGTGGGTAAAAATAAAAGTGGGAATAGGAAGATTATTTATCACAGCAGAAGGAGAATCCTCCCTGTGTGATTTGAAAATAACTGCTTGGAAAAAATGCAAACAATTTAGATATACTGCGTGTGCCGCACGAAAACATATACTTTGGAATAGACACTTTCCGTCAAATAAACACTATGTGCGTATGTTGTTGCACAATTTTCTTATTATTGATAGTAAAGGTCTGTTCACTTCGAAGCCTCAGTTGAGATAACGGATACGTTTATACATATACTACTACGATAAAGAACAGAAAAATTATGAGCAGTAATCTATTTCAATGGAACCAACAGTATCTTTTCCAAGGTAGACCACGGTAGCAACGGTTTCCAATTTCAAATTGCACAATTGAAAGAATATTTATGATTTGACAGTATATTAGGCGCGGAATTTTCCGTTATTCCAGCCTTGGATGAGCTGAAAACGAGTTAGCTTTACGGAATATTTCGAAATACTAGACACTTCGAATATATTACAATAAATTGAAGCCTCGTCAGATATAACATTAGATCAGAAAAACTTCAATGCTAAAGCTGTAAACTTTAGAAAAGAAATTTCTAATTAGAAGCTTTCGAGTGAACATGTTTGAGAACATAGGTGCCATACTCATCATACATAATAATTTTATTATTGCATTAAAGTTACGTTCAAAATCCAAAAAAGCAATGCAATAAGTGACGGCTGTATGTACTAACTTTTATGAATTGTACCAAATAACAGCTTATTTGTTATTCGTTAAAATAAATATAGTGGAATGAGGAAGAATTTTATCTCAGATGTGAGAGTATTCCTTATTTATTAATTTTATTACCCATAGAACCGTCACAATCATTGAAGATGACAATACGTGTTCAAAATTGTATGGTAGAGGCACAAACACTGAAATTTATACCGTTTTTTTATCTCTTGAGTTAATTTTTCTTCAAACAAGCAACGCCAAACTTCGTCCGAATAAGAAAACCCTTGAGGAGAAGTGTCTTCTTGTTGATCCAGCATTATCATTGACGAGGCTTTCATTACTTACATGACTCTAATGCTATTATTTATAACAAAGATTTTTCAACAATCTTTTTCAATTTAGAATATCTTAAATTTCAAATTCTGTCTTCCATCAGAGTTTAATTTGATATTATGAATCGACAGCCTCTTACATTCAATTATTCAGTAAACATATTATAAGTGAAGCATTTCAAATGATCTAAAATTTTTATTTTTAGTCTTTTTTGATAGAACTCATCTTTTTGGTTTTTTGAATCGAAAATTAATAAGAAGAAAATTATCAGAACAGCTGTGGCGGTGGGGGCGCCGGCCGGGGTATGGTTAATTAATTTCAGAAAAGAGACTTATTCAATAATTTTTTTGAAAAATACGGGTAACATATTTTAAATTAGATAATCACAGTATTGTAGTATATCATTTTAAAAACATTTTGTTAAATTTTCAGTGAAAAATATCGAAAAATAAGTCGTTGGCAGCTAATCTCCGGAGACGTCTCGAAGAAGAGATTTTTTACGGTGGAGGTCGTTTCTCGGCACTTGATTATCGGAAATCAAAAAATCAATTTTTTTTTGTTATTTTATGAGTTTTCCCAGGTAACCCTGTCGATTTTTTTTTTACTGATTTTTCAAGTTTTGGTAACACTAGAAAGTGAAAAACGCGATTTTTGCTTAAAAACTCGATCAAATTGTTATTGTAAAATAAAAAATAACAACGAATTAAAAAAAAACTCGACAGGGTTACCTCATGAATCATACAGAGAAGTGACGTACAAATTTTGGATAGGATCGGTACAATGGATTTGAAATAACAGCCTCCACCGGCTTTGAAAACGTGAAGTGTGGGAAAATCGATTTAAAGTTTGAACAGTAAAAAAACAGAATTATTCTCTTTTTCTCGCTGTATACTTAATTCTGCTAATTTTTCTGGGCATTTTGACTCACCAACGTATAACACGTTGAAACTCTTACGAAAAACAGTCAAAATATTTGAAAACTGACACGAAACTAGCTAACGTACGTACAGAACTGCTCCGTAGAACGCGCTGTAGCGACTTGGAGCAGCCATTGATTAGTCGCTATATCTTCCTTAGGTTTGCTCCAAATGCTCTAAAAATTCAGTAAAACTTCCTTCAGATGCTGCACGTTCATAAAATGGAATAAAAAAATGAAAGTTCACAAACCATACCACCCCCTTAATATTACGTAACACTCACATTAAAAATCCACCTCTAGGGGCTGTAACACCTTGTAGTTGGTGGGGAGACTTAAGCGTGTGGGACATGGGGGTCGAAAAGACCTTGGCCTGCATGTGTATGAATATGAATGAAAGGATCTCTATAAACGGGCTCTCCCGGATGAAAGGAAAAAGGATCCCTATAAGCGGGCTCTCCTGGCATGTGTGACGACGGTATGGTAGAAGAGTGAGAGAGCCTAGATAACGCGGGCCTTCTGGATCCCTGGGTCGAAGCCCCTCATGGACCGATTTACAGTTCGTAATCGGGACAACTATGCGGCCCGCATAGCGACCAAGAAACAGCCCTCCGTTTGTTATGGTGGTCTGCAGGCGGATATTTGAACATTGAGTGTCTCACTCAATGTGACCACCCCCCGTAAGTCGTGGGTGTAGAGCGATCTTGCTCATGGCACTTTGGCACCTAGGGGTTACGAAGGTGTCTGAACGGCCTCTCGGGGACACCGGACGATCTTCCCGAGTAGATGCAGTCTTGCCCCTGCATGCGGGGCTCTGCAGGAGCAGACCTTTATTTCCCTAGATTCTCGTGGGATCAATACGGACACATAAAACAATAAAAGTAGGAAAGGAGAAGGAGCAGGAAGGTAGGAGGCCTCGCGATTGGAAGCTTTATGGACATCGAAGGAGCCTTCAATAACACATCTGGAGAGGTGATCAGGGCGGCCATGATTACACATAGTGTGCCTACTGCAGTCGTGGAATGGACGTGCCGCATGTTGGCCAACAGGAATCTAACTACGACCAAGGGTGATGTCACTCTAAGTGGAACCATTGACTCTGGATGTTTACAGGAGGGAGTTTTATCGTCCTTTCTGTGGTGGCTAATAGTGGATGAACTGCTTCATCTATTCTCGAGCCAGGGCCTTCACGCCATAGGCTATGCGGACGATATATTGGTTATCGTGCGCGGTCAGCATCTGGATGTGCTTTCCGGAGTAATACAGAAAGCACCGATAGTGGATTCATAGTGCAAGAAAACTGGATTATCGGTTAATCCGAGTGAGGCAGATGCGGTTGTTTTCACCAGAAGGTTCAAGTGGGGAACTACGATTACATTGAAACTTGGAGGGCAACAACTGAAAATCAAAGAACGAGCTGCATATCTAGGAGAAATTCTGGATAAGAAGCTGTCATGGAACGAGCACTTGGAAAACAAGTGCAAGAAGCTAGTAGTATGTAGTAAGTAGTAGTAGTATGGCTCTGTAGGAGAGCCATAGGGAAAAGCTGGGGCTTGAAGCCGGAGACACTTATGTGTATCTATACAGCGATCTTGCGACACAGGTTAACCTATGCGGCGGTCGTCTGGTGGAGCAGGGTCGAGCTGTCCACTGTGAAGTCTCGACTGGAAAGGATAAGGGGACTGATTTTGAGAAGCGTGACTGGAGCCTCGAAGTCGACACCCACAATGGCACTGGGGGCACTAATAGGCTTAGAGCCCCTCCATCTCAACATCAAGGCCGTGGCTGTGAAGGCGGCCTGGAGGCTAAATCTGGTGAATGATAGAAGGATCTCGACAGCAGTGAAAATCTCAGTCCACATCGCAAGAACGCCAACCCTGAACATGCCTAAGGACAAAATAGTCACTTGCTATCTCTTCGACAAGAAGTATCGAGTTAGCCTATCCACGAAGGAACAATGGGTTAATGGCGAAGCATACCTACCCAGTGATGGAGATAACTGGTTTACAGATGGCACCAGGAACGAGGAGAATGCAGGAGCCGGCGTATATCGTAGAAGGACTGGAATGAGCTTCACAATTGAGATGGGGTCCTACGCCACAGTTCTACAATCTGAGATTATAAACATACTCCAGTGCGCCTACAAGGCGAAGAAGTAAGGCAATAAAAGGAACATCCTCATCTGCTTAGACAGCAGGGCTGCTATATTGGCCCTGAAAGGAACAACGACTACGTCGCTATTAGTATGGGAATGCTTTGAGGCACTTAATACGTTAGCGACCGAAAACCAAGTCATCTTGCTATGGATCCCTGGACACAGCCGTACCAAAGGCAATGAAATATCGGATAGGCTAGCCAAGCTAGCAGCAGCAAGATATTTTACTGGACCCGAGCCAGTTGCAGGTATTTCCAGCAGGTCAGTCACTGAAGAAATTAACAGTTGGCTGACTGAGGTACATCAGGATGAGTAAGACTTGGTCTCTGGTTGAAGACAGGCCAAAACACTCTTGGGCTCAAAGCTTAACTCCAACCGAGCTAGGGAAATACTCAAGCTCGGGAAGAATGAAATCAATGTCCCAACATAACTATTCATAGGACATGGGAACTTAGAATATCACAGACATAAGATAGGACTTGCAGAAAGTCCCCTCTGTCGTCTGTGCGGAAAGGATAATGAGACATCTACTCACATCCTTTGTTACTGCCCTGCGGTTGCGGGAAAACGACAAACACTCACAGGCAATTACTGCATCAGTGATTGAGAGATATCAGCCAATAGCCAATAGCCTCTCAACCCAGAACTAATAACAATAATAAAATACATTAAGAATGCAGGACAACCACTAACGCTGGGAATAGAACTTCAGAATAAATTTTCATTTTTTTCTTAGCCTTTTATTTACATCACTAGTAACATTAATTCTACAAAATTCGGCAAAGTAACACACTGAGTTGTGTGAAACTTACAATGATATAATATGTAATTTTTAGAAACTTTGTAATTTTCCAAGAATCTTTTTTTGCAGTGTACATAAAATATACGGCATCCAAATCTTGAGAAATGTTGAGAATTATGTAGAATGTTGTGATAATGCTGAAAAATTGAAGAAAAGGCTGAAGGGTGTTGAACAAATTTCAGTTTGAAATACTTTACTACACTATAACGTCTGCAATACAGAATTGCCATCTTGTATGGCTCAAGACTTTTTTGAAGGAAAAAGTTTTTCCCTTTCCCCGTATGATTTCATCTTGTTGATCGAGTACTTCATCGCGGAAGATTGCTTCTCGTATGGCGATTTAAAGGAGCATATACAGACTTTCGAGTTTTGCGGTGAGAATGAAGTTAATTGGGTCTTTAGCGAAATTTGGCGGTTGAATGATATTCCCTGTTATTGTTGCTGACAAAGTAACGGAGTTTCAAAATGACGTTTGGATAATTTTAATGCATCTTCGAGAAGTTTTCGCTTTAGTATGTGCTCCTGCAATATCCATGGAGCATGTCGCTCTTCTACAAGAAGAGATCCGCTAATATTTAGATGTGAGCATACATTGTTTTGCAGACATTCCTCTGCGATCAAAACATAATTTCATTGCTCATTGTCCGTCTTAAATTTTATTTTTTTAACCACTAAAACACCTACAGACTTTAAGATTTGAAAGTAAACATAGCTATTCCAAAAATATTGTGAGACGAAGCAAAGAAGTTCAAAAATCTTACGAAGCTTTTATCACGCAAGCACGAGCAACTTCAGTACATCTGCATGTCTGACGAATTGATACACGATTCTAAGGCGTTCGTAAAAAGAATTTTGACACTCATATATGTGCATTTGCGTTGGTAAAAGCCAGTATGGAAATTTCATAATAATGAAAATTGATAAAATTTGAATCGACGAGTCTAAAAATAATCTACATTTTTCGGAAAATTTGCAAGAAGTTGTGTGCAATCAACAAGTTGATGTTTCCGAGGAATTTGATGCCGTCTAAAATCCACCAAATCTTTTGAAATACTTTTCAATTTTTCAGAATTTATTGAAAGCCATTGGAACCTCTGAATTTTTTGTTATTTTACCTGAAGTATTTTGAAAATTATTCGAAACTCTGAAAATCTTACGAAATCTGTGAAAATTTCTTCAAATCTTCAATAATCGGGTGAAATCCTTAGATGGTCTGTGAAAGTATTCCAAATCTTCTACAATTTGTCTAAAAGCCCTTGGAATTCTTCAAAATTTCTTGCAATATGCTGAAATCACTTAAAATAATAAGAAATCCCTTGAAATATTTGAAAATACATCGAAAACGTCCAAATTTTTTGCAAAACCTTTCTGAAAAGATATCTTATGAAAACCTTTTTACATTTTGTGAAATCTACAGAAATTTTGAAAATTGGATTCTTGAAAATCCTGTAAGATTTTCAACTTGCATTATATACTGTACTTGTAGCATCAATCGCCCACTTCTCGCGCGTATGTATTTTTGTTTTTTCATTTGGAAGGAAAAATGATTTTTAATGGAAAATAATAACTTAGGATAACTATTTATTTTCTTATTATTCATTACATAAACCATGTCTAGACAAGGCGTTCTTTTCGCGACTCATGGCAAAAACAAATGATTAATTAAATAAGAATTGATTAAACATTTGAAAATTAGTTTCCAAATGATTGAGTAATGAGTATTTTTGGCTTATCGATTGATGATTACTCAGAATAAACTGCTTCTAAAAAGCTTTAATAATCCGCAATAATAATATTCTTAGAAATCTCTTTAAAATTTATAGAAGTCATAACATGTTCAGGAATGCTTAGCATGTATCGAAATTCCATAAAAATCCTTGAGTATTCTTTGATGTCCCTTGGAATCTTCAAAAATACACTTAGGCCTTTGAAGGTCCTATGAAATTCTTCAAAATCTTCATAATGTTTCGGAAATTTTTCGCATTCGATTAAATCATTTGAAACTTCATAAAATCTCCTGAAACCTCTAAAATAATATAAAATTCTTTATCCGCTTCTCTAAATATTATGTTTATACAAACTAGTGGAGCGGAAAAATTAATGAGGTAATAATTTCATTTGGGTGATTATGTATTTATTTAATTAACGTTAAGATAAAGAAGAATAACAATCAAATTTTAATTTGCATATTTTAAGCCTCGAGGAGTAGATCTAATTGGTATTTCGACCAGCAAAACATCATAAATGCTTAACTTCAGAAGATTGTAATCAGATACAAAAAATTATAGTTATAAAATTAGACCCTACTTCTCGATCTTGTGAATCATTATTCTCACACTTACTGTAATTATTCTGAATAGAAAAAAACTTGGCTGATCTGAAATACTTCAACTCAAAACCGAATGATTCCGAATTTTTCAATTCGACTCGTATATACAATCCTTATTCATACAGTTTATGCATATAATTATAAAAAAAAGAACATAGAGAAAATGAAGTGAAAATTGTCTTGAGGGTAATTCTATGAATTTACTAAATAGAATTGACTGCTTTTTGGAATCATCACGTCCGTCTTGACTATGACAAGCCTAATCCATCCCATAACTCTCATTATGATTACGATTACTGCGAAAGTGATCTATACACTCCTTTTCCTGCCACTCTTATGTATATATGGTTGGGTTCTGGTAAATTGCCTTCTACACCTTCTCTCGCACTTGTATTGTGATGCTCGTTTACATCGTACTCTTCAAAATTCAGCGCCGAATAAATTCGGTTATTTCCAATTTTCATCAAAGCCTGCCTTGGTGTATGAAAATCAAAATTATAAGGACGAACTGGACGCAAATGATAGAGAAATGAAGCGTAATGATGAAGCTGTTCCGTTCGTAAATAATAGAGATCATCATTTCTCAGGAAACATGGTACATATGTATTGGCCTTGACTCGGATAGGTGCATGATAATTATTGCCATCCCACATTTTCACGAAAAGAATGTCTTCACGCAACGGCGGAATTCCTGCTATTCCACCTGCAACTAATTTTGTAAGAAAAAATCGAAATTAATTTATAACGATCGAAGACAAAAAAATAACGAGGAAAACTGTCCTCTTGGAACAAGGGGAAAGCGGGGAGGAATGAGACAGATAATTTTTTTCGTAAGTTTGTATCTATGTGCCTGAAAGAAAGAGGAAAGCGGCCAAAGAGTGATAGGTAATGGAGAGTTAAAGAACGGAATCGAACTATGGTCAGGAGTAGATAGTGATTCATATGATAGCCAGTAAGACAGATAAACAGCATTTTAAGAAATTCAAACATGTATTTTCCAGATAGCTGTGAGTTCGAATAAAAGTAAGGATAAAAGGATTATTCATTGTAGCATCGCAAGGTTTCTCCGAGAGATTTGAAAAAAGACTGTTTGGAAAGAATGAAAAAATGTAAATCAGCTACGCGTTTCGCACGAAAAGCTATACTTCGGAAAATAAACTTATTATTATTATTCACATTTAGGCCTCGGCATAGATAAGGGATACATTCATACATATACTACTACGACGAAGAACAGAAAAACCTTAAGCAGTAATTTGTGTTCATGGATCCAACGTTATCTATGCCAATGTTTGAATATTCTGTTGAATTTAGAATCATCTGAAGTTAGCTAGGTGCCCATTATACTACATGCGTTATCACTCAATCATTCATCATTGCATTATACTTACGTTCAAAATGTAGGACGCCCACTAACGAAAGGAATAGAACTTTAGCATAAATCTTCATTTTTTTAGAAAACACAATGATAGAGAACAGAAATCGGACTTTTTCAAGAATTTCGTATGATCTGACACGATAAAAGTCTGCTGTATGTACTTACATTTGTGACTTCTACCGGATAAGATTTCATTGTTTATTCGCTGAAATATAGTAGAATGAAAAATATTGTTAAATTTATTACCCATAGAACCTTCAGAATTATTAAAAATTGTTTAAAAGGGAAAAATTTATGTCACGTATGAGGCTTTCGTATAAGACCACGATTGCGAAACATTTTCATCGTTCTCAAAACAATAAAGCAGTATTGTGAAACTTGTAAATCGACTACACACAAAAAAAGTCCTGAAAGTTTCTTCTTACTTAAGGAATTGTCTAATATAATTAAGTCAACTTCAGTAAATTTGACTTATTCACAACTAATATATTTAGGATAAAAATAAAACCGAAAAGCTTTCATAAAACTTCCTCACTCAGTTTTTAATACGAAATAACAGTTCCTAAACAATAATTTGAAATACGTGAAACAAACAATTTAATTGCACTTATTTCAGAATGGGCACAATACCTTTTGTCTTCAAATATTGAAAACGTTTAAAAACGATGCGAAAGTAATAAGTAATAAAGAAAGGTCCAATACAAAAATGCTTCGATAACCAACGCCAATGCCAAAGTGAAAGTATAACTTTTATAGTTGAAGCAATGAATGTTCAACTGAAATGATGAATATTTAACAGTTGAACTTTCAGTTAAAAGTTAAACTTTCAACCATAAGTATGAATTTCCAATAAATTAATAAGTCATGAGCTTTCACAGGCCATAATATCTTCAAAGATTTTTGGAAATCCCTTGAAGCCTGGGAAATCTTATCACACCACTTGCACCTAATTGAAGAAAAAAAATGACATTAATTCATGAAGATTTTGTACAGCATTAGCTTAAACTTTTTGAAATTTTGGACAACCAAAGGACAATAAAGAATGTACTACTAATGTTGAATATGATTTTTATTCACGAAATAAGTTTTCCGCATCAAGTTGTTTTTTGGATGTACACTTCAAACAATGAATAATACAAACAATAGAGAAGGCTCGAATTTTATTGAAACTTTGATTGACGAAAGGCATGTCGTCGAAAAAGCTTCAAGTCATGAATGGAGACTGGGTGTTTCGAATGTTAGAGGTGTGAATGGTCTTGAGGGAGGCCAATTGCGAGAAACAGTAGATGTAAAGAAGCTGGATATTTGATGTGTACCAGAAGCAAGGAAAAAGAAATGCGAAAAAAGAGTGATAGAAATGAAGAGTTAGAAAAGGGACTCGAACTATGGTCAGGAGTAGACAGTGAGTCATACGATAGCCAAGAAGTTGGTCAGATTATGAGTGAGAGAGTAAAACAGAATGTCAAGGGATATAAATTTTCACCTCCCAGATTGTTCGGGGTTAAAATAAAAGCAGGCAGCAGAAGATTGTTATTCTTGTTATTTGTTCTGTGATACCTTGAATGTAGGGTTGGATGGTGGTTGTTCTCTCTCTCTTTCTTTATCAGGTTGTGTTGACTTGTCTTTTTGAGTGTATTTTCTTATTGCTTTATTAATTTGTTTGCTTGTGTAATAGTTTTGTATAAGGATTTGTTTAGCATTTGGTAGTTCCTTTTGTAAGTTATCTTTATCTGTTATGGAGACAGCTCTGTATACAAGGGAGTTGATGACGGATTGCTTTTGAGATGGCTGGTGGTGGGAGGCGGCATGCAGGTATCTGTTTGAATGCGTAGGTTTTCTGTAAACCTTATGTCCTAATGTGTTATCGGATCTTTCATAAACTAGTACATCCAAGAAAGGTGATTTTCCGTTTTGTTTAATTTCCATAGTGAACATGATATTAGGGTGTATTTGATTAATAAAATCGAAAAATTTGTGTAGTTCCTCTAGTCCATGTCTCCAGATGACAAAAGTGTCGGCAACGTAACGGCACCAAAATTCCGGTTCAAGCTTGGATTTGTTGAAATTTCAGTTTCTACATTTTCCATAAAAATGTTGGCTAATACAGGTGAGATTGGAGATCCCATTGCTGCTCCTGAGGTTTGCTCGTAGAATTGGTTATTGGAAGAGAAATAGTTATTAGTGAGACAGTGTTCTATCAAAGGTGTGAGATTGGAGGGGAAGTTTGCGAAGGATTCAATAATATCGATTGTATCAGAGATTGCTACTTTTGTAAAGAGATACTATGTCGAAACTCACTATGATGTCTTGGGGTTGAATGTGAGTGTGTTGCATTTTGCTGATGAAGCAGAAAATAGAGTATGCTCGAATTGGATTGGGAAGACAATTATGAGAAATATTGCATGTAAGGAAGTCAGATATTTCATGTGTGCCTGAAAGAAAGTTAGAGGGAAGCGACAGAAGAGTAATAGGTAATGGAGAGTTAAGGAACTGAATCGAACTATGGCCAGGAGTATATGGAGATTCATATGATAGCTAGTTAGACAGGAAAACAGCATTTCAAGGAATTTTAACATGTATTCTCCAGATTCCTGTGAGTTAGAATGGAAGCATGAATAAAAAGATGATTTATTATGGCAGTACAAGGTTTCTGCGAATGTGATTGAAAAAAAGAATGTTCAGGAAGAATGAAAAAATCTAGATCAGCAGAGATAAAAAATACATTCGTGGATATACTACTACGATAAAAAACAGAAAAACCTCAAGCAGTTATTTGTGTTCATGGATCCAACGCTATCTATGCCAATGTTTAACATATTCAGTTGAATTCAGAATCATCTAAAGTTAGCTAGGCGCCCATTATACAACATGCCTCATCACCCAATCATTTATTAATGCATTACACTAACGTTCAAAATGTAGGACACCCACTAACGCAAGAAATAGTACTTCAGCAGCAAACTTCATTTTTTTCAGAAAACACAATGATAGAGAAAAGAAATCCGACTTTTTCAAGAATTTCGTATGAACTGACACGATAAACGTCTGCTGTATGTACTCACTTCCATGACTTCTAACGAATAAGATTTCATTATTTA
The DNA here is from genome assembly GCA_932178445.1 of Andricus quercusramuli. Classification (NCBI taxonomy): domain Eukaryota; kingdom Metazoa; phylum Arthropoda; class Insecta; order Hymenoptera; family Cynipidae; genus Andricus; species Andricus quercusramuli. Next base: position 295,205 of record CAKNXH010000185.1, read on the forward strand.
TTCGTTAAAATAAATATAGCAGAATGGAAAATATTATCAAATTTATTACCCATAGAACCTTCAAAATTATTTAAAATTATTAATTGAACATAAATTTAAATTTCGAATTTAAATTTATAATAAAAGAAACCCCTTAAATAATCGTAAAAACTCTCTGAATCCTTTGAGGTCTTCCCAAATTAATTGAAATTCACAAAAAATCTGTAACATCCTTTCAAATCTTTTATAGGCTTATGCCTATAATTTAAATTTAAAAAATAAAATTGACAGCTTTTCAAAATCGTCGCGTACGTCTTGAAAATCACAAGCCTGGTCCATCGAATAAATCTCATCATGGATACAGCTATTGTAAAACTGATCTATACACTCGGTCGTTTTCCAGTGCTATATATATATGGTTTTTGTCTGGGAAGTCGCCTTCTACATCTCCGATTGTACTTCTATGGTGATGTTCATTTACATGGTACTCTTCAAAATTGACCCCCGAATAAAGTTGGTAAGTTTCGCCATTTATTTTTATTTTCATCCAACAGTGCCTTGGACGATGGTTACCAGGAACATGGGGACGCAATGAAGGTAACTTATGAAGAAGTGAATCATAATGAAGGTTCCGCCGCGTACGTATAAAACAGAAATCAAGGCACAAATCACTATTGGGCTTCAGGAACCAGGGTACATGTGTGTTGGACCTTGCTCGGATAGTTCCAAAATAAACAGAGCCGTCCCACATTTTTACGGTAATGGTGTCATCACTCAAATGGGGAAATCCTCCTATTCCATCTGCAACTAATTTTGTGAGAAGAAATTTCCATTAGTTCATGAAGATTTTTCAAAGCATTAACTCAAAGTTTTTGAGATTTTTGACAATCGAAGGTCAAAAAAGAAAGTACTATTGTTCATTGTCCTTTAAAAGATGAATAATAAAAACAATAGAGTAGGCCCAGATTGGTTTCAAACCTTGATTGACGAGAGGCATGTCATCGGAAAAGCTTCAGGTCATGAATGGAGACTGGGTGTTTGGAATGCTAGAGGTGTAAATGGTTTTGAGGAAAGACAATTTAGAGAAGCAGCAGATGTGAGGAAGCTAGATATTTGATGTTTACCGGAAGCAAGGAAATAGAAATGCGAAAGAAGAGTGATAGAAGTGGAGATTCAGAAAAGGGACTAGAACTATGGTCAGTTGACAGTGAATCATACGGTAGCCAAGAAGTTGGTCAGATTATGACAGAGAGAGCAAAGCAGCATATCAAAGGATATAAATTTTCGCTTCCCAGATTGTTTGGGGTTAGAATAAAATTAGGAAGCAGGAGATTATTTATTATAGCAGCAGCACACTTACTTTTAAAATGCAGGATATCTACTAACGCAAGGAATAGAAGTTCAGAGTAAATTTTCATTTTTTCTCGGCTCAATGATGGAGAACAGAAATCGAATTTTTTCACGAATTCCGTAGACTGATACGATAAACGACTGCCACATGCACTAACTTTAATGACTTCTACCAAATAACAACTCACCGTTTATGATTTCAACAAATATTGTGGAACGAGAGAGATTGTTGATCTTTAAAGAAAAAGCTTTCCTTATTTGTTAAATTTTTTAAACATAGAGCCTCCAAACTTATCAAAGATTACAACACGTCTTCAAGATTGAATTGTAGATGCAACAAATACTGAGATTAAAGACAATTATTTATCTTTCAATTATTTCTTCTTAACAAGTAGCGGCAAATACCGCCCCGGGTGAGAAACTTTTCGATTGAAAGTTTCCTTCTTATGATTGAACATTATCTTTGACAAGGCACCTACGTAAAGTGTTTACCAATTGTTACTTCAAAATGGAAAAATTATTGTCACATAGACGACTTTAGTATAAGACCGCGATTGAGAAACATTTTCATCATTTTTGAAACAATAAAACTCTATTGTGTCACTTTTAAATATAGTACTTATCAGAAATTGCATCATAATGACAAAACTAGTTTTTCTCAAATGTACACGTTTTGAGACTTCCTGAACCCGAAAAACAGATTTACGCGAATATGACTGATGTTTATAGAGAACATAATTCTAACAAAAACCTTGAGTGTGAAACTGTAACAGATCTTTTTGCTATTGAATTAACGTCTAGTGACCCAACATTTGAAGTGAGATTAAAAGCAAATGAAGCGGATGCTGAGATTGAATATGCAGACATTCCGATGCAGAGGACTATTGCTACCCACAAATGCTGCTGTTTTTGTTTTTCTTACAATAATGTAACTGTAATTCCTGCAGCAGCCCGCACACTATGTTATATTGAGAAGAAGATTTTCATTCCACCTGGAAATCGCTGCTGTAAAACTCATTTGATACAAAATCGAATTTGCGAGGAAGATCTTAGCTTTTGAAAACGCATTTCAACGCAACAAGACTCACCGTGTCAGAATGATCTAAAGTGATGGAAACTCTTTCCATCAAATTCGATTCCACATTGCTTGACAAAATCGGTGAATTCAGCCTTTCGGTAAAATAAGTGCAAGCTTTCACTGATTTATCTTGGAAAAATCTTCTGGAGATAAAGGAAATGATGTCTTCTATGCGAAACAGTCAATATCGATTTGTGATCCAAGCTATCGTTGTATTTCTCTTAAAACTGCGTACGGAAAATTCAAATAAAATGTTAGCTTCTATACTGAATATAGAAAATGAGCAGATAATTTCAGACTATTCTGCCAGTGTGGTTAAGTCTTTTGAAAATGACGTTCTACCCGGTCCTTTTGGTTTGAATTCATTTGATAGAGTTAACCTCATTTAAAATCATACAACCGAAATTCATGACCTCATGTGTATTTAGATCTTTTGTGAACTGGTACGTTCAATGTAGAATTGATTTAAATTTAGATGTCCCGAATGATTTTTCAATTGTAAGAATTTTGGGACCATGCTTTTGTCCCTGTATCGTTTAAAAAAGGCTAAAGATGTGAGTAGCTTAGCTTGGGAAGACCTGAGCTTACTAAAAGTTTTAGTTTAAGTGAGAAAACCATACCCGTACAGTTCTTGAATAATAAATTTAATTCTATAGCGATGGTTAATTTTAATAAAAGAAGTTGTTTCGGGTTTCATTCGTATGTGAAACTACGAATCTTGCCGAAGTTTTGGGAACAATAGACGTGTTCACTATGGGTGTATTTCTTTGTGCTCATTGTAGGATCATCATGCTGCCTCATAAGTATCAAATAAATTTGCTTCTTTATAGAGGTAAATTTTCCCTAACAGAAGAAAAAAATAGATACTTTCAATATTTTACAAGCTTATGTTTCTGTCCTTCCTAACAATGTGACATTTCTTAAAACCTTCTGAGTATCTACTGATTAATCAATAATGGTGTTCGAATGCTTATCAGAAAACCAATCCAGCCAGTTCTGACTGACAATGTGGGTCCTTTTCTTATGGTATGTTCCATATTTTTATTAAAATCAATAGTTGACGAGAATAATCGGAGAAGACAGTGAAAATACTATTTCAGAATGAACGTGCACTCATTTTGAAATTTTTTAGTTACTGCGGTTTCTAATTTCAAACTAAACAATGTAAAACATATTTCTGATTTGATAGTATATTAGGCATCGTCGTTTATCAAGGAGTATGCCGTAGGAATAACTGATCAAGTATAGCGCTAGGTGTAATATTACGGAATTTTTCGTAATTCTTGCTGGAAATGGGTTAGTCTTATGGAAACTTCCATAATACTAGACAGTTGTATATGTTACAATAAATGGGAGCCTCGTTAGATATAGCGTTAAATGAAACAAAAACTTTAATGTTAAAGCTGTGAACTTTAGTAACAAAAAATTATAATTAGAAGCTCTTAAGTAAACACGTTTAAGAACATACGTGTCATGCTCATTATACATAATAATGTGATTATTGCGTTACACTTACGTTCAAAGACACGATTAACGACTGCTAGATATATTAGCTTTTATGAATTGTACGAAATGAAAACTAATTGTTGATTTGCGAAATAAAGGCAAAGGAATGAGAAAGATTGCTGAAATCAGATGTGAGAATATTCATTATATGTTAAATTCATTACCCTTAGTACCGTCAAAATGATCAAATATTAAAATACGTATTCATGATTGCATGCTAGAGGCACAAAGACTAAAATTTATATCATTTTTTTATCTCATAAGTTAATTTCTTGTAAACGAGAGTGTGTACTAGCTTTTGTGAGTTCTACCGAATGAGAGCTTATTATTTCTTATTTCAAATAATTATAATACAATGAAACAGATTGTTAGTATCAGATGTATGTAGGGATATTGTTATTTGTTCAATTTATCACCCATAGAACCTTCACAATTATCAAAGATTATTTGAAACAAAAAAACCCATGTCACGTAGGAGGCTTCAGTATAAGACCACGATTGCGAAACATTTTCATCATTCTCGAAAAACAATAAAATATTATTCTTAAACTTGTGAATATTTTGTAGATATCGAGGGGATAACAACTCTTGGAGTCGAATGTCATTTTGCTTATTTTCAAAAAATGTTATCTTAAACCAAAGTGATATTTTTTAATTTCAATTTTTCATTTGCACTCACCACTGAAAATTAAGCTTAAAAAAATTGCTATGATTTCTGTATCCATAGGAAAATATGTTCAAATTCTAAAAAGGAACAAATGTTGACCACGTTGCGACACTGTAGGACAATTTTTTATTCTATATTTAGCGAACAATGTATTCAATCTATTTTTAAATTATTGTTTGAATATTTCCATTCATTCCTTTCGTCAAAACATACATGTTTGTGAAATATCCCTTTCAAGATTCAACTGAACAGAAAATGATTGAATTTTGAATTTGAATTTGAATTTATTGAGAAAAAAGCTCACAGGGCTACAAAGCACCTTTAGGAGCTAAACAGAGTATACACATAGAACAATGTACAAAGATGTAGAGATATATAAATATATAGATGTAGAATCTAGAGTGTAGTGTACATATTTTTAGAACCCCGATTTAATATTAAAAATGTACATTTAACGACATTATCGGTTATATAAAAAAGTAAGTAAGTACATGTAATTTTATGCTGTAAGAAGTTACTACAATCTTATATTAAGATGGCACTATTGGTAAACTTATCTTAAGATATAAGTAGACAAAAGAAAATAGAATACCATTAGCACACCTCATAATAGAAAAAACATAAATGAATTAAAAAAATAGTAATGGTAATAGAAATAGAAGTGAATATAGTACAGAGAGAAAACAATATACAGGCTAAGTCCACAGAGTTATATTAAATAAAGGTGTACCCATAGATTTGAGAAATTCAGAGAACATCTTTTTAAATGCAAAAACTGTGGGCGCATTACGAATATTATTGGGCAGTTTATTCCAAAGCCGCCTCCCTCTGATTACAAAAGATTTTTGCATTAAACATGTTCTATGAGCAGGTATTGCCAGGGTACGACCTCTATCGCGCAGCCCAGGCCGACCTGGAAGGTTCAGATTCTCCCGCAAAAACAATTCCAATAAATATACAGGCTTTTCATTTTTAAAGATCATGTACAGCAAATTACCCATAAAATATTGTCTTCTTTTGGCAACTGTCATAAAGCCAGCTCTTTCCCTATACTCAGAAATATGATCGAATTTGGACAAGTTATATATAAAACGGATGCAGGCATTGAAAGCACGTTCAAGTTTGCAATTAAGGTCATCAGAGATTCCATCATATACCACACACCCATAATCAAAATAAGGAAGAATCAAGGCTTTTACAAGATGAATTGGCATAGCTGTAGGCAAAGAGTCCCTACTCCGACTTAGCTGATGTAAAGTTCTGAAGGTTTTGCGAGATATAAGTTCAACATGCTCTTTCCAAGAAAGAGTCCTGTTGAATATCAAGCCAAGATCATTAACTGAATCAGAGAAGTCAATAGCAAGACCGTTCAAGTACAAAGGTGGGAGGGAATCTAGGACTTTTGATGGATTATGAATGGAGGATCCAACTAGCAAAGCACATGTTTTCTGAGGATTGAGTTTCAAACCATTAGATACAACCCAGTTGTAGACGTTATTAATATCTTCCTGAACCATTTGAAGTAGGTCCCTAAGGGTACGAAGAGGCCCGGAAAGATATATTTTGCTATCATCAGCATAAAGGTGATATTTACAGTAGCGCAAGACAGCTGAAAAGTCGCAAGTAAACACATTAAACAATTTGGGGCCAAGTATTGAGCCCTGGGGAACCCCACACTTCACTTCATTCCAGTCAGAGCGAAGACCATCACTGTTTGCTACACATTGTAAGCGATTACTTAAGTAAGATTCAAACCGATTTATGGCACTGTTGGAGATATTAAGGTTTTTTAATTTTTGGATTAAAAGGTCATGGTTTACCAACTCGAACGCTTTGGACAGATCAAAAAATACAACAATCGTTACTTCATTTTTATCTATTGCTGCTTTTAAATCAGCACTAAATTTGAGGGAAGCAGTGATGGTACTATGCTCCCTCCGGAATCCAGACTGGAAAGGGTCAAGCAGGTTATGTTTATCCAAATATTCAGTTAGCTGGTTATCCACTAATTTCTCAAGAGGCTTGGCTAATGCACTAAGGATAGAAATAGGACGAAAATCTGTTAGAGTTGAAGGGTTTGTAATCTTAGGAACAGGGCGAATCAGAGCTTGTTTCCATATATTGGGGAAAATCCCAAGCTGTAAAGAACAATTGTAAATATGAAGTAGAACAGGAAGTATCACACGGAGAGAAAGTTTAACCATTTTAATAGAGATACCATCGATACCGATAGCTCCTGAGGTTATCTTGGCAATTACTGGAAGCAGAGAGTCAGCCCCAATATAAGAGAAGTAAAAGTTAGCATCATCAAAGGGAGGCAATTCACTGGATAACAGAGTAGTATCAATTGGTAAAGGCTCAATCAGGAAACGATTCATGAAGTCATTTACCGGGTAGTTCTGATCAAAGGTTTGACTCATACGTAATGGTAACGGTGGTCGGAGTGGACGTGTTGATTTGCAGCTCTCCGGAGTATTGAGTTTTCGCCTGTTTTTCTTGCTCTTTTTTTATTAAAGATTTGCAAGTTGTCTCTTTGTGTGTTCCTGGTGCATCTGAGCAAGTTGGTTTTTTAAAAACTGCCGGTTTCTTGTTGTTCTGGATTATTCAATAACTGTCATTGATCAATTGGTGCAATGGGTGCGTGTCCAGAGTGCAAGGAAGTGATTTCCAGAGGAGGACCTGAGGTGCTTGTGTGTGTAAAGTGTGGTGTTTTAACGCATCTGGCCTGTGCGAATTTCAACATTTCCAAACAAAATTTTGATAAACTTAAAAAAGGTCAAACAGATTTCTTCTGCATGAAATGCAAAGGACAGAACACCAGTGACATCTCTACGGCAGTAGATGGACCTGCATCTAGTATTCGCAACACAGGCGGTACGTCTTCCCCTCACGCTCTTGCCCCCTCAGCAGCACCGGCTACCACCAACCTGCCTGATCTCGCTGCCATGATCAAACATGCTGCCTTGGAAGGACAAAAGGATGCGCTTGCGCAATCTCAGGAGATTCTTTCCAGGATCATAGAATTTGAAAACAAGCAGCAAGCATTTAATAACGATCTTTTAACTTCGATTCAAACGATCAAAGCAGACATTGCTGAGAACTCGAACCGAATCTCTTCACTCGAAGCTGGCTCAGAAATGGGAAAGGAAGACATTACAAAAATAAAAAAGGATGCCAATGATCTCAAATCAAAAGTGGCTACTCTTGAGCATGCGCTCAACGTAAGTGAGCAAGCGGCCCTCCAAACGACTTTGGAAATTCATAATTTCCCTATGAAACCCAATGAAGACCTTTTTGCAAACATGGATTCAATAGCTAGGGCTCTTGACGTTCCCTTTAAGAGGGAAGATGTGGTCAAAATTTACAGAATCATAAAGGCACCTGCACTTACAAAATCCTCCAACCCGCCCATCATTGTCGCGAAGCTCAACAATCAACAACTGCGAGATAAATTCATTGAGAGACGTAAGGTTTTTAGAGACTTCACCACTGAAAACTTCGGGTGGTCGAGCAATGATAAACACCCTGTTTATCTACGTGAGGCCCTGTCACCTTTGAATAGGAAGATCTATGCCATTGCCCTGGGTCTCAGAAGAGACAAAATAGTCAAATATCTGTGGATTGCTGGAGGAAAAATTTTTTGTCGCAGAGAGGATGGATCTCCACGAATTTACCTGGCTAACCTGCAAGCCGTTGAGGGACTTAAATAGCAACTACTGCCTATTAGTATCATCCTATATTTATATGTCGGTAAATATAATATAACTTGTCAATTACACCTATTTTCAACGCATCTAGCATACATAATAATTTTTTCATTTGAAAATTTTGATCTGATAACACAAAAGTTTCTCAGTTATTCTAACTGTACTAATTGGATTTATTTTGTTCTGCAAAAACACCTGTTAAGTCAAAGTAATCATGACTATATGGAGTTTCATTTTTCATTTGAAAGATCTATCATTGTATCGACAGCACGTTTGACTGTTTCCCGGCCTAACTCGGAGATTTGTACTTCTACTGTATACTTAAATTTTCATGCTTCAGTACCACTGAAGTTTCTTTTAGATTTATATCTATACTGTCACTTCAGAAACTTTTGTACTCTATCTAACCCTACTCGTAATTACTTAATTTGGGCTCTGTTGGCTATTGATCATGTTATTTCTATTTCTACTATTTTTCTCTATACGCTAGTGTTCCATCAAGTAATTTGCAACGTAAAACTAACCATTTTAAATTTTCAATGAATATTTTGAATAATTGTCAGTTTAACTTTATAATGCTCATTGCTTTTTTAATTTTAATTTTTACCTTTATATGTGCCTTTTTCCCTGTTTTCAATTGTAATCATGTGAACTGGATTTTGTTGGTTAATGTATTTCAGACACTTCTTTATTTAACTATACTTGAACTTTACTCTTCTCTGTCCAAATGGAAACCTTGAATATTTGTCACGTTAATGCTCAGTCGTTACCTGCCCATTACCTCGAATTCAAACATCATTTTATGTCCTGTTCCTATCATATCATAGCCGTGTCTGAGACCTGGCTTACTCCTAACATTCCATCTAGCCTCATAGCACTTGATAACTACACACTTTTCCGCAGAGATAGAGATGAGAGAAGAGGGGGTGGGGTCTGTCTTTACGTTCATAACAGCTTAAGGGGCATACAGGTGGGAATGAGTCCTTGTGCCAATTACCCTATTGCTGAATACCTTTTTATCAAGGTATCTTCGTCTCGTGAGAGCATATTAATGGGTGTGATTTACAAACCTCCTAATGCTTCCTACTGTAGGGAACTTGAGACTGACATTTTTGACCTCATACCTAATTATAATAACATTGTACTTACTGGTGACCTAAATACTAATCTTAATGCCACCAACAATTTAACTAACTATTTAAAATCAGTAGTGTTCTCTGCCGGATTATCTATAGTTCCCCATAATACCACGCACCACACCGATCATTCCAGTACATGGATTGACATGATGATTGTTGATGATCTAGACAAGGTAATCTCTTCTACATAACACTCAATCTCATTCCTCTCGAACCACGACCTTATCAGCATTCAATACCAGTTCTCCCTTGATCCCTCCTCTAGTATATCTCCACTATCTATACGTAATCTCACAAATATAAATGAAGCTGAATTTCTTGAGCACCTCACCACTTATGATTGGAAAAGAATTTATATTGAAAAAGATATAAATAGAAAGGTTGTTTGTCTAACTGAATTTTTAACCTTAGCATTTGATAAATTTGCGCCTCTTCATACCCTTAAAGCAAAAAAGAAGTCCACTCCTTGGATTACATCTTACATCAAAGACTTGATGAAAGAAAGAGAGAAAAAACGCAGATTGGCTAAAAGAACTAACAGTAGTTTTATTCAAGCTGAATTTCGTAAGTTGAGGAACTTGGTTCAAACCAAAATCAGGGATTCCTACAACCAATACAATTACAATTCCATTAAAAACAGGAATAAAAATTAAAACATCTGGTTTCTCTTAAGACGACTTGGACTTATTCCTCCAAAACACTTGGCTCCCGATAACAATTTTTCCCCCGCAGATCTTTTAACAGCCTTCACCACAAAATCCGGACTCCTTGTAAACAGCACTCCTTCCTTGTTCGCAGTTCCCGCTACCTTTGATGATACAAAATTATTCTTTTCTGACATATCGCAAGAAACCCTAATGAAAAAACTCTTAGATGTAAAATCAAATGCTCTAGGTTCTGATGGTATCTCAATCAAAATGATTCGCTTAGCTTTACCAGTCATTTGTCCTATTCTCTTGCATATCTATAATGCATCTCTACAGGTGGGAATATTTCCCGATACCTGGAAAGAGGCGATTATTCGCCCTATTCCTAAAATATCTAATCCTACCTCTCCCAAAGATTTCCGCCCGATATCCATCCTGTGTGCCTTGTCGAAACCTTTTGAACGCATTGTCCATCAGCAACTTACTGCACATATTGAAACTAACAATTTAATGGACCCAATGCAATCTGGGTTTCGTGCCAGGCATAGCACTCTTACAGCTACACTTAAAGTAACTTCTGACCTCAAACTGGCAATTGATAGAAGGGAAATAACGGTTGTTGTACTATTTGACTTTTCTAAGGCGTTTGATACAGTTAACCATAATTTACTATTGAATAGGCTCAAATCACTTCACCTCTCAAATATGGCTGTGAAGTGGTTTGAATCTTATCTTAGTAATCGTTCTGAAAGAGTACAAATCAGCAATGGCGAGCGTTCTGACTGTGGGGAGGTTAAGAGTGGTGTCCCTCAAGGTTCCACGCTTGCACCTACTCTGTTCAATATTTATACATCTGAACTTGGTAGCGAACTTCGACACTGCAACTTTCACAAATATGCTGATGATTTCAAGCTTTACCTCTCCGGGCCTATTTCCACTCTTATGAGCCTACTTCAAAATGTACAAGAAGATATTGATATGGTGGTGCAGTGGGCCTTGACAAACGGTCTCACTCTTAATCCTGCTAAAACTAAGGCTATAATCATAGGACCTTCTTCCTCTCCTTCACTTGCAACAATTGCAACTTTGCCTCCTCTCTTGATCAATGGGCGTATCATTCCCTTCGTGGATTCTGTGAAAGATTTAGGCTATATTCTTAATCGCTCTCTTACATGGAATGAACACATTGCGGATATCTCAAGGAAAACCTTTAGAGTCCTCCAACAGCTTAACAGGAATAAAGAATCACTTCCTACTCCAACGCGTATCCTCCTAGTTAAAAGCCTGATTCTTCCTTTCTTTGACTATGGCTGTGTGGTATATGACGATATTACTGATGAGCTGAATGCCAAGCTTGAGCGTACGCTCAATGCTTGCATTAGGTTCATCTATAACATCCCCAAAAGTGAACATATTACTCAGTATAGAGAAAGAGCAGGACTCCTTAACGTCGCAAAAAGAAGACAATTTTTTATGGGTAATTTACTTTATAGCCTATTCAGTAATGAAGCTCCGCACTATCTTCTCAACCTCTTCCATTTCATTGACAAAGATCAACCAACACATTCCAAACTCCGTGAAAGGAAAACAGTATTAAAAATTCAGCCACACCGCACGTGTAAAATGCAAAGGTCCTTTATTATTCGTGGTGCTCGCCTTTGGAACAAACTACCTATAACCATTAGAAATGCACCTTCACAATTTCATTTTAGAAAACTCCTTTTTAGTTACTTATTTAACATATCAAATCCTACCCTTGAAATTACACATTGGTAACACTTAAAGTCAAAATTAATATATTTATATATATTAGTGCGTGTATGAGTGCGTACTTACTTTTAAGTATGTATATCTGCGTATATATATTTACAGTATTCTTCTGTTGATAGCCTAGATCCAATTTTTTTTGTATTCGAGTTTAGTTTTTTACCTTTGTTAATATCTATCATTGATTTCAATCGTCAAATCGATCGCCGTCACATTTTAATTGTAATATGTATTACCTGTTCCTTATAGGGCTATTTAGCCCTAGGGACTTTACATGAATAAATACAAATACAAAATACTCTGAGAGGGAATAATACCAAGCCGCCGAAGGACCTTCCAGATATTTTCATCCCTATTCTTGTTAACAATTGCATTATAGTTATATTTATTTTTAGAGTCCCTTATCTTAGTTTGAACCAGATTCCTAAGGATACGGAATTCCTTCCATCGTGCCGGGTCATTAGTCCTCCTGGCCTGAGAGTACTTTCTGTCTCTTTCCCTTCTGAGACTTTTAATCTCTTTTGATATCCACGGACAAGTTTTTTTCCCCGCCTGAAAATCATGTACTGGGGCTACTACATAAAATGTTGAAATTAATATATTATTGAGTTTTTCTACCTTTAAATTTAAATTTCTTTCAGAAAATACACTTCTCCAGTCAGCTTCAGAGAGCAGAGTGAACAATCTGTCCTCATCAACTTTACTTAGGTTTCTGAATTTTTTAAAACACGGGGCGACATTTATACTTGAATTAAAATTGTAATGTATTTGAATAAGATCATGGTTGGACAGGAAGGGAACTGGGTGTTGAGAATAATTTTGTACTCTAGTAAGATCTTCCACAGCCATAAGGTCAATCCATGTACTAGACATTCCGGAGTGGTGCGTAGATCCATGTGGTACTATAGATAAACCAGCTGAATTTACCAAAGACGTAAGGTATTGGGATTGGTTGGAGCGAATATTTAAGTTATTATTGAAATCCCCTGCAATTATAACATTATTATAATTAAGCGTGTAATTAAAAAGCTCCGTCTCAAGTTCATTACCGAAAACAGCATTGGGTGGTTTATATACAACCCCAAAAAGTAAACGTTCACGAGATAGAGAGAGATCAATAAATAAAAATTCAGTGGACGGGACAGTGGTTTCAGTACTGACGTGTAGGATCTTACACTTAAAATCATTATGGACATATACGCAGACCCCACCACCTCTACGAGACACCCTGTCTTTTCTGAAAAGTGAGTAATTATTAAGGCTGATATTTGAGGAATCAAATTGAGGCTTGAGCCAAGTTTCAGATACAGCTATAATATGAAAGGATCTCTGACCAAAATATTCAGCAAACTCGTCAAAATGAGCAGGCAGGGATTGAGCATTGACGTGACATATATTAAGAAAGGCCATTAAATCTTACAAGAGGGAGACAATACCATATATAGGGCAACTTACAAAAAAGAGCCCTGCAATAAAAGGTGATTAGCGTAAAAACCTTCCAGTTCCGTAGAGCAGACCACATGTTGGAAACAATAATGTTTAGAATGCAGGTGTAAAATGGGTTGTACCAGATAAGATAATAACATATAGAAAATAGTACCAAAAAGTGTACATAAGGAGTGTACCTAAGCAAGAATAACAGACGAGAAGTTAAGACTTTTCCTGACAGGAGCATCGTAATCTTTACAGCAGAGTGAATTAATATAGTAAGTAAGCATAAGAGAATCGCGAGAAAAATTAAGTAATCTAACGCTCGAAAGTGAAGCATTATCAAAATAAAAAAGATCAACTTGATTGATAGAGTTTATGTTTAAAATTTGTTTAATTTTTAACCAATTCAGAATTGCGTTCAGTCCAATCGAAAGTGGGACATCTGGTGAAGATGTGCAGGTAGAGAAGGTTAATCGCTATATTTTCATACCATAAAAAAAATTGTTAGATTACACAACGTCAAATCAGAAGTGCGTAAATAGTACACACTCTATCATGAGATATTTTTTATATCAATTATAATTGAATACATGAATGTACTATAACATATTCGACAACATTGCAAAAAAATTTAACATTCTAAGTGTCTCATCATCCCGAATTCTGTTTTATTTCGGTTATATTTGGCGAAAAATTATGATTTTTTTCAAAATATACTCTTATATTTGTGTGACAAAGAGAAATTATGACAGAAAAATATTCTACAGAAATATCTACAAAATATCAACTTCAGAATGCGTTGTTCAAGATTCTCGACCTGCAGCTAGTGATAAAAATGTTAAGGAGAGACATGAGGATAAGAGTAGTTCGGATAAAGAAGAACAATGATCAAAAAAAGTTTTATCCAAAGAAGATCAATATTCTGTAATAAGTCTGCCTAAAGAAAAAAAAAAATATTTTCGCCTACAGCAATTCCAACTGAAAATCGATTTTTCGAAAACTGCTACAATATCTAATATTTGAAATTTAGTTTTTTTTTTTGGCTCTGATAATACAGAGCGTATCAATCAATCTATTTGAAACTTGGGACTGTGGAATGACATATTGTACTTGCAAAAAAAAAAAAAAACAACAAATAAGTAAATTTAAGAAAAACAGTTGCATTAGGAACCCAATACTTCAGTCTTCAAGCAAAATATATAAATTTAACAAAAATAGTTGAACTTTGAACCAAATAGTTAAATTTTCAAGCCAAAAAAAACGATGTTTCGCGAAGACAGATAAATTTACAACCGAAGAATATAACTTCTTTACCATTAGATATGAATTTTCAATATAAGAGTACGAATTTATGACAAAATAGTTGGATATTCGACCGAGAAAGATGGCTTCATCAAAATAGTTGTATTTGTAACAAATTCGACTATGGTTTGAATTTTCAATCCAAGAAGACCAATTCTTCAGAACACGTTTGAATTTTCAACAAAAAGAGTAAAAAACGGATAGTCAAGAAGTAGAAACAAGCAAGATAAGTAAATTTAATTGTATTCGATATTGTATGAGAGTTCAAAATAAATTCCATAAAAATAACTATAAAATAGCACTGTATGATTCATTAAGATGGTCAAGATCAGTGATTTTATTCAAACAGCTATCCACTTCTTCTTTAACAAAAACCATTTCTGCAAAGGTTCTTTTCATAGGACGATTCTCTTGATGCAAAACTTCAATCTCATCCCAACAAAAAAAAATGAAAAATACTATCATTAGTATCATTAGGTCGTTAAGAACATTATTGCAGTTTAAACTAACACTACCTGGTGTTATCTACGTCCAATGTGTAAAGGTCTTTTAGTTTGTTTAGTAGTAGTTTAGTTTTATCAAGTTTAAAATTAATACTGAAGGTGGTGCTAATTTTATAAGTTTTCAAAATTCTTTTTATATTATCAGAAATTTCACCATAGTTGGAATGGATATTTTGATAGAAAATTAAGTAAACTACCAGAATATGTTGAGTTGCGAAACCAATTAGTGGAGATGGTACCATTATCGTTTTTAATAATGCTAATATTCAGAAAGTTAACAGTATCATTATTTTCTATTTCATGTGTAAATTGTAATCTTTTATGAATTGAGTTGAAAGTTATGATAGCAAATTCAATTAGCTCCACCTTTAGTATTCATTCTAAACTTGATAGAATGATAAAACTGGCAAAGACCAATTAGAAATTTTAGAAAAAACTAACATTGTTCACCGTTTCTACAATAATGTTCTTAACCACCAATTATATAATAATACCAATGATAATATTTCGCACTTCTTTCTTTGGGATGAGATTGAAGTTTTTTATCAAGAGTATCATCCTATGAAGAAAGCCTTTGCAGAAATGGTTATTATTAAATCTAGAATTAGATAACTCTTTAAATAAAATCACTGATCTTTACCATCTTGATGAATCTTACAGTTCTATTTTATATTTATCGACAGAAACTGGCTAAACTTAATTTTTCACCTATGGTATTTTTCGAGACACTATAAATAAAACTTATGGGCGTGATACATACATGTCATATTCATCATGCTTATTAATTTTATTATTATGTGACACTCATGCACAAAATGAACAGAAGTGATAAACAGCGGCTACATGAATTAACTTTTATAACTTCTACGAAATAACAACTCATTGTTTATTCGTTGAAACAAATAAAGTGCAATAAGATAGACTATCAATCTCAGACGCAAGAGTTTCTCTTATTTGTTGAATTTACTACAAATAGAGCCTTCAAAATTAATAGAGATTAGAATACGTCTTCAAGATTTCATGCTATTGGTAGCAAACGCTCAAACAGAGATCATTTTTTTATCATCAAGTAATTTTTTTTAAATGGGCCACTCCAAATATAGTATAAAACCGCGATTGCGAAATATTTTTATCATTCATCCATAAGCTCTAGACTATTCATATGTTTTGATCTATCAGTCTTCGTCCAAAAACCATGGGCACGTTTCCCCTTACATGCAGCTCCCCAACCGCTAGAAGATGCATATGTAAAAATTTCAATACACGGATTGAAACACGTAATGGAGTTCGTTGCCTTTGGAATATTCAGCTTCCACCATTCAAGGTCAGTTTGGGAAATACCCACTGCAGACATAGTCGCCTCAAAATCATCATTATTTTTCCGAAGAGCTGAGACTTTCGCGTATTTGAAATTTCTCAAGTAGACCCGTTCGTATTTTAATGTACAACTTCATGAACCTAATGTTCCATTAAACGCTGTAAATTTCCTGTTTTTACATTGTTCAATATTTTCAAACCTCTTGATTCGAGAAATTACTGTTGACCTCTCATCTTCTGGGAGTTCTACAGTCACGTTCTTCGAATTGTAGTTTAATCCCAGATACCCATATCATAAGAAATAGATTACTTTTCCTTAGATAATTAAAAACCCGAGTTTTTTTAAAAAAATAACAAGTTTGACCAACATTATTCTGACAATCTACACATTTTTCCCCAAGAGGAGTATATCATCTAAGTAGATCACCGATTCCAAACCTAGTGATCTTAAATGTGAAATGAGTGGCTTTGAAATTTTTTGAATGTAAACGGTGCTGTACTCATACCAAAAGGCATATTAGTATATTCGTGAAGATTTCCTAAAAATGTGAATGTTAAAAACTTTGTATCTGTATCCGCGACCGGAATCAAATGATAGGCATCTTTTAGATCGAGGGTTGCCATATGACAGCCTGGTCTTATTATTCTTTTAACCGTTTTATCATCTTCAAGTTTAAAATGCTCCGTTTTTAGAAATTTATTTAATTGCTTAAGGTTTAGGATTGAACGATAAGAACCGTATAGTTTTGGATCAATAAACATTTTCGAAATGAATTGACTTTCACAAGGTTCTGCTATCCGTACTGCTCCCATTTTCATTAGTTCGGAAACTGTTCATCTTATTATTCTAGTTTCATGTGTCGATCACTGAGTTTCATTAGGTGGTATCAATGGACAAGTCTTAGACGCAAAAGGAATTTATAGCCCTTAATCCAGCTCAGTACATTCTTATGAGACGTTAATTTTTCCCATTGCTCAATAAAATACTTCAAAAGACCTGCATGACTCACCGTGCCCCCACTGGCTGTAGTTAAAGCTTTTGCGGCCTTCACTCGATCCTCTGAGTTGGTGCCAAATAACCACTGGTCCACTTCCGTAGAACTAAGCGTCTCTCGCAAGGAAGTATCGATGTTTTTTAAAACCAGGCTTTTGCGAATCAAACATTCTTCAAACTGTATATCAGAGAAAATTCTGAGCACGCCACTTACAATTCCCAGCTTCTGCAGTTTGTTTTCGTTTTCCAATGTGAGGGCCGGTGCTACTCAGCCCATCAAGCCTCCCAGACCAGCTGTAATTCTTTGTTGCGTCTCCATAATGCCCAAATCTCTTTCAATTATTGCAGCTTGCATCCCTCGTAGAGCTTGCTCCACCTCTGCATTCAGTTTGGGTGGATCTAACAAAAACAATTTTTGGGAACAGGAAATTTAGTTAATAAAGACTTTTTCTCTTCAGTCGGCAAGGCTCTCTTAATAATTTCTTCAATCCTGATGACCAAATCTGTGGGAGCTTCTGGTGCTGAAATTCTATCTGGATTTATTCTCTCACCAATTACTTCCAATTCTTGCGCCAAAAGAGAATTTTTGGTGTTTGAATCTTGACTGTTAGAAGCTTGTTCAGCATTCTTGAGTTTCTCTATTTTATCACCTGAAGATGATTCTTTTGTTGAATCTGCCTGGGACTGGCCTTTATTCTGCATATCATCGCGACCAAGTGATGCATTCTCACCCGAAGACTGAACCACCTCTGGTAATTTCTGAGTCTGGTCTTCATCTATTGGAGCATCCGATTCGCTTCCAATAGAGTCCATGTCAGAAATCCTATCAGGCCGTGAGGGACAACTTCTACTCGAAGAGCAACTTCTCTTATGCCTTGGACTCCTCTCATACTAATCGAAACGATCGTCTTCATGTTACCTCTCTCTATGGCTTCGGCACAGACGACTGTGACGTCTGGAGGTCGGAGAAGAGCTATCACTTGAACTACTGTATCGCCTCGACGATCTTCTATAGCGACGACTCTTATGGCTAGTGGTTGCACACTGATAGTACAGGCGGTAGAATTTAAATATTCATACTGACAGGTATTTGGGATAGAGCAAGGTGTAAATAATAAAAACCATAAGCAGACAAAGACTTAAAAGAATTTGTCTTCAGAACACCATATGTGTACAATTCCATTATATCGCTCAATCCTTCTTAATAGCCTTTTGGCCTAATAACGGTTGCAGACCGTTTGGACTGGCTATGCCCTTCATCCCCTTCTTAACCATCAGTTGTATTAAACAAACGCTTTGCAAGACGTTGTTGATCATTTCCTAATTTTAATTACTTGGATAAGAAGGAAAAAAGGACCTAATGCCTTTTTATACGACCACGTGGTAACCTAACCTAGAAATTACACACTTTTTCCGATTGACGTCTTCCATCTTCTAGCTCTCTTTCTTGACGACGTATTTTCCTTTTTACAATCCCATCATCACTTTCTGTCGAATAAGATCTTCTTTTTTCCCTATTTTCACTTACTTAAAGGAAAACTTCGCAACTTATGTGATCACACCGTGGCACACCTTTAAAGAATGATCATGAAGCAAAACAGAGATGTGATGGAGGTCCGGCTCTAGGGTGTTGTTTCTTAACTCTGAAAAGTGTGGCGCTAGTGAAGAAGAGGCGCGAAATACAATTCTATGTTTGCAGCACAATTTGACCCTCGACGTGTATTGTTCCTACAGATAGTTTCTCACACTTGAATACAGTTTTCTTGAGTTAAATGCAAGTTTCACTACTTCGGTTCTGAATATTCGTACAGTTTCATAGAAATACATAGAAATACAAGAGCTTGCATGAGAAAATGCACGGACGTGAAAGAAGCTAAAGTTGTATGAAAAGTCAGAAAAGTGTGGCGACAAATAGTTAATAGGAAATGCATGAGGGAGAGGGTTAGTGGAGTGAATGACTCCCGCAACCAAAGACTTCGGATACTAATGACACTTTTGAAATGGAGTTAGCAAGTCGCGGTTTTTTCAAATTTTTCAACATTTTTTCAAATTTTTAGTTCGAGCGAGGAAATAAGTAATTGAATTAAACAGAAATGATTGCTGTAACTATTTATTATTACTTCTCATAACATTCTCTCAGACTAATGCTAGAAAGTTGCAATTTTTTCCTAAACTTTTCACATTTGTCCAGTTTTTAATTAGAGAGAGGTCATAATTGATTCAACTCAACAAACACAATTTTTCAATGAATTTATTATCATTTTCAATAATATTTTTTTAGAATAATGCTAGGAAGTTGCAGTTTTTTCTGAAACATCCCACTTTTTGTCCGCTCTTCTCTGAAAGTAAGGTGAAGATTAATACAATGAACCAAACATAATTGTATAAACAAATGATTTTTTTGTATAAATCTCTCCAATTATTTTAATATGAATCCTTTTTTTTTGTTTAACTGGACTTCGTTGAAAATAAATTGTTTTGTTGAAAATCCAACTGTTATGTTAAAGCTTAATTTTTGTTGCTATTAATAAATCGTCTTTATGGTTGAAAAATTTATCTATTGTGTTGAAAATTTGATATATATTTCGACTTGAAATCTTAAGAGTTTAGAGTGCTTCGTCTTGTTTCATATCGTATTCTTATATTGAATAATTCTTGAGGTACTATGAGTAATACATTTCATAAATGAGAAATAATCTCACATCTGACTTCAACAATTTTGTCTCATTCCACTATATTAGTCTTAGAGAATAAACAATGGGTTGTTATCTGGTAGAAGTCATAAAAGTTAGTAGATGTGGCAAGCGTCTATCTTGTCAGATCATTCGTCGTTCTTGAAAAAGTCCGATTTATGTTCTCTATCATTGTATCTTTTGAGAAAAAAATGAAGATTCATATTAAAGTTTTATTCCTGGCGTTAGCAGGTTTTCTGCATTTTGAACGTAAGTGTAACATGATTATAAAATCAATATGTACAATGAATATGCGATATTCATACTCTCAAACGTGTTTGCCTAAGAGCTTCCAATTAGAATTGTTCGATTCATTGTGATATATACCAACTGTCTATTGTAGCGGGATTTTCCATAAGACTAACCCATTTCCAGCTAGAACTGAACAATTTCAAACTTGACTTCCAGAGAATTACATAATTTTAGAATTGCAAACACAAAACATTTAATTCGTAATCGTGAAACGAAGATAAACATTACTAATATGTGCATCAGGATGGGCCAAAAAAGAAAATTTTGAAAATGGAGAACAGATATATCTGGAAAAGAAGTACATGTGTATCCTAAAAAGTAAGAATAATTCGGAGTCGATTAATAATCGCCTTTATTTTTCGCGTTAGGAAAATGTTAATAAAGAAATGCATATTTTCCTGATTTCAATATTTTTGTAAATGGCAAGCTTCTTCCACTTATTAGGAAACCTCAACTGTATCGATACATTCTTACAGCATTTTGTTTGCCAATACTTAGGAGATGATGTATGTAGTCAAATAGACGCCTTTTTTCAACAACGATTTCACATTCAAGTGATGATTTAAAACTTGAGGTAGATAACGTTCTATCTACGAAAATATATTACTGCTAGAGGGTTCTCTGTTTTTTTTTTATACGTAGTGCTATATGTATAAATGTATCCGTTATCTCTGCCTTGTGCTGCTATAGTAAATAATATTCTTATTTTAACTTTTTTCTAACCCACAGCAATCTGGAAGATACATATTTATAATACTTGGCATGCGGCTTTGCCGTCTCACCCATAACCAGACCAATTGACTGGCTATCATATGAACCACTATCCACTACTCACCATAGTTCGATTCGATTTTTTAAGTTTCCATTACCTATCGCTTCATCTATCGCACAGTCGTTTAAAATGCAATCTGCGCTTTTCAAGTCGAAACAGATTGAATAATTGATATTTTTCCTGGGAAGTGTTATAAACTTATGTTCGAATTTTTTCACATACTCAGCGAAAAATCGTTTCAAAAAAGTGCAAAAGTAATTTTAAACACCAGTGAACGCCAAATTAATTTGCTGATGAGTCAATGAAAACCTATTCTAACACATATATGGAAATTGACGGCTACTTTTTGCAACTTTGTTCTTGACAAGCATGCTGAATACATTCTTTTATTATATAGGTACAAGGCGGTTTTCAAGATCGTTAGTTACGAATCCATTGGCAAGAACTTAAAAAAATTGCCGGATCCCATATTATGACGTCAGTCCCACCCGACTTTAGTCATTCAAAGGGTATAGGGGACAACATAAGAGTATAGGGGCAAACCTTAGAACTAGTACTGAAATACAAAAAAAAAAATCTGTCCCATGTCTCCCCGGTTTTCCCTACTTCGGAAATGCTAATACTGTATGGAATGTGCATGCATTCATGTTAATTTTTTCTTACGAAATTAGTTGCAGGTGGAATAACAGGACTTCCTCCGTTCGATAATGATACTATTTACGTAACAATGTGGGACGGCAATGTTTTTCGTGGACCCATCGTAAACAGGCCCAATACATATGAACCCTGGTACCTGAAGCCAAATGAACGGGTTGAATTTTATGTCTATTATATACGAACGGAACAACTTCAACACTATGCTTCACCTCTCTATCATTATCCTCCAATTCTCCCTTATAATTCTAATCTTCATACTCCAAGGCACGCTCTAATAAAAATAGGAGATAACCAACTTTATTCAGTGGTGAATTTTCAAGTATACCATGCGAACGAGCATCACAATACAAGTACCAGCGGAAGTGTAGCAGAAAATTTACCAGAACCCAATCATATATATGTAGGAGTGCCAGACAAAGGAGTGTATAGAGCAGTTTTACACTAGTCGTAATCCTAATGAGCATTACGGGATGGATTTGGCTTCTTTTTGTCAAGACGGATGTGAGGATTCCATAGAGTTTGTTAAAGCTTTTTATAAGGATTTTTCATATATAATTATTAATCAGTTACTTAAGAATAATCCGAAATTTGTTAGATAATTTTTCCTATATTTTTTTGCACGGAAAAACTAATGTGCACATGTTACATTTTTGAATACTTAAGGCCGCAGAATTCTAATTTCTTATCTAATTCACTGCGCTATGCCTTACTCATATGAATTAAATGATACAAGGTTTTTCAATGATTCTTAGTTCTTCTATCAGCAAAAATATGCTATCATGTAGATATGAGGAAAAGAATGCAAAACCCGTGGGATTTCTTCTCATTTCAGTCAAAATTTCTTTACATGCAAGTTGATAAAATGGATGTGCTACCCTTATCGATTATGAGACCAGGATCCCTGGCGTGCGGGTTCTTTTATCAAGTATGAATATTCAAAAAACAAACCAAATTCTGGCCGCAGCCACCAATGTAGCGGACACGTTAACGCTATCTGTTGTGTTTGCAGTGAATATGTCATTTAGAAATGTAAAAGAAATATAACAGATTCAATTAAGCAACTGTATAAAGAGTATTTTTATATTAAAATCGAAAATCAACATAGTGATTGGGTACCACATGTCATTTGTGGTTTTTACTGCAATATTCTACGCCGCAGTACAGCAAACGAAAAAAAAAATTGCATCACCTACGCTTTGGAGGTAACCTCAAGATGAAAAAGATTGTTATTTTTGTAAGACAAATATTGTCGGCTGTAGAAGGTCAGACGAACAAAAAATCAAGTATGCAAATGTTTCCAGTGTTACCAAAACGACTCATTCATGCAATGAACAAATAGTGAAGATATCAGAACTTATGCATATATCCAGGATATTGAAAAGAATGTCGTTTCTACACTCAACAAAATCGCGATGGAAACATCTCTATAAAAAGAATACACAAGCGACAGCGGTGAAAGCAACTCTGATGATGATGACAGTGAAGATCTCCAGTCCTTCAGGCCAACAAAAAAACCCGAGCTTTATACTTAAGAATGATCAGATCGCCTAATGAGAGACTTGAGATTACCTAAAGGTGCCACTGAACCAGCTTCTGATTTGAGAAATAGAAACCTGGTAATGAAACGAACTAAATCCACTGTTTACCAGCCCAGAGAAAAAGCGTCCCTACAGTTATTTTCTCTAGACACTGATTTGGTTTATTGTTCAGGTGTTAACGGATTAATAAATGGACTGAAACGAAATATCTATGAAGATGAAGAATGAAGGTTTCTCATTGTCTCTTCCAAGCGCAGTCTCAAAGCAGTGTTGATCCATGATACAAACAAATTTTCATCAATACCAGTAGCACATTCTACTATATTGAAGGAAAGCTACATCAATATGGAGAAAGCTTCAATTGCGATTAAGTATTCGAAGCATAACTGGAAACTCTGTGAAAATCTAAAAATTATAACAATAATGTTGGGGCAACAATCAGGCTTCACCAAACATCCCTGCTTCTTGTGTTTGTGGGGTAGCAGAGACCGCGAGAACCATTATAAGGAAGGAAACAGGCCGGAAAGAACTTTTTTGAACCTGATTTAAAAACTATACTGCAAAAGCCTTTGGTAGATCCTAGGAAAAGTCTACTTCCTCCTCTTCATATAAAACTTGGCTTGATGAAACAGTTTGTTCAATCACTGTACGAGGAAGGTGATTGTTTTAGATACCTAGAAAACAAATTACCTAGTATATCTGACGCCAAGTTAAAGGCAGGAATCTTCCATGGTCCTCAAATTCGGAAAATTTTGAACGATCACAAATTCACTGGCAATATGAATGACAGCGAGAAACCGTCTTGGATCAGCTTCAAGGAAGTTGTCGAAAATTGTTTAGGCAACGTTAAAAGCGACAACTTTAAGAGATTACTTAAAAACATGGTGATGGAATTTCAAGAACAGGGTTGCCTAATGAACGTAAAACTGCACTTTCTCCACTCCCATGTCGATTACTTTCCTAAAAATCTTGGTGATTACAGTGAAGAACAGGGAGAACGCTTTCATCAGGACATCAAAGAAATGGAGCGGCATTTTCAAGGACGATGGGTTGAACACCTGATGACAGATTTTTGCTGGAGGCTAAAAGGAGATGTTGCAAATGCAAGAAAAAGAAGCTGAAGGAATCCACTTCGAAGGACGTTTGACGATAAAAGAACAACGAAATATCGGAAAATCTAATATGAAGAATTACCTAGGCTAGGGAAAATCTGAGGTACTGCAGAAAACTTTTCCTGTCAGATGTGAAATCAGCAGTGAAAAATACGGAAAGACATCAGCTTTTCCGTGCACAAACAGAAGCTCCATTAAGCCTCAAGTTTTGCACATTTTTGCACTCTTTCCCCTAGGCTGGGGAAATTCTCAGGTACTTCACAAAAATTCTAAAGTCAAATTGGAACCAAGCGACCCGAGAAAAACAAATTAGTAATTTAATATAACAAAATCTGTCAAAAATTCGATGAGATAAAATATTTTTACTGCTTTTTCAGGTGAACTATATACATCAACGGACATATATAATCATTTTAGAAGATATAAAAATTTCTCAAATTCGCAAGATGGTTCAAATTTTTCTGGAAGGTTCGAGCCAGATAGAAGGATTTTCAGAAAGTGTTGAAGTGTTCAAGAGTATACATTTATTTTATAATTAAGAAAGATTTCCAAACATTTATAAAATATTTTCAAATGTCTTCGAAACTGACTGAATTTTTTCTTATATTTTGTGAAATCGTAAGAAATAAAAACATGTTCTGATAAATATTCTGGGTTCTTTTTTGATAAATCTCATTAGCATTTCCAATCAAATAATTTAATATATTGGATTCTGTCCAAATAGGCGAATGTTCAACAAAACCGTTAAATTGGCAACCAAATCTTTAACCATAAATAGTCGAATTTTCAACAGGCAAATTGGAATGTTCGACAAAAAGGCGAATTTTCAACAAAAAATGAAATAGTTGGTATTTCAACAACAACAAAAAAACGAATTTTTATTAAAATAGTTAAATTTTAAAACCATGAGCAAAATTCAAGGATTTTTCAGGGTTTTTTCCAGGTAAAAACGAATTCTAGGATTTTTCCAGGTTTTCAAGGATTTCCAGGACACTAGAAACCCTGTTAATGCAACTGTTTTATTAAAATTTACATTTTTTATTTTTAAAAATTCGTCTTTTCGATAGGAAAATTCATCCAAAGTGTTGAAAATCCTATATACATTTCAACTTGTAATCTTAGGAGTTTAGAGTGTATCATATTGAATACAAAATGGTATTGACATTAAATTTTTGTTCAGGAATTTATTTCCGTTTTTCTTGAAAATCACTCTATGTTGGTTGAGGTGACATGACCTATTTAAAAGTTTCACAATAATGTTTTATTATTTCAAGATTGAGAAAAATGTTTCGCAATCGCGTTCTTATAATAAAGCCTCCTACATGACTTTCATTTTTCCGTCATAAAGTAATAATTGTTGAATACTGTATATTAAATGCTTGTTAAAGATAATGTCGGTTCAACGAAAAGAGTCTTCTGTGTTTGCTACCTATACCATGCAATCCAGAAGACGTATTCTAATCTTTAAAAATGCTGTAGGCTCTGTATGTAGTAAATTTGAAAAATAATCAAAACTCTCGCGTCTGAGATTGACAATATCTCTTTATTGCACTGTCTTTGTTTCAAAGATTAAACAATGATTTGTGATTCCGTAGATGTTATAAAAGTTATTACATATAGCTGCTATTTATCGCGCTAGTTCATATGACATTTATAAAAAAGTCCGCTTTCTGTTCTCTATCATTGTATTTACTGAAAAAATGCAGATTTACACTGAACTTCTATTCCTCACGTTAGTAGGATTCCTGAAGTTTGAACGTAAGTATAAAATAATAATAAAGTAAATACGTATGTTGAATATGGCAAACATATTCTTAACCGTGTTTACGTGAGAGCTACTGAATAGAATTGTTTGTTTCTGAGGTGTCTCGTATAACGAAATTTTTCATAAGAATAACCCATACCCAGAAATTTTCCATGTCCATACAAGAATATATGTAACATACCATAAGAAAATACCATTAGAGCAGGTATTATATTTTTTCTTGAAACATAAAATTTACCCATTTCTAAACTGTGTCACTATGTCACTATGTCACCAGATAGAGCATAGATTGCCATATAATCTACTGTCGAACAACCATGATCGATATTCATTGCCCTCTTTTAAAATGGCAGAAATAAGATATACAGTTTTACAACACATATTTAAAACAATTAAGACTTACCAAAAAATATTTTCGAATCTGAGCTTTCAAAGACGTACAGTTACAAACTTATCTTAACGTTGATTAGATTATTTTTGAATTACCCATGCAAACACTTTAATTTGTATTCGTAAAACGAAGCAAAACATTGTTAATAGGTGAATTAGGGTAAGCTGAAATAACAAAAGATCGTGAGAAATATAAATAATTTGGAATCGAATAATAACCACCTCTATTTTTAGCTCTAGGGAAATGTCAATAAAGGAAGTAATGTTTTCTAAATTTTCATATTTTGGTAGATGACAAGTTTTTTTCACGTATAAGGAAATTTTCACCCTCTTCATACATTCTCATAGCTTTTTATTTGCCCATGATTAGGAAATGAAGCACGTAGTCTTATAGAAGCGTATTTTCAAAAACGGTTCCAGATGCAACTTGAAATTTCAAAGTCTTGATAACGTTAAATCCACAAAAATTGATAACTGTGCAAGGTTGTTCTGATTTTTAATTTTATACTAAACCATGAAAATCTGCGTGATAGAGATTCATATTCCTTGAAATGCTGCCTCGCTCTCTGATTCACCATCATAGCAACTGCTTGATTATTATATAAATGACTCTGGGCGATATTCCGAATCCGTTTTTAACTCTCCATTACCTATCACTCTTCTTCCTTATCCTTTTTTTTTATTTCAAGTACACATTAAAAATTTTGCTTCCTTACAAGAACTGTTTCTTGCAATTGTCTTCCTAATCCAATCAGTGCATACTATATTATTTGTAGTATGCATTGTTTGAAATGTACACCCAACTACCAACACGATGCGAGACATTTATTTTGTCAGGAAAAAAGATGTTCAGAATAATGATCCAATTCGTCGCACAGTGAATTTTTTCAAAACATTTTGTTCAAAATTCTGCTGACTGCTCAATTTTCGACCGATTGTAATACATTTTTTTTAATACTTATAACGAATTATAATTTCATGTAACACTGCTACTTTTTTAGTTTTATGCAAAAAAATAACCTAAAAAAATATGAACTTGCCAAGGTAGCTGAACCACGGAATTTCGAACCTTTCAAAACCATGAAATCCGTAATATCTTCACACACAAACCTCAAAACATTAACCTCAAACCCACAAACATCAAGCCCCCAAACCCGTAAACCCACAAACATCAAACCAACGAACCTCAAGCCCACAAAAATTATACCTCAAACCCACGAACATAAAACCCACGAACCTGAAACTGGCAAACCTCAAACCCACATACCTCAAACACCAAAACCTGCAAACCCACAAACCTCAAACCCAAAAACCTCAAACGCAAAAACCTTAAATCCACAAACTTGAAACCTCAAGCCCATAAACCTACAAACCTCAAACTCACAAATCCATAAACCTAAAACCTACAAGGCCACAAAACTCAAACCAACAAACCTCCGACCCCGAACCCGTAAACCCAAAAACCTCAAGCCCACCAACCTCAAACCCACAAACCTCAAACTCCCAAATCCGTAATCCCACAAACCTCAAACGCACAAGCCTCAAATCCACAAACCTGAAAACCTCAAGCCCATAAACCTACAAACCTCAAACTCACAAATTCATAAACCTGAAACCTACAAGGCCACAACACTCAACCAAGAAACCTCCGACCCCAAGCCCGTAAACCCACAAACCTCCAACCCACCAACCTCAAACCCACAAACCTTAAACCCCCAAATCCGTAAACTCAGAAACCTGAAACGTAAAAACTTCAAATCCACAAACACATAACTCCCAAGTCCATAAACCTACCAACCTCAAACTCACAGACCCATGAACCTAAACCCACAAACCTCAATCACATAAACATAAAAGCACAAATCCGCAAGCCCACAAACAGAAAACCCACAAACATCCAATCCACAAACTGACAAACCTCAAACCAACCAACCTTAATCCCCCAAACCCATAATTCCACAAACCTCAAACGCACAAGCCTCAAATCCACAAACCTAAAAACCTCAAGCCCATAAACCTAAAAACCTCAAAATCACAAATCCATAAACCTAAAACCTCAAACCCACCAACCTCAAACATATAAACCTAAAACCACAAATCTACATGCCTACAAACAGCAACTCCGCAAACCTCCAACCCACAAACCTCAAACCCCAAAACCCGTCAACTCACCAACCACAAATTCGCGAGCCTCAAACCCACAAACCTCAAACTGACAAATCCAAAAACCTAAAACCCCAAACCCACAAACCTCAAACACATAAACCTAAAAACCCAAATCCACAAACCCACAAATAGCAAACCCACAAACCTCGAAACCACAAAAAATAAAACTGAAACCCGTAAGCCCACAAACCTCAATCCCAAAAACCTCAAATCCACGAATCTGAAACTCAAAAAAATTATACCCCGAACCCACAAACCTCAAACACATAAACCACAAATCCACAAACCTCATACCCACAAACATCAAACCTCAAGTTCATGAAACTCAACACATGAGTACATCATGCAGAATAGTCCACAAACCCAACAACCTTTAGGGTTCAGGGTTCATGGGTTTGGATTTATGGGTCTAGAGTTCATGGATTTATGGGTGTAGGGTTCGTAGGTTAATGGGCTTGGGGGTTTTACGTTTGTGGATTTGAGGTTTGTGCGTTCGAGGTTTTTGGGTTTACGGGTTGACGGGTTCGCGGGTTTGAGGTTTGTGGGTTTAAGGTTCTTGGGTTTGATGTTTGAGGTTTGTTGTTTTGAAGTTTGTGAGTTATGTGTTGTAGGTTTTTAGGTTTGTTGTTCTCAAGCTTCTGGATTTGTGGTTTTAGGTTTATGCGTTTGAGGTTTGTGGGTTTACGGGTTTGGGGGTCTGAGGTTTGTGGGTTTGAGGTTCGTAGGTTTGAGGATTGTGGACTTGAGGTATAATTTCTGTGGGTTTGAGGTTTGAGTTTTGAGATTTTTGTGTAAAATATTACCGATTTCATGGTTTCAAAAGTTTCGAAATTCCATGGTTCAGCTACCTTGGCAAGTTCATATTTTTTTAGGTTAGTTTTTTGCAGAAAACTGAAAAAGTAGCAGTCCTACATGAAATCATAATTCTTTTCGATTATTTAGAAAAGTTTGTTCGAATCGGTAAAAAATTGAGCAGTCAGCAGAATTTTGAACACAATTTTGTAAAAAAAACTCAATGTGCGCCGCAAGGTGGTAAGTCCAATTATATCGGCAGTCCCACCAAACTTCGGTCTTTCTGAGTGGAGTATAGGGACAATCCTAAAACTAGTACTTCAATCAGTGTGCCTAGTGTCCTGGAAATCCTTGAAAACCTGGAAAAGTCCTTGAATTTTGCTCATGGTTCTGGAATTTTCGTTCTTTGAGAAAAAAAATACTTTTTTGAACGTTTTCTCTTCTGAACAAAAAAAAATGATTTTCTTCAGTTATTTATTTGCCTTGTACTTTTATTTCTTTTCTCACAGTAGCTTCATCCTGACGATTATAATTGAGTGAAGAATTTTATTATTTGGTTGCAATTCCAACAATTTCTATGAAAAAGTCATACTTTTTATTTGAAATATCTACTGTTACATTATTCGTTGAGAATTCATATTGTTTGGTAGAAAATTCATCTTCTTGGTTAGAAATGCTTTTTTTTTTGTTGAAAAATAATTCATCTCCGGTTCAAAATTCGGCTATTCAGTTGAAATTTTTTTTTACTGAAAATTAATCATTTTTAGTTGGAACTTAAATAATTTGTTTGCAAATTGGTGTATTTTGTTGAAAATTTGTCCATTTTGGTAGAAAATTAATTTTTTTGTTGAACATTCGTCATAATGGTTTAGAATTTATCTTTGTAGGTTAAAAGTTAAAATATTTGATTGAAAATTCAGCTACTTTTTTGATTTTTTTTGTTGAAAATTCAACTCTGGGTGAAAATTTAAGTATTTCATTAAAAAAAATTTTTTTTAATTTTATCTCTTTTTTGTTAGAAAATGTATTCTCTTTATTAAAATTAAACTACTTGATTGGAATCTAAAAATAATTTAATGAAAATTATTTTTTTTTTAGTCGAAAATTCAACTATTAAATTTTTCATTAAAAATTCACCTTTTTAGGTTTAAAATTCAACCTCCTGATTGAAAGTAGAACTTCTGTTTTGAAAACTCATTTTATCTGTTGAAAATTGTACCACTCCTGTCAAAAAATTATTTTTGCATTGAAATTATTATCATTTTTCTTTTTGCTGAAAATTCAACTATTCCAGTTTGGTTCAAAATTCATCTTTTTTCAGTAAATGTATCTTTTTTGGTAGAAATTTAAAATCTTTTCAATTGAAAATTAAATTTTCTTTTTTCAAATTTATCGGTTGAAAATTTATTTTATCATTCTTTTGCAAATTTATATATTCTGTTGAAAATTTATCTTTTTTTTGTAGAAAATTAATTTTCTTTCTTGAAAATTTTCCGTTTTGGTTAAGGATATTACTTTGTAGGTTAAAAGTTCAACTATTTGGCTAAAAATGCAACTATTTTTTTTCTTTTTTTTTTGCCGAAAATTCAACCCTTTGGTTGAAAATTTAACCATTTTATTGAAAATTCTTTTTTTGTTGTTGCTGAAATACCAACTATTTAATTTTTTGTTGAGAATTCGTCTATTTGTCGAGCGTTCCAATTTTCGTGTTAAAAATTCAACTATTTTTGGTTTAAAAATAAACCTGAATAAGCTTAAAATTCGATAACTCAGTCAAATTTCAACCAATTCTACCAAAAAAATCTCATTATACACGGTGTTGAACTCTCTTTGATATTATAAACATCAAAGAAATATTGAATTTCAAAATTTTCATTTTTCATTTCATTTTCACCTTGATGAAATGAACAATGCGCAAAAAAAAACGTTTTTTTCTATAAAATCAGATTCTTGGGGCGTATGAGAAATTTCGCATATGTCACTCTTTCAATTTCAATAGACCGACAATTTCGAATGAATTTGGGGGGTGTCCTAATGAAAATTAAAAAAAAAAAATTTCAATGCATTTTTGGACCACCCTAATGTATATGCATGGAAATCTTTTAAAGGCAGCTTTATATTTTCAACATAATAATAATAATTACACTTACTTCACATAAAAAGAATTCATTGAAAGATAAATATTCTATTTAATTACATGACATTTAATATTTCATTTTTATTTACATATACATTTTGTTCCTAACGTTTAATGTCGCTTCTTTTCCGTAAATTTTATGTTGAAAAATCTCGCTATTTTGATTATAAAATATGTGTCCATATGTTATTTTACCAATTTGGAAGTATATAATATTATATCACTTTCCCGGAAATTAATAATCATTCAATTATGTCCCATTTTAACATTTTTGCAAGAGTATTATCAATTTGCATTTCGAAAGGCTGTATATTTTCAAGTTAATGTATGATTGAACGCAGTAATAATTACACTTTTTTATTAAAAGAATGAATTAGAATACAAATATTTTTCTTAGTTATTTGGAATTTAATATTCAATTTTTATTCAAACATATATTTATTTCAACATATACATATACTTAAACATATACATATATATTTATTTCCTGAATCTTGTTGCAATTATGTGAATACTCAGACCAGTAACTGTGTTAGCTGGGTGATACTGTGCAAAATCTTTATAAATTAATAAAAATTTTTTCTCATAAAATTAGTTGCAGATGGAGTAAGAGGAATTCCCCCATTGCAAGACCACTTCGTTTACGTAACAATGTGGGACGGCTCTACTTATTTTGAAAATATCCATATCAGGGACAATACATATGTCGCCTGGTTCCTGAAGCCAAATTCAGTGTTCCAAACCTATGTCTATTATATACGAATGCAACGGGAGGAATACACTGTATATGCTGATCGTCTTGAGAATCAACATCCACCTCTTATTGATAACCCTGATCTGCATTTTCCAAAAAACTGTTTGATAAAAATAGCGAATGACCGACTTTATTTTGCGGAGGATTTTCGACTGTACAATGTAAATGAACATCACCATGCAAGTCCACGTGGAAATTTCCCTGGAAATTTTCCTGACTCCAACTATATGTATATGGCAGTGCCAGGCAAAGGAGTGTATAGATCAGTTTTACACTAGTTCTAATCATGTTGGGAGTTATCGGATGGACTAGGCTTGTAATTTTCAAGACGTGATGATTTCAAACAGGTGTTAATTTTATTTCGTGAATTCGTGAAATAACCTGCAACGAAATTTTCATTCAGTTTTTTCGATGCTCATGTTCTGTAATTATATGGATAAACGTTATGATAGATATTTGGGTTTATGGGTGAAAAAACAAATTGGGAATTATTCGATTTTGAATTTATTGAGAAAAGGTATTTCAAATCAACGTAAAACATCTCTTTTCTATACATTTTAATTAGTGACAGTGTGAAAATAGTGATTCGCGAGATTAAGGAATGAGTTCTCATTTTATTATTATACATTTTGTATTTGATTACGATCGTCTGATATTATAAAATTAAGATATTCTCTTAATGAAATTGATAATTAGATCTACTCCACGAGGCTTAAAATATGAAAACTGAAATTCAATTATTATGCTCCTTTGTATCCCAATTAATTGAAAAAATATATCATTACCTGTAATGAAATTGTTATCTTATTGATTTTTTCGCTCCAGTATTCTGTATAGAGTATTTACAGAAGCAATATATCTCAGAAAATAATTACACTTAACTCCCGATATAAGTATGGTTTTGGGCATTGCTTGCAGTGGCCTGCAAAATAAATCGGGGAAATCCAAACGTTAACAGTCAGGGCGCTTGATCCATTTCAAAAATATGAGAGAAAACAAAGTTTTCGTATCTTTATTTTAGTCTCACGATCAATTTAGAAAAAAAAAATAAAAAATAAATCCAGTCAAAGTTCTCTTTTATGATGAAGTTTTGGGCCTCATCTGTGGGCCTTCATCAGAAACAAACATCTGTTATAAAAGTATGAATAATTAATAATAAAAAATACATAGAAAAAAATGAATTAGATGTGTAAAATAAATTTTCATTCCGAAGGCAATAATCGGAGTCAATTTGATTGATGATGCTATTATGATACTGATTCACGCTACGAATTTCAGTTTTTAAATTAATAGATACTTTTATATATTCATTCAGGAAAATCTATTGAATAAAAAAATAAAAATACTATTCAATGTGTTAATTAGTTCTGGGATTTAATTTTCAGGAACAATAATAAAAATATCCACATAGCGCTTAAAGAAATGTGGTTTGAAGCTTAGTTTAGATAAGGCTCTATTTTCAACATCTTCTGAAACAAGATTGAATGCAATAGGTAATAAAGGTGAACCCATCGTACAACCAAAAATTTGTTTATGAAATTTTTTATTAAATGAAAAAACAGTATTATTAAACATCTTCTATAACATGCAAAACTAAATTCAACGGAATGTTATCACACATAGATATAATATCTAGTTCCATTTACGTACCTTTTTTTCTTCCATATAGAAATAATATCATATAATAACTATTTTCAATAGTTGAATTGTAGTCTTCTGAATTAGCAATCATTAAGATTGTATGTATTTATTATTATTATTATTATTTATTTATACTTTTATAACAGATGTTTGTTTCTGATGGAAGCCCACAAATGAGGCTGAAACATCATACTAAGAAGGAATTTTGACTTGATTTATCTATTTATTTTTTTCTATATTGATCGTGAGACTGAAATAAATATATGAAATGTTTGTCTTCTTCCATATTTTTGAAAATACAAAAACGATCGAAGAAAGTTTACTTCATGATCTCTTTTGATTTCTTGAGGTTTTATTCATCTACTGGTCTATAACGTTCTGTGAACCATGGGATATTTGAGCTACATTTCTCAAAGGTATGTTGAATCTACTTATCGAGACATTGGAAATTGGATTATTACCCCTATGGATGTTATTCCATTTGAAGGAACAACGTACCTTCTCATTAAGGTGTGGAAAAAATATTTTGATTCCAGCGCATATACAAAATAGTACGAATAATTATAATTTGAATTATTCACATTATAAAACCTTTGTTAAAGTACAAAACGCGAAATTCATTATTCAGAAAAAAATTCGTAATTATGGAATCAAGAATATAATCAAGAACATTAAAGAATTAGGCAATTACTCCAATCATTTAAAATATAGACTAGACAGAAAACTACAGAAAACTCGATTGTTCACTTTTTTCAATCACAAGAACGTAGTCTAATAAAGTTGAAATTTCAACAAAGGGAAGCTCACATTAAAAAGCGTAATTTTTGAAATGATAGATTTTTAGAGGGAAAAAATAGATTCAGGGACTTGAGAGTTAATAAATGGTTTAAAAATTGATCTAATGTGACAATTGCTGATGAAACTGGTGAAACCTTAACATTGTGTACTAAATTTAGGATTTCTTATAACTTTAACAACATCGCTACTAATAATATAATTGTTAATACCGAAAACTGTATTGAAAACGTTAAAGATAATAATAAAATATCCAATGTTCGAAAAATACAGATTTAATGTCAAATCATTAAAAAATCAATAAATTTAAAAACTCCAATCAAATTTCAGACATTGCTACAAAATGCCAGAAGGACCACAGGGATGTTATCTTTGGAAGAGCAGACAAAGGTAATATCCTAATGGCTGCAAATTCACAAGACTATGAATCAACTATTGAAAATCTTTAACAGAATAATACGTTATATGAAAAAGTTAACATTGTTTTAGTTCCGTCCATAGAAGATAAATGTAATGATATTATTTCTAGATGGAAGAAAAAAGACAAAGGAATGAAAATTTAGCTTATAAATTGAAAAACCATGGTTGT
The DNA here is from genome assembly GCA_932178445.1 of Andricus quercusramuli. Taxonomy (NCBI): domain Eukaryota; kingdom Metazoa; phylum Arthropoda; class Insecta; order Hymenoptera; family Cynipidae; genus Andricus; species Andricus quercusramuli. The sequence goes on from CAKNXH010000185.1 coordinate 330,684, forward strand.
GTGACAGCAAAAGCATATGCCCTCCCGAAGGTTTACAAACCAGAATCAAAATGGAGATTAATTGTCTCTACTATTGTTTCTTCAACTTACAATTTAGGAAAATCCTTATCTAATCCCTCAAAGCCTGTATCTGGAAGAACTGATTCATTTATGAGAGATAGTTGGAGCTTTAGAAAAAAAAAATAATTTTAATGTTCCTAACACACGTTCACTTGTTTCACTAGATATTATATCTATGTTTGATAAAATTCCGTTGAATTTAGTTTTGGACGTTATAGAAGGAAAATTACAAGTAAATAAAAATGTCACTAAAACACTAAACTCAGAGATTTTATTAGCTGTCAGAACATTCTTCAGTTATACCGTTTTTTCATTTAATGAAGAATCTTATAAACAAATTTCTGGTTATCCGATGGGTTCACCTTTATCACCTATTGCATTTCATCTTATTTTAGAAGATGTTGAAAATAGAGCCTTATCTAAATTACGCTTCAGACCACTTTTCTTTGAGTGTTATGTGGATGATATTTTCACTATTGTTCCTACAGATAAAATCCAAGAACTAATTAACACATTCGATAGCATAAAAGAATGTCTACAGTTTACTTTGGAAATAGAAAACAATGATTTCAATCTTTTAGATCTGTTTATTAAAAAAACTGTGAATGGAAATTTAATTACTAATTAGTTTTAAAAACCGTCATTGTGTTAATGATTTTTTCAGAGAAATCTCAGGCTATATAATGTACCCCTACCACTCCATCAAACCCACCCACGTATTAGAAATCAATTCTATTAAGCTGGAAAGACTTGGTATATTGCTGTATTATCCTTTGACGAAAAAATAACATTTTTAGAACAAGTTGAAGTCGTTGTTTCTATGATTTTTTGATGTGATTCTCAGTCAACATATTGTTATCAGAACACCCCATATGAACCCACTTTCACATTAGAAATCAATTCCAGAAAACTTTTCCTTTAGGAAAATTATCATTTTTCGAAAGTGTTGAATTCCGTCCCCGGGTGATTTTTTTTGCCTACTTCAGGCTGTGGATTCTTATCACAAACCCCCCCTCCCCCAACGCACCAATGCAGTACCAATCATTTCGAATAAGATTTCAAGATTCTGTGAATATTTCTCAATCTTCTCATTTGGGAAAATGAACGTTTTTTCGAAAATATGGAACTCTGTGCCCGGGTGCATTTCCTTTCTAAACTTCAGGCTATGAATACTTATCACAACACCCTCCTTAACACACCCAGACAGTAACAATTATTTCTGATAATATGTCAAGATTCTGTGAATATTTGTCAACCTTTTTCTTCAGGAAAATGATAATTTTTCGAAAATATTGAACTGTGTGCCGTAACTTCACTATTAACTATAATTACGCTTAATTAACTCACGTATATCAACAATTGAAAAGAAACAGAATAGCAAAGAATGTTAATTTAAGAAATTTTCGCGAAAAAATTCTCAAAACTATCGTCTAAAACGAAAGTTCCAACAAGTACAATATTTTTTATATTACTTTTGATAGAGATAAGGATTTTGATTTGAACTTCAAACGTATGAAATTAATTTAATGAATTCATTCCATTTCTTATGAAAATCGTCTTTTCGTCAAAAAATGATGTTTAAAAATAATTCATAGAGATTTTCAGGCTTTTTAAAAATGAATTTCCAGCGCAAGTCGGCTTGTGGGGATGTTGCACTTAGGATCTACAGTCTAAGCAGAACATCAAAATAATAAATGGAACATCTTTGGAATAAATAATGAAAAAATTGTCTCGAAAACTGGTTCTCAAGAATATTGTGGAAAAAGACCAGTTTCAAATCTTTTTCATAGTACTCAGCGGCCACTATGAAGTCTTACCTGGTTGCGTGGGCGGCTTTCCTGATGGAAATTGATAGCCTGAAGTCGAGAAAAAAATTCATCCGGGCACAGGGTTCAATATTTTCGAAAAATGATCATTTTCCTGAAGGAGAAGATCGCATAATATCCACAGAACCTTGACATCTTATCAGAAATGATTGTTACTGCCCGGGTGTGTTTAGGGTGGTAGTATCCATAGCCTGAAGTTTAGAAAGAAAATTCTTGCGGTCACAGAGTTCCATATTTTCGAAAACGTTCATTTTCTCAAATGAGAAGATTGAAAAATATTCACAGAGTCTCCATAGCTTGTCAGAAAAGATTGTTACTGCATAAATGTGTGTTCAATTAAAAATAACTTCGCAACAAAATAATTATCCACTACCATCAATTGAAAGTGTCAATAAAGAAAGAGTAAATTAAATTTATAATAGCTCAATTAAAAATTGAAAATAGAACAAATGGCTAGGAAAATGTCCTTCAAAAAATGTTCAAATCTTCTAAGATAATTATAATTTTTCTGAATGTACCAGATTTATCAGAAATATTAAAGATTGCGTTAAAAAGTTCGCTTTTAATGTATATTTTAGAAATGATCACATCTTAAACAAATGTTTATCTAATAGAATGTGAAGGATAAAATGAAGTTCATATAGGTGAAACTCGTCGCCTGTTGAAAAATAGAACATCCGAACATAATAGGGATTGTAGAAATGGTAAATTAAATACGGACCTCTCACAAATAAATATATAAAAGTATCTATCAATTTAAAAACTGAAATTCTCAGTGTGGATCAATATTATAATAGCATCATTAATTAAATTGAATTCTTATTCTTTCCATTTAGAATTGAATTGTCCAATTATTACTATAACTTTCCTAGGACTTATATTCATTTATTGTTGTTTACGTTACATCAGTTTGTTAGCTGTTTTACAGCATTTTAAATGTTGTCGTTCGCTTCAACGTATGTTAGGATTGACTAAGATTATGGCCTTCAAGGTAAATATTTGTTTTATACATCAAATTAATTTTTTTGTATGTATTTCTTATTTTTAAGAGTCGAAGAAAAGCTAAACAATTTTTGAAGTTAAATATTTGAATTTCATGATTTAAAATTGTAATTGTGTCTTCTAAAAAATTGAAAAAATTAATCTAAATAATTGGCTTTGACGACCCTCGCTTGAAAATTTAATGTGTTCTGTCATCCCGGAATTCGTGATTATTAGCCAAGCTCATGAAAAATATTTGATCATTCATCCCGAATTTCGGGACGACGAGATAGTTCGTAAGAATTAACGTCATATCCTCAGTCCTATTGAAATATTTTAAACTACTTTTAAATCACTAGAAATCCTATTAAATTTCATGAAATGCTTGAAAATGAATTAAAATATTTTGGAACCCTTCAAAATCTTCATAAATATTGTTAAAGCTTATGAGATTTCTCGCAATATTTTAAAATACTTCTATACCAGCAGCATCAATCTCAGGCTAATATATAATAAAAATTTGTAATAAATATTTATCTGTTCGAAGCTTTTGAATACTTGGATTGGAGCTGCCAAATATCTAGACTATATATACCTAGACAGATAAGATTTCCTGATACGTGAAAAGAATTGTCATCTGTGAAAATATTAAACTTACAAAAATAAGAATGTCTTTATTATTATTTCTCTAACGCGCAGAATAGGAACGATTATCAATCGATTCCAAATTGATGTAATTTTCCTGGATGCTCATGCAATTTTCTTACAGATATATCTGTTCTTCGTTTTGAAAATTTTGTTTTATTGGCCCGTCCTAATGCACCTCTTAGTAATTTTCATCTTCCTCGCACGATTATGACTGGCATGTTTTGTGTAATTCTAAAATATTCTAATTCTCGGTGGGTCAAGTTTGAAATTGTCCAGTTCTAAAATCTTGATTACGAAAATATTTGTTAAGAGGTCTTTCAATAATTTGTTATACTGGACAGTTGGTATATATTACAATAAATTGAAGCTTCGTTAAACATAACGTTGGATCAGAAAAAAACACTTGAATGTTAATGCTGGAAACTTTAGAAATGAACAATTTGAATTAGAAGCTCTTAAGGAAACACCTTTGAGAACATACGTGTCATACTCATCATACATAATGATTTCATTATTGCATTACACTTAAGTTCAAAATGCAGAAAACCCGATAGCGTAAGAAATAGAACTTTAGTATGAATCATATTTTTAGAAACACACAATGATAGAGAACAGAAATTGGACTTTTTCAAGAATTTCGTATGAACTGACAGGATAAACGATTGCTGCATGTACTAACTTTTATGGCTTCTGCCAAAAAAGAGTTTATTGTTCATTTTTTTAAGTAAATATAGCGGAAGATATAGATCATAGATATATCTTTAAAGATTGTTGCTCTAAGATATAAGAATATTCCTCATCTGTTAAATTTATCACCCATAGAACCTTCAGAATTATTTAAGATTGGAATACGATATGAAACACTTTAAAATCCTACAATATCAAGTAAAAATATGTATTGAATTTTCAACACAATAGATGAATTTTCAATCTGAGAAGACGAATTTTCAACAACATCAAAAATTAGGTTTCAACAAAACAGTTGGATTTTCAAAAAAAATTATTTTCAACCAAGAAGAATTTTTGACGAAATAATTGAAGATATTTATGAATGATAATAATTTGTTTATACAATGATGTTTCTTAAATTGCATCAATGTTCACCTTACTCTAAGTGAAAAGAGGAGAAGAAGTTAAGTATTTCGAACAAGAATTGCAACTTTCTAGCATTCTTCTAACAAAATAATATTAAGAATAATAATTTTATTGAACAATTTGGTTTGTTGTAGATTATGAATTATTACCTCATTCTAATTAAAACGTGGTTAGATTTGGAAAGTTTTGAGAAGAAACAAATACTTTATAGCATTAATCTAAGAGAATATTATTATTTGACATAATAAATTGTTCAAACAATCAGTCATATTCAATTCAATTGTTGTTTCCTCGCTTCAACTGAAAAGTGAAGAAGATATTGGAAAATTGAGAAAATCCAAGACTTTCTAACTTTATTCTGAGGAAAGAATGCTGAAAACAATAATAAATAATAGGTTCACAAAAATGGATCTATTATAAATTTCCACGAATCCCGACGGAGGCTTCTGAAGGTACTTTGAAAAGAAACAATACAGGGTGAAATTGTTCATTCAGTAATGGTTATTAAGAGGTTTAGTTACTACTTTCTATTAACACGCTTAAATATCCGGTTTGGAAAAATTCGCATTTTTCCTATAGTATATCAATGAAAAACTTCATGGTCTTTGCGACCTATATTGGTACATTTTTTAGAAATTTGGAGATCGAAATGCAATTTTTTAGAAATTAATGTGCCCGATACAATAATTGAGACAAGTTTAAAAAGAATCATGAACATCTGCATTAACGAGAAGTATTTAAGAAGTATTACTTCAAAATGGAAAATGCCTGACTGAAATATTGACTTAAAATCTTTCAAATCCTGTTCTGATCATTTTGTAAATGATTTGAATGATTCAAATGGTACGTATGTGTTCAAGTATATAATTTACCTAGAAAAAGCAGAAGAAACATTTTTCCTTGCGAAATGTTTGACAGATTTTCACATTTTCTATTACTAATTTCTTTTCTAAAAATAATGGTAAATGCTTGCACAAAATTGAATTGTCTGCACAATTTCATTTTGATGAAATATTTTGATAGGCATTACTTCATATTCTAAGAATACTTCTAAATTTTTAAGCAGATTATGATTGTTTGGACGATAAAATTATTTAAATACATACGATCATTCTTAGAAAACAAAGTTGTACTTACAAATATTTCAATCTTTCGATAATTAACAAAAATAACATAATCAAACGAAATTAAATTTTTTAACAATACAAGTTTTTCAATTAAATAAGTATTCTTAAGTTACCGAATTATGACAATTTATTTTAACAATTTCTTCTGGAATGCGTTAATTAACTGCAGTAATATGAAAATTCAATTTTATGAACTTATGGGGTTTTCGGGGACCCATACAAGTGATTTATTCACCCTCAAAGATGATGATTGCTTCTTATTGTCTGATGAATTCTGAAAGATAGACTGTAACACAAAATTATTTGTTACATTTGATGGCATTCAAATAATAGACTAAATTCTGTGAAATCTCCTGAAATATTTCAAAATCTCTTAAAATCCTTGAAATCCTACGAGAACTTTTGTTTCTTGGAAAATACTTTGATATTCGTGAATATATGAGAATTGAAAGAAATTTTGATGTGTGTTGAAATTCCTCAAGAATCCGTGAAAATCTGTGAAGTCTCTTGAAATCATCTGAAATATACCAAAACTTGTCAAGGTCTTACGGCATCCTTCAAAATCTCTGTAAGGTTTGGGAAATTCTTTGCAATTCCATTGATTTATTTTAAAATTTCTGAAATTCTTCCAAATCTTTGCCATAATATTATATCTTATTCTGCTTCTTTGAATATTATGTATGATTATGTATATGTTTAACTAATTGTAATATAAAGAAGAGTTGTTGTTTAATTTTGATTTTAATATTCCAGGCCTCTAGAAGTAGGTCCAATTAGTATTTTGACTGAAAAAATATCGTAAATGATTAACATCAGAAAACTGTAATGAAATTCAAAAAATTATAATAATAAAATGAGAGCGTACTACTCATTTTTGCCTGTAAACCCAATTATTGTTCATGCAATTTAAGCATATGATCACAAAACAAGAACATAGAAAGGACTGAGTAAAATTTCTATTATGGGTGATTTTATGAATTCAGAAAATAAAATTGACGGCTCTTTGAAATCCTCACGTCCGTCTTGACAATTACAAGCCTAATCCATTCCATAACACCCATCACGATTTTAAACAATGAATATGCAAACAATAGAGTGGGGTTGGATTGGACTGAAAAGACGATTGTGAATAAAAATGCATGCAAGGAAGCCAGATATTTCATGTGTACCTGCAATAGAGAAAAAGGTATACGACAGGAGAACGATAGGTAATGGAGAGTTAAAAAACGGACTCGAACTATGGTCAGGAGTCGATAATGATTCATATGGTAGCCAATAAGTTGGTCTGATTATGAATAAAACAGCAAAACAGCATGTCAAGAAATATAAATATGTATCTACCAGATTGCTGTGTGTTAGAATGAAAGTAGAAATTAGAAGATTATTCATGATAGTAGCATAAGGTTTCTCCGTGTGTAATTCAAAGAAAGACTTTTTTGAAGTTCTGAACACTTGGTTCAAAAATCTGATTGATATTGAAATACCCGATGAAGTTGTCAGAATTATGTTCTTAGGCCCTGGATTTTTGTACAATTCTTTCAACAAAAAATAATTTTTCATCACATGATTTCATAGCCTCAATTGAATTTGGAATTTGAAATTTTCCCCTTGACATACAGAATACACTACAAGTCCAATGCTTTCCGACTATTCTAAATTTTCTTAATTCACCAGTTTTGAACAAACAGAAATTTCATAATAACTTAGATTTCAGTCCAGCAATGAAATTTGTCAAAGATAATCCTGATATAATTTTTCTGAAATCAGATAAAGGTAATACAACTGTTGCAATAAGGAAATTTCATTATATTGAACAAATGTTGAATTTATTATCAGATAAATCTAAATTCAATTAAGTAAAATTTGAATACACGGCCACAGCTGAAAAATCTGATAATATTATTATTAACAGATGGGGTAAAAAAGCATATATATCATCTAAAGAAGCTAGAGAGTTGAAAGCAAATGCTGCTACCATCCCCATAGCATATGGACTACCTTAAGTTCATAGAAAGGAAAATCCTTTAAGAATAATTGTGTCTGCCATAAGAAGTCCTAATTTCAAATAAGCTAAGTTTCTTTCTGGTCATTTAAGATTGATAACAGGCAAATCAAAGTACCATGTCGAAGATAGCTGCGATTTTTTCACTTGATTAAAAAATTAAAAATGCCAAAACATCACATGCTTGTATCCTTGGATGTCAGCAACTTATTTTCCCATATTCCTATAAATTTAGCTTTACAATGCATCAAAAACCAATGGGACTTGATTGCCTTAAATACTCTTATACCAAAAAATGAATTTCTCAATGCAGTAGATTTCTGCATTGATTAATTAATTAATTAATTCAATAACAAAAACTACAAACAAATAGATGGAATAGCTATGAGTTCTCCGTTATCACCAGCAATAGCTGATATTGTAATAGAAGCACTTGTAATTGACTGTTTATCTTCACTTTGTTTCAATGAACCCTTTTATAAAAGTTATGTTGATGATATTTTCATGATCATTCCGAAGCAAAAACTACAAGAGATTTGAGACATTTTCAATTGTTATGATTCAAATCTTAAATTTACCTATGAAAAAAAAGTAAACTCCACACTTAATGTCTCAGATATTTCTGTCACAAGAGAAGATGATGAAACTCTTCTAACAAACCGGTACCACAAAACAACTTCGTCCGGTAGATACTTACATTTTTTATCACAACATCCATGGTCTCAAAAGAAAGGGATGATTTTTGGACTTATTGATAGAGCTATCAAACTGTCTTCCTTTACAACTTAGAAAACAGAACATCCAATTATTACAAAATTTTTTGATTATTAATGGCTATCCACTTCATTTAATCAATAAATCAATGAAAATAAGAACTGATAACATTTATAGTTCAGGAAATAAAACAGAATCACAGAATTTCAAAGCTTTTACAGTAGTTTTATATATTTCTGGTATTACTGATAAAATAGCTTCAATATTAAGACAACAAGGCATTAAGGCCATTTTTAGACCAATAAAGTCTCATTTCAACTTATTTCCTTCCCCTAAGGATAGACTAAATATTTTTCATAAAAGAAATATTGTTTACTGTTTCGACTGTTTAAAGTATTACTGTTGTTACGTTAAACACACAGGTAGACCATTACATTATAGATGGGTAATCGTCAAATAGTGGGCAAATTTTAGCACCTACAGTGGCAATCATTTAAATACTTTGAGGTCTCTAGGAAACTCTTAAAATCTCTGGAAACGTTTCAAAATACTTCTAAAATCCCCTAAATCTTTTGAAATACTTTTCAATCCCCACAAGTTCTTTGGGATCCATTGGAACCTCCAAAAGTTCTATAATATTACCTGAAATATTCTGAAATCCATTGGAAACGGTTGAAATGTTACAAAATCTGTGAAAATCTCTGTGAATCTTCCTAAATTGGTTGAAATTCAACCTTATTCTGTGAATTTCTTTGAAATCTTCAACAATTCTGAACAATCTCTAGAAATTATTTCACATCGCTTCAAATCTTTTTCAGTTACTTGAACTTCTTTAAGATTTGTTTTATATCCCTCATATTGATCTAGAATTCCTTAGAATCCACAAAGATTTTTTGAATTATGTTCAAATCACTTAAAATAATCAGAAATCTCTTGGAATATCTAAAAATACATTAGGAACGTTGAAATTCAAAACAAAAATTTGAAAAGCTACCTTCTAAGATCTTTTTGAATTTTCTGAAATCTCAAGAAATTTTGGAAATCGAATTTTCGAAAATCCAATCATATGCTGTACTAGCAGCATCAATCGCGCGATAGGCATGCGTATCTACTTTTGCCATTGAAAAGGAAGAATAATGTTCAATAGGAAATATAAATTTCAGATAACTATTTATTTGTTAAAAGCTTTCAAACACTCAAATAAGAAAAAGCTTAAGTCAGGTTTGAAAATACTTATGACTTTCAGAAGCTTTCAAGAAATATAAAAACATTTTAGAAATTTTTGGAAATCTTCCTTGAAGCGTCTAGTATCCCGTCTGTATCATACAACATTTCACACTTGCAATTTCTCATGCTGCCTAACTCCGTACTTCTACCTTCCTTCATACTTTGAAATTCACTGAAATCATTTTAATCTCTTTAAATTACGTTGAAATCTTCGAAATAATATTAAATCTCAATCCATTTTCGTAAATATTATATAGGTGCAAACTAGTGGGGCGAAAAAATTTATAAGATAAGCATTTTATTCTGGTAATTATGTATTTGTGTAATTAACTGCAATATAAATAAAAATAACAATTAAAGTTTAATTTTTATATTTCACGCTTCGAAAATTAGATCTAATTGTCATCTTGACAAACAAAATATCGCAAACATTTATACATACCCATATACCTGATTCTTATTCCTACAGTTTATGCATAAAATCGCAGAAGAAGAAGATAGAAAAAACCAAGTGAAAATTTGATTGCAGGTCATTTGATGAAGTTGTAAAATAAAATTGACAGCTCTTTATAATTGTCACGTTTGTCTTGAAAATGACAAGCTTAATTAATCCAATTACTCTTATCATGATTACAGCTAGTGTAAAACTGATCTATACACTCCTTCGTTTGGCACTGCTATGTATATATGGTTGGGGTCTGGGAAATTGCCTTCTACAGCTCCACAAGTACTTTTATGTTGATGTTCATTTACACGATACACTTCAAAATTATCCGCTGAATAAAGTCGGTTATTTCCTATTTTTATGAAAGTGTTCCTTGGAGTATGCAGATCGGGATTATGAGTATGAGGTGGAGTTGCCTGGTGGAGATCAAAAGCATAAATATGAAGCTGCTCCGTTCTTATATAATAGGCATAGTAAGGAAACTGTGTAATTGGCGTCAGAAATCGAGGTACATATTGACTGTCCCTGCGTGCTATCATTCCACGATAAGTAGAGCCGTCCCACATTCTTACCAAAATAATGTCCTCTTCCAATGGAGGAAATCCGGTAATTCCACCTGCAACTAATTTTGTAAGAGAAAACATGACATAAAATTATGAAGATTTTGTGCAGTATTAACTTAAAGTTTTTAAAATTTGAACGATCAAAGGTCAGGAAGATTGACTACAGTTTATTTTTCGGAAAGAAGACAGGGGAGGGGTGAGAACGACTATTTCCTTCATTTAACTACTTGGTTTGTGTTTATCCCTATACACCCTTCAGATCATCAAAGTTGGGTGGGACTGCCATTATAATTGGACTCATAACCTTGCGGCGAATTAGCTCATTATTTTGGACATGATTTTCAATCACAAAAAAATTTCTTGCATCTAAATGGTAGTTGGGTGTATATTTTGAACAAAGGATAATACAAACAATTGAGCAGGCTCGGAATTGATTCGAAACGCAATTGTGAGAAACAATACATTTAAGGCAACCAGATATTTCATGTGTAGCTACAAGAAAGAAAGAGAGATGTGACAGAAGAATGATAGGTAATGGAGAGTGGCAAAACGGACTCGAACTATGGTCAGGAATAGATGGTGATTTATATGATAGTCAATAAGTTGGTCTGATTGTGCATGAGACAGCCAAACAGCATGTCAAGGAATACAAACATATATCTTTCAGATTGCTGTGGGTTAGAAAAAAGTAAAAATAAGAAGATTATATACTATAGCAGCACAAGTTTTCTCCGTGTGTTATTCAAAAAAGACTGTGGGGAAAAAATTAAGGAAATCTAGATGAGATACACATTCCACACGAAAAACTACACTTCGGATAGAGAGATAACGAATACATTTATGCATACATTACTACGATGAAAAACAGAAAAACATCAAGCAGTAATATCTTTTCGTAGATTCAACGTTTTTTATCTTTACTTGAATTTAGACTCGTTCTCAAAAATAGGCGGCTATTAGACTACATGCGTTATCTCCTAAGCATTGGCCAATAAAAATCTGTAAGAATATACCCAGAGCGATAAGATTTCCTGATACGTGAAAAAAAGTGCGATCCATGAAAATATTGAAATTACGAGGAGCACTTTTTTATTAACATTCTCATAACGCGAAAAATAGAGGCGATTATTAATCGATTCTACATTATTTATTCTCTTTTGAATTCTCATCCACTGCTCTTCCAAATATATCTGTTCTCCATTTTCAAAATTTTATTTTCTTGGACCAACCCAATGAACATATCAATAATGATTATGTTGATTTTAAGAACACAAACCAAAGGTTCTGTATGCATAATTCAAAAATAATCTTATTCTAAAGAAGTCGAGTATGAAATTGTACGGCTTTGAAAGCTTACATTTGAAAATAGTTGTTGGTAAGTCTATTAATTTTTTGTTTAAAGATGTTTCGTAAAACTGCATATATCTTATTTGGGATGTTTGAAATAAGGGTAAAGAATATTGATTTTGGTTGTTCGACAGGTCAATGTCATAAGGATACATTTTTCGAGTTTCCGAGTACGATTAACAGCCGCACATAGAATTTTTAAATCTTGAAAATAATGGTCTTGAAAATTTTCAAAATGCTCTAACTTTTGGAATTTTGATCCAGAATAGCTGGTTAACAAACTTGTTCTTTCGCTTCAGGCCTCGAAAAAGTTTGACAAAGCACATTCCAATCTGATTATTTTTTTGAAAATCGTGCCCAAAGATTACAGACAGACTACTGACAGACAGCCAGACCCCTTCGTGAGAATCGTTTTTTCTGAGTTGGGGGGTCTTAAAACGTGGAGATTTGATGAAAACAGACCAAGTAAAATTTTATATATAACCAATACCTTCTCATTATGATGAGAATGTAAAAATTAAAATTCAAATCTGCAAACTTTAGAAACGAAAAATTCTAATCAGAAGCACTTAAGTAAACACTTTTGAAAATGTGTATGTCATATTCATCATACATGATGATTTCAATATTATGTTACACTTACTTTCAAAGTGCAGGACACCTACTAGCGCGAAGAATATAACTTCAGTATAAATCTTCATTCTTTTTTAGTAGGCACAATGAAAGAGAACAGATATCAGACTCTTTCGAGAATTATGTGTGAACTGAGACGATAAACGACTGCTATATGTTCTAACTTTTATGACTGTACCAAATAACAGTTCAATGTTCATTCGGTAAAATAAATATAGTGAAACGAGAAAGATTATTGATCTCGGATGCGAGAATTTGTCTTATTTGTCAAATTTATTACCTATAGAATCTTCAGAATTATCAAAGATCATATACGTGTTGAAGATTGTATGTTAGAGGCAGCAAGCACTGAAATTGAAATAATTATTTTATCTCAAAACAATAATTATTCAAATTATTTAAATAATACGTGTCTGTTTTGGTATTACGTGTGCAAATAAGTTCTACCCGTTTTGAACAACTTTTTTTATTTATAAGAATCTAACAAAATGCAAGTATCAATTAATTTAGCGGCCACTAGCTTCTAATACTATTCATGAACGCTTAGATAATTGATGGACTCCATGGCGGAAGAAATCTTGATCTTTTGACGCTATAAAGACATCCACCATTTCTCGCACTTCAGCTTTAATTTTAATTTGGTGCTCACCTAATCTGATTTGTAATTTGATTTTTTCATCTCACAAGAAATTTGCAACCGATTTTGATATTTTTTATTAATAATTTATTTCATAAAAATACTCGCATATTCTAGAACAAATTTTAATTGTTTAGGCAATACTTTATCGTTCAAACATTTCATTTTTGTCATTTTTCGGAAGATTGAAATATTTGTATGGATACTACTTTCTTTGCTCAGGATAATCCTACATTGTTGAACAGATTGTAATTGTGTAACAAATTTATTCTAATAAACTGATTTTATTGTGCTGCTCATAGGTACATATTAAAAATCCATTTTTTCTTCAATTTTTCCGCAGATTCAATTGGTATGAGTTATCTGTTGGTTTTGCGGGAATTAAAAAGACTCTCATTTTTGCATGCAATTTAAAATATTTTCTCGTTCACAGAGAAAACAAAATGAATCCTCGCAGCAAAGACAGAGTAATATTCATTTGCAACAAAAATTACCTCCACGTGTTCAGATTTACCTACCATGTTGGAAATTGTTACCATCTCAATTCTATTGAATCTTGTTTTGTTTCGATGCGAAAAAAATCAACTTTATCTACTTCAAAATTACCCGCAACATAAATTCTCTTCTGTTTTCTCTGTGTTCAGATTAAAAATCGATAAGAAACACATAAAGTAAGTAAAATCGAATACATTTCTAAAACTAGCTCAATTCGTTTAAGCATTCAACAGTATTATTAGGAAACAAATATTGAACAATATTGAAATCTGCCGAAAACTTGGATAATGAAATGTTTCTTATACCTTTTTCAGGTGAACTGTATACTTGAAAGAACACGTATTATTCGAACTATTGTAAAATGATTTAAACAAATTATTTTATTCTTATAATTCATAAGCAAATTCATCACGTCTAGAAAACATGGTTATTCCACGTCTTACAAAGAAAATGATTATTCAAATTTGAATTGATCAAACAAATAAAAATAAGCTGAAAAATGACTGAGTATTCTTAAATGAAAGATTAACGATTATTTATAAGAAATGAATCTGAAAAGCGTTAATAAATCGCAGTATTACGTCAAATTCAAAGTTGCCACTAATAGGCTTTTCTTGGGGACCTACAAGAGTGGCTCAAAGTCATTTATCCTCAAAATTAATGATTGGCGCTTATTCTCTGATAAATTCTAAACAATATAAGGTAACAAGGACTAATTTGTTATATATCATGGGGTTTGAATATCAGAACAAATTCTGTGAAATCTCGTGAAATATTTGTTAGTCTTTTGAAATCCTCAAAATCCTACGAAAACTCTTAATCTTTGGGAATCCTTTGAATAGAAATATTATAAAATAATGAGACATCATTTGTGTGTATTGATCTCGAATAAAAATCCTTGGAAATTCTGTTCAGGCCCGTCGAAATACTGAAAATAAACTTAAACCTTCAAAAGTCCTGTGAAATCATTTAAAATCCTCATAAGGTTTGGGAAATTTTTTGCAGTTCCATTAAATTAGTTTCAACTTCTTAAAAAAATTATCGAAATCTTCGAAACAATATTGAATCTAAGATCCGTTCTGTGAATATTTCATACAAACTAGTGGAGCGACACAATCAATAAGATAAAAAATTTACTCTGGTGCTCATGTATTTATTTGATTAATTGGGGTTCAAAGAAGAATCAAAATTAAATTTTCATATTTAGCGCCTCAAAAAGTAGATTTAGTTCTCATTTTATTCAACTGTAACTATTATCCATAGAAATAAGGTCTTTCAGAAAACCCGCGACTTTCTAACTCCATAATCAAGCTCTCATTTCATTTTTTTAAGAATTCTCTACAACTCTATTTGGATCCGTTTGATTAAATTTTTTGTTAGAAATCATAAAACTTTTTTACAAGCGACACTAGAAAGGAAAAAAATAACGGACGGTCATCCACCCAAAAAGAGCTACAAATTTGTTATCAATCATTTCTTGATAGGACGCATAGTTTTTGTTTTATTTGTGGAAAACATTTAAAAAAACAACACCAAGTATGAAAAGAAATTAATAGCCAAAAGTTGTTCACACAGGAAGATTTACGACAGGGTCGACGAACCAGATGAAGTGTTCGCAGAAGAACAGCCTTTTGCATCCGGCTGGCGATGAACTGAGCTTGACGCTGGCAAGCCGGAATTTTTTTGAGTTGGCTAAGATGTAAAACTTTCATACCCCCAAGACAGCCGATTATGAGAACTACAAGATGGACTTTGTAGCCTTGGTACAGCCTGCTCAGCTCGGAAAGACGCGCTTGATATTTCGCCCGTTTGTCTTCTTCCTTTTCCGTGATATTACCATATCTGGTGCCGAGAATTCAATTTCGTATATGATCTTGGTCTTCAGATCTTGGAGGATAATATCAGGCTTTGTAGCACTGGTACGTTGAGTGGTGGAGAATGAGAAATTCCAGTAGATCTTACGCTGATCATTCTTCACAACGGACTAGAGTTCCCCCTGGGGGTCTGGCAAGACGAGCAATAGATCAACACCATAGAAGTGCCTAAGATGGTAATATAACACTTTTAGAGCCGCATTGTGTCTCTAAATATACCCGTAACATGAATACTTTGAGCATCCACTGAGAACATGTCCAAGTGTTTCTGCATCCTGCTTGTACGCTCGACAGTTGGTATCACCTACAGGTACATTTATCATGCGCTCGCGGTAAACTAAGGTGTCCATAACGCAGTCTTGATAGGCAAAAAGATATTCCTCAGTCTCCGATCTGAATCCACCAGACTTAATAAACATGTTGAACAGACCCATCCACAGCTCTTCCCTATGTATAATTCCGTAGAATTTGCCATTGAGGAGCTTGTCAACATTTTCTCTCACAACATTTTCTCTCACAACATTTTCTCTCACAACATTTTCTCTCACAACATTTTCTCTCACAACATTTTCTCTGTCAGTAGAAGTGAATGTTCTGCTTTCTGTACAGGACTTTTGAGCATCGAAGGTGTTAGTGGTGCTGGGCAATGTGTAGTGTCGCTGGATTCAACTTGGAGACCAAGCACCTCTGCGGCCCTATCTGCGGCACGGTATAGAAACACCGCAGCATTAACGACTTCATGTTGATGTTCGAGTCGCATAAGAGAATCTGTGCTATTGAGAACTGATCAGGCTCTAACCAGAACCTTTCTTCGATGAAGACGCTGCAAGCTTCGCAAGCCTCTACACTCCCTAATTCTCGAGGGACGTATATTTTAGGTACGGAAGATCTTGGATGAGGACTTTGATGGATTGCGGTTACCTTGCATGTGCTTTGGTCAAGTTGCTCCAACTCATTGACGTTCCATTTTACTGCACCAAACGTGTAGAGTAGTATAACAGCGGACATTTGAGGAAGCCAGATATTTGATTTGTACTTCGAAGAAAGACAAAGAGATGCGACAGAAGAGTGATAGGTAATGGTTGGTGGAAAAACGGACTCGAACTATGGTCAGGAGTGGATTGTGATTCATATGATAGCCAATAAGTTTGTCTGATTAAAAATGAGTTTGGAATGTGTTGGTTGATCTTTATCAATGAAATAAAGAAGTTGAGAAGATAGTGCGGAGCTTCATTACTGAATAGGCTGTAAAGTAACTCACCCATAAAAAATTGTCTCCTTTTGGCGACATTAAGGAGTCCAGCTCTTTCTCTATACTGAATAATATGTTCATATTTGAGGATGTTATAGATGAACCTAATGCAAGCATTAAGCGTACGCTCAAGCATGGCATTCAGTTCATTAGTATAATCGTCATATACCAGACAGCCGTTGCAAAGAAAGGAATGATCAGGCTTTTAACTAGGAGGTTACGCGTTGAAGTGGGAAGTGATTCTTCATTCCTGTTAAGCTGTAGGAAGACTCTGAAGGTTTTCCTTGAGATATCCGCAACGAATTCATTCCATGTGAGACAGCGATTAAGAATATAGCCTAAATCTTTTACAGAATCCACAAAGAGGATGAGACGTCCATAGCTGAAGAGAGGAGGCAAGGTTGCAATTGTTGCAAATGAAGGAAAGGAAGGAGGTCCTATGATTATAGCCTTAGTTTTAGCAGGTTTAAGAGTAAGACTGGTTGTCAAGGTCCACTGCACCACCAAATCAATCTCCTCCTATACCTTTTGAAATAAGCTCTTAAGAGTGGCAACAGACCCGGAGAGGTACAGCTTGAAATCATCAGCATATTTTTGATAGTTGCAGTGTCGAAGTTCACTACCAAATTCATATGTAAATATTAAGTAGAGTAGGTGCAAGCGTGGAACCTTGAGGGACACCACTCTTACCCTCCCCACAGTCAGAACGCTCACCATTGCTGATTTCTAATCTTTCAGAACGATTACTGAGATAAGATTCAAACCACTCCAGAGCCATATTTAAGAGGTGAAGTAATTTGAGCCTAGTCAATAGTAAATTATGGTTAACTGTATCAAACGCCTTTAAAAAGTGAAAAAGTACAACAACCGTTATTTCCCTTCTATCAACTGCCAGTTCAAGGTCAGAGGTTACTTGAAGTGTACCTGCAAGAGTACTATGCTCGGCACGAAACCCAAATTGTATTGGGTCCATTAAATTGTTAGTTTCAATATGTGCAGGAATGTGCTGATGAACAATGTGTTCGAAAGGTTTAGCCAAGGTGCAGAGGATGGATATCGGGCAGAAATCTTTGGGAGGTAGGGTTAGATATTTTATGAACAGGGCGAATAATCGCCTCTTTCCAAGTATCAGGAAATATTCCCACCTGTAGAGATGCATCACAGATATGCAAAAGAATAGGATAAATGACTGGTGAAGCTAAGCGAATCATTTTAATTGGAATATCATCAGAACCTTGCGCATTTTATTTCACCTCAAGGAGTTTTTTAATTAGGGTTTCTAGCGTTATGTCAGGAAAGAATAATTTAGTATCATCAAAGGTAGTTGAAGGTGCGAAAGAGGAAGGAGTGCTGTTTGCAAGGAGGGTTGAATATTAGATTTAGAAAAAGCTGCATTTTTCCTATGAGAAATCAATGGGAAACGTCATGGTCTTCGCGCCACCCCTAAACATTTTTCTTTCAAACAATGAAGAAGAAGGGCCACCCTATTGACTTCTGTGCGACTTTTAAAATATCCTAAAATCTTATAAATTCTTTCGAATCCTTCAAAATTGAAGGAAACTCCTTAAAATACCATAGAATTTCAGAACTTCTGTGGAATTCCCTGTTATATCTTGAAATATCTTTAAATCCTTAAAATCATTATATACAAACTAGTGGAGCGAAAAAATCAATAGGGTGAGAATTTTATTCTAGTAACTATGTATTTGTTTAATTAGCTGTAATACAAGGAAGAATTACAATTAAACTAATTTTCATATTCCAAGTCTCGAAAAATAGATTTAGTTATTATTTTGACTAACAAAATATCCTAAATGTTCAGTATCAGAAGATTGTGCTTAAATCGAAAAAATTATAATTATGAAATAAGAGCGTACATCTTCATCTCGCAAATCATTATTTCTACATTTATTGTAATTAATATTAATATAAAAAACATGTTCTGCATGTACGAAATAAGTTCAACAGATCTTTCCAATAGTGCAGTGAAAAAATCAGATAAATTCGGCATTTAACATCGTAAAGACAACCATGGACGGTCATGTCCCTTGATTAAAAATTGACTAAACGTGAATTATAAAGTCGGCCTTCTCTCACTGCGATATATACATGGTTAGCGTCTGGGAAATCGCCTTCTTCACCATCGATTCTACTTTTATGGTCACGTTGATTCACTGGGTATACTCCAAAATCGTCCGCAAAGTGAAATCTATTTCCTATTCTTATCCAACACTCCATCGGACTATGAAGATGAGGAACATGTGGACGGAATGGCTCCGTTTCGAAGAGATTAAAAGCATAATGTAGTTCCTCTTCAGTTCGTATGAAATAGAAATAGTTAGTAAGAAATGGATGACGCTGCAGGAACCAGGGTACCATTGTTGGGTCAAGGTGTACGATATTTGCATGATAAATAGAGCCGTCCCACATTGTTACGCGAATAGTGTCACGATTCAAGTTGGGAAAACGGGGACCTCCGCTTATTCCACCTGCAACTAATTTTATAAGAAAAATTAACATTAAGTTATGTATTTTCCGGAGGAGGGAAGACCGGGGAGGGATGGAAAGGATTTTCAATTTTTCATTCAAGTACTAGTTCTAGGTTTGTCCTATTCTTTTCGAATGCCTCAAGTCGGTTGAGACTAAGCTTCTAATTGGACTCACCACCTTGCGACGAATGGGCTAATCATTTTGGACATGATTTTTACTCAGAAAATAAATTTTTCGCAAAAAGTTGGTAGTTGGGTGTATATTCTGAATAATGAATAATACAAACAATAGAGTAAGTTCTGATTGGATTGGAAAGACAATTGTTAGAAACAATACATTTAAGGAAGCCAGATATTTTATTTGTACTTGAGAGAAAGAAAAAGAGATGCGACAGAAGAGTGATAGGTAATGAAAAGTGGCGAAATTGTCTCTAACTATGGTCAGGAATGATTTAAAAAATACTTTCAGGATGATAAAAAATAAAATAATTCAGATCAGATACGCATTCCACACGGTAAACCATACTTCGGAAAAGACACTATCAATTATTATTATTCTCATTAAAGTCTCGCCAGAGATAACGGATACATTTGTACATACATTACTATGATAAAAAACAGAAAAACCTTGAGCAGTAGTATCTTTTCGTAGATCTAGTGTTCTCAAATCTTTACTTGAATTTAGAATCGTTCTTGAAAATAGACGTCTATTAGATTACATGCGTTATCTCCTAATCATTGGCAAATAAAATGCTGTATGACTTTATCGAGAGAGATGAGATTTCCGAATACGTGAGAAAAATTGCCATCCACGAAAATATGAAAATTACAAGGAGAATTTCGCTCAGTAACATTTATTCAACGCGAAAAATAGAGATGATTAATAATCGATTCTAAGTTATTTATCCGCTTCAGGATGCTCATGCACTGCTTTTCCAGATATATCTGTTCTCCACTTTCAAAACGTTGTTTTTTGACCCACCCTGATGCACCTATCAATAATTTTTATCTTTGTATTACGAACATAATTCAAAGCTTTTGTATGCGTGATTCAAAAATAATTTTATTCTCCAGAAGCCGATTTTTAAATTGTAAGGTTTTGAAACCTTTAATTGAAAAATATTTATGAATGAGCCTCTTAATTATTTGTTTTGAAGATGTTTTGTACAACTATAAATCTATTTTGTGCTGTTTTAAACAAGACTGAAGAATATCGATTTTGGTTGTTCAGCATGAAATATGTCAAATAAGACGTTAGATTAAAAAAAAAAATTTAGTTTTGAAGCTAGACACTTCACCAACGAAAAATTATATTCAGGAGCTCTTAGGTGAACAGTTTGAGCACATATATATCATATTCATCATACATGACAATTTTAATATTATGTTACACTTACGTTCAAAATGCAGTACACCTACTAACGCAAGGAATATAATTCCAGAATAAATCTTCATTTTTTTCTGAGCAGATACAATGATGGAGAACAGAAATCGGTCTTTTTCAAGAATGTCGTATGATCTGACGAGATAAACGACTGCCACATGTACAAACTTTTATGACTTCTAGCAAATAACAACCCACTGTTTATTCGTTAAAACAAATATAGTGGAATGAGAAAGATTGTCAATCTCAGAGGAAAGAGTTTCTCTTATTTGTTCTACAATATAGAGCTTTCAGAATTATTGAAGATTAGAAAACGTCTTCAAGATTCCATGGTATAGGTAGCAAACACTTAAATTAAAATCATTTTTCTTATCTGTCAAGTTAATTTATTTTCAAATCTTCGAGCAGAAGTCTCTTTTTGTTGATCCAACATTATCTTTGACAAGCACGCAACGTAAAGTATTTACCAATTATTACTTCATAACGAAAAATTAAAGACACATGGAAGAATATGGTATAAGACCGTGATTGCGAAACATTTTTATCATTCTTACAACAATAAAACATCATTGTGAAACTTGTAAATAGACTAGGGCATGTCAATTCAACCAAAATAGAGTGATTTTCAAGAAAAACTGTTTCAACGGAACAGTTCCACATATTCGCCATATAAAACAGCTAATAAATGTTCAAATTGCAGTTATTCACACAAGTCACAAACATGATTCACCTGCAGAGAACTTCAGTCCACGTTCCCCACCCCAAAAACCCACCCCTAATACTTTTAGGAAAACAGTTATCAAGTTTGGAAGGTTATTCAATATTATTATAGGGTTTGAAACATACCTGGTCTCTTTTTGAAGCTAAATTTTAGGAATATTTCAAATTTTAAAAAATGTTGGTTGCTCGACATGGATAACCTTCTTTACTGTCTGGTTCAAAGTATGAGGGGTGGATTTTGGGGGTTCTTCGTGGCTATTATAGAGTTGGGAACATAACAGAGAGTTATCTGGATTTCAAGCAATTGCAGAATGTCTGCAGCAAGAACTACATTCAAACTTTTTATTTATTGACGTCTTTCAATCCCGTGAACGTCTACTTTTTGGTGTTATATATGAACCACCCAATACTGGTGATGGTAATGAATTTGAGACGGAGCTTTTTGATCACACGCTCAATCATAATAATGTGATAATTGTAGGTGCTATTAATAAAAACTTGAATATTCGCTCCAACTCCTGTCCAACCATGATTTCATTCAAATACATCACAATTTTAATTCAAGAATGAATCTCGCCCCGTGTTTAAACAAATTCAGAAGCCTAAGTAAAGTGGATGAGAATATATTGTGCACTATACTATCTGAAGCTGATTGGAGAAGCGTACTTTCTGATAGAAATGCGAATTGAATGGTAGAAGAACTTAATGATATACCAATTGCAGCATTCGATGTAGTTGCCCCAGAACATGTTTTTCAAGCGAGAAAAACAACTTGTCCGTAGATATATGGAGAGATTAAAAGTCTAAAAAGTGAAAGAGACAGAAAGTACTCTCAAGCTAGGAGGACTAATGGCAATTGTTAACAAGAATAGGGATGAAAATATTTGGAAGGTCCTATGGTGGCTTGGAATTATTCCCTCTCAGAGTCAAACCTTCGATCGGAACTTCCGGGTAAATGACTTTACGAAACGCTTCTTGATTGAGCCGTTACCAATTGATACTACTCTCTCATCCTGTGAATTACCTCCCTTCGATAATTCTAACTTTTATACTGCTCTTTCATTCACTTCAACAGATTTTCGTCCTATCTCTATCCTCAATGCATTAGCCTTCAATTGAGTGATGTTTTAAAAGCTGCAATAGATAAAAGTGAAGTAACAACTGTTGTATTTTTTTATCTTTCCGAAGCGTTTGAGTTGGTAAACCACGATCTTTTATTCAAAACATTGAAAAACCCTAATATCTCTAACAAAATCGTAGCAAATATTGATGGTCTTCGCTCTGACATGTCTGACTTGCACACAGCCCTGCGCATCTAATTCAATAGACAATGAGAGCAGAAAAGTTGTCCACCAAATGATAGACGAACACGAAATGAATCAATATTTTTTTATTATTTGCATTCTCATACAATTTTGAACATTAATAATTCAAAAATCCGCTTTACACATTAGTTTTAAATTCAGTAAACTTCTTTTTGAGAAAACAGATTCTAAAATCAATTAGGACTTCCTTCCTACAAGTTATGCCCCCCACGGATTAATGATACACATGCTGTAGAGAATCTTCATTTGAAACAGCTTCAGCAAACCAACGTGGGAAGATTGGGTACTGGTTGCCTATATGACATTCGCTCATCTCTTCTGCGGTCATATTGTCAACTGCACCGCTAATCATGTTTACTTTTATTCTTAAGTATCTTACATCAAACCTGTACATTCCACGAAGAATCCCACTATACTCCAATATTGCAAAAACGACACCACTGGATGTTGATAATACAATATGTTCTCGGGTTGGTACGGGCACAAATTTACCATGTGCTAACATCAATTTGATTCGTTTATTAGCAGGGAAAACATATTTTCGAAATTCGAATTGCCGGTTTGGATTTATCTGGGGAATAAGCCGAATATATCCAAGTTGTGAAAGTGCGTATCCAAGTACTTCATGAGAAGGAGGCCTGCCCGGAGGAGATATGGACCTGGGAGGAAGAGAAGCCTTCTGAGGAGAAGTCCGGACAGGTGAATGCTGCCTGGCAAAAGAAGAAGAACCAAGAATAAGTTCGCCACTGGGATTTCGTTCGAACTGTAGTGAATCGTGATCTGAAAAAGCTTGGAGAAAACTTTTTGGGAAGATTGGGTGATTTTTGCTTACTGGGCAATTCTTCATTTCATCTGGAGTCAAATTATGAACTGCGAGGCTAATCATATTTATTTTTACTCGCGCATGAGTTCTATCTCTCTTATATAATCCACGAAGAACCTCGCTATCCCCTAATATTGCAAAAATGTCACCATTGGATGCTGATAATACAATAAGTTCTTGGTTTGGCACGGGACCATAGTTTTGTGCATCTGTTTTCCAACTAATTGATGTACCAACTGCAAAAGTGTATCTTCGAAATTCGAATCGAATGTCCTGGTTTGTGCGGGGAACGAGCCGAATATATCCAAGCTCTCCAAGTGTATATCCAAGTATTTTGAAAGAAGAATGCCTGCTAGAAGGAGACCTTGACCTGGCACGGAAAGAAGGCTCCTCTGTAGAAGTTGGCTCAGGCGAATGATTTTTGCCAGAAAAAGAAGAAGAAGGACCCAGATTACGTTCTCTATGAGGATTTTCGTCGGACTGTGAACTGCATTCTGCAATCATAAATAGAAAATTCATTTTTTACATTCACATCAGAGAAGGTATTAGATTTGTGTAACATTAGACCCCCTGTGTGTGTGTGTGTATGTACGTAGGTAGGTTTTTAGTCTGTCGGCACAATAACTTCCGAAAGGATTGACAGAATGAATTGGTCGTTAGTACACTCTTTTTGGTTCCCAGACTGAAGTCAAGTTCTTTAGCCAGCCATTTTGAATAATAATTCAAAAAGTTAATGCATTTTTGAAATTTATGAGTCTACTTTTTTGTTAGGATTTGAATATTTCATCTACGGCTACTTGGATCATTCATGAAGACTCAAAATGAATACTAATGACATTTTTCTATTTAAAAAATTATCAGACGTATAGCATTTACAAATTTCAAAGAAACAAACGAAAATTTTAAGCCAAACAACGCATGACATGAAAAAAATCAAGAATAAAACATCGTTGATTTTTGAAAACACTACAATGTTGTCATAACAACTTTTTAAATTTTCCTACAAATTTCTACAAATTCTACAAATTTTGTATTGATCATTTTTCGATAGGGAGCGTAGCTTCTGTTTCAATGTAAAAAGCAGCATTAAAAATATAAAAATTAAATTGTTCAAAAAACGACATAAGGTGCGAAAAAATTTAACAGAAAAAATTTGTTTATCCTCCAAAATGAGCTGCAAATTTGTCATGTATCATTTTTTGAATAGGAAGCTTAGTTTTTGTTTTAATAGTGGTGAATATCATCGACAATAAATAAAGATGATCAAAAACAAATCGTGCATTTAAAAAAGATCTGCAAATCTGTTAGCGATCACTTTTTGACAGGAAACGTAGTTTTTGTTTTAGTTGTGAAAAATAGGATAAGAAATAGAATAATTAATTTTCAGGAAAAACTGGACTAGAGACGAAAAACAAAAAGATAAAATTTGTTCAACCAAAAACGATCTTCAAATTTATCGTAGACTTTTTTATAAGAATACATTCAAAATGAAGCAAGTTTCTGGAACAACGACACAATATACAATAACAGTTTAACTAATACAATTTTTCGCCTGAATTGTATCTACAAATTTTCTTAGAACCACTTCATGCTAGAATGCGTATTTCTGGTTCAAATTGTAAGAAATATGAAAACAAAACAATGAAAATATGTCTATTAGAGTACCAACACATATTATGATTTGTAATAATGTAAATTTATTGAAATGTTATATTTTTCAGGGTACCTGGAAACAAAATTTATTGCGAAATAAGAAAAAGTATTAAAGTAATAATGAGTAATAAAATTTGCATTCTATTTTGAAATATCTGGATTAGCAATGCTAGTTTGTTAGCCAGCCATTTTGGATGAAAATTGAAAGAGTATTTTCAAACATTTTCAGACCACTTCTTTCAAGATTCAAAAATTCTCCGTACAGTTCATTCTAGTTCTAAAAAATGCGCACAATTGATCTAAATGACATTTTTCGATAAAAGAAAAATTACTAAAGTAATTTCACTCACAAAATTAAAACAAAAAAAAGTGGAAGTTTTGAACAAAATAACGCACGCTACGCAAAAAATTCAAGAAAAAAAATGTTGGTTTCTGAAAGACCTACAAGATTATCAAATCAACTTTCTGAATTTTCTTGAAAAATCGGAAATTCAAATTTTCACCGCACAAAAATAATGAATAATGAAAAATTTGATTCTTTGGCCAAATTGTGTAAGACACGACAAATGATGATTGATAAAAATTGTGTATTAAAAAAAGATCTACAAATTTGATTTTAAACACTTTTTCAAGGATGTGGTTTTTATTTTATTGGTAAAGAACAACATTTAAAATTTAAAAACAATAAAAAATTTCTGGACACAAGTTGGAATTCCAAAAAAGGGCTATAAATTTTATATCACTTATCATTTTTTAATATGATGCGTAGTTTTTGTTTTATACGTGAAAAAGAACACTAAAAATAAAAAATAAGTGAAATTGTATCTACACATTTCCTCAGAACCGCTTCACACTAATACGTATTTTTGGTTTGAATCGTAAGAAATAACATTGAAAATGAACAAACTAAATTTATGGAAACTTAACTATTTGAATAATAGTTCCGTAGTTATTGTTAAAAAGTAACTCATTTTGTTCGAAAATCGAACTATTCTCTCAAAGATTCATCTGCTTTGCTTCGGACTTTGCTTGAAAGTTCGACTATTTCATTAAAAGCAGAAATACCCATAAAAATTGGAAGGGGAGGTCACCAGACCGTATCTAACATACTTGCCGGACCACGGGGCTCTAAATAATAAAAATTGCATTATATCTTATAATTTTTGGTTCGTATTATTTCATTCATTCCATATTTCAATTCTAGTGGCAAATGTGGATCAACCACCCCACACAACAATAAAAACAACTGTCAATTCATACGAGGGTGCTTGCACTGGAAATCTGCTGTAGCCAGGGACGAAGAAGAGGAGATTTTCCTGGCGCATGCGTAGTGGACGGGATTTCCGCACGTACAAGAGCGCTCGGAAAGACTGGGATTAAGCTGGCGCAGAGAATCTGCGCGGTGAGCTGAGAGCGCCACCCCTGGACGATCGACTAGCGGGAGACCTCGAGGTTCTGCGTGGCACAGAACGTACTCCGACTATGCACCACCACTCTGCGGGGAAGAGAACTTCAAAGTTGTCCTTTTCCTTCGCTCGTCATCTCGCTCTGTAGTTCGACGCTCGTACTCGAGTGGCGCTCCGACTCCTATGAGAGGGAGAATGGAGACGCCACTCTGAAATTCATTCGTGATTCTAGACTGGCACGGCGTGGATCTCCTGGTACAAATATGTCAAGGATGGAAGGATAATAATTTTGAAAGAGAAAATAATCATGAGAGGACGATCGCGTGGAGGCAGGATGTTGCCACGTAGGTTCCCTTGCATTCCTCTCTGTTAAATCTTCATAAATTCATGTTTGCGTTTCAACGTCGTGTGTCGAATTAGTAGATACATGCCGTTCAAATTTGTTAGTTGCTGACCGCGGTCAAGGTCAATAGTTGAGTAATTTTGCTTACGATTAGAGTCAGTGAAATTTAAAGTAATTTCGAGGTATTATGTCAGGGTTCAATGGAAGAATAAAGTCGTGAAGGTCCGAGTGGTCACTTGGACCACTCTCTGATAAAGAGAAATCGCGCATTAGAGATGGCGCGTACTCTTAACTCGGTAGAAACGGTCGTCGTTACAAACGATAGCTTCGTTTTGAGTGGGGCGAAGGCCTACTCGTTGTAATTATTTTTCTTTATATAAGTGTAATCCAGTTATGAGTTCTTGGTTAATTATATCAGTGATTCTTATTAAAATGTTGATTATTCTCTGACTTCACCTCCCACTGCGTCCCCCCTTACTCCGCCACTCTGCTGGAGCTATCGGGCACATAAGCGTGACTCATTCGAAATAAATTACCATATATTTTGCTAGGTTATAGACTATACTCTGGAATGAAGAACTTTGGGTTCGCTTTACAGACCTGAGAAATAACCCTATTCATGCATGAATTATATAAAATATAACGGAATGATATATTATGTTGTTATATTCACCAATAGAATTAAGGATGACCACCAAGGTGCAAACGAATGTATAGACCAGCCTCATTCTTGCAAAGTAGGGAAGAAACTGATTAATGCTTCAGTGAATAATTTGGTTACCAACTGTATCTTAGGAATATTCCATTGCATCATCAGAGAACAAATATATAAATGATATACGTGAGATAACATTATTAGTTTCAAGATTTTCCTGCGTAGATAATTATATCATTTCACATTTGTCATTATGATCATTCTAATGATGTAATTATTATCATGAATGGAACGTATTTCGGTTTCTGTATGACTTCGTTATCTGTCAACATGACAACTTTTAAAGAAATGATCTACTTGGGGTTTTCTTTGGTACGCTTTTTAAGGCCCAAAAGGAAAGAAATATTTTGTTAGCTAGCCATTTTTGACCACCCATTCTAGTTATGCATTCGGAAAAGCGTTTTAAAGAACAAAAAATAATATTTTTGACCAAACTATGTAATATAAGATAAAATGTATCGCAACAATTTTTCATGTCAAAAAGATCTACAAATATAATTAAAATATTTCATCCAGGCTATGTATGTGATACCAGAAAAAGCTAAAAAAGGAAAGCTCTTTAAATCATCCAAAACTGTTAAGAAAAATAATTGTGAAATAAAGAACAAACAATCAGTCATCGACAAAATAGATGAACTTTCAACTAAAAATTGTAAATTTTCTACCGGGACAGACATATTCTGAACTGAATACTAGCATCTTGAACAAAATACGTGCATTTTCAATTAAAAAAAAAGACAAGTATAAAGCCAAATATGCAGTTGAATCTTCAACTGAGCAATATAAGTTTTACGCCAAAAATGAAATCGTTCAATTTTCATTAAAATAAATGAATGTTCAACCAAGAAAATGTTAACAATATAAATAATTTTCAACGAAAGAGATGAATTTTCAATTGAAATTATGAAATTATTATTGAAAATTGAAATTATCTTCAACAGAAAAAAAAACATTCATGGCAAAGTTCAATTAAAAAAAATTCATTCAGAATCAAGTACAGTTGAACTCAACCGAAAATGAAAATTTGAAAAAAATTGGTACATCTTAAAGTAAAGAGATAAATTTGCGACCAAGAAGATACATTTTTACCGAAAAAAACGAACTTTTAACCAAATACAGGATTTTTTCAATTGAAAAAACAATTTTAAACGAGAAAAGATGACTTTTCAACAAAAAACGTAATAGTTGATATATCAATAATATTTTCATCCGAAAAAATGAATTTTCAATAAAAGATGTAATAGACGAAATTTCAACCGGAGGAGATGAATTTTCAACAAGATTGTTTAAATTTATACCAAAGAAATGAAATTTTCAAAAAAGTACATGAATTATCAGCTACAAAAGATCAATTTTCAACAAAATAGCGCAAGTTAACACCAGAGAGATGAATTTTCGACCAAGAGGATTGATTTTTCACCATAAAAAACGAATTTTGAACAAAATATATAAATTTTCAACTAAAAAAGATCAATTTTCAACCAAAAATGTCATAGTTAGATTTCAAATTTAAAAAATTTACTGTTAACGAAAAAAGATTAATCAAAATCATTAAATTTTCAATCAAATAATAGAATTTTCAAGCAAAAAACATGAATTTTCAATCAAAATAATAAGTAAAATAATTACAAAAGTTGCATTTCTAGTTGAAAAAATTGCATTATCAACAAAATAAAAATCAGTATTTAACTTTGAAATTATTTTTTATTTCTTTCTAAGTTTTTTTTATAAATTTGGAAAAATTATGAATATCGGGGTCGATGAGAAGTATCAATTTTCTTATATTGGGGTATAGATTTCTATGGCTATCTGCAACCACAGTTTGAATGGTGGAAATAAAAAAATAGTGTGGAAAGCAATCAAATTGATTGATTGTCATAAATAAAGACTGGGAACTACATTTCGAAAGTAACTAAAAAAAACGGTGTGTATAGTTAGTGTTACTGAAAAATATATAACTAGTTACCAATTTGTTACGTACTTATAAAAGTAATGTCTCTGCCACTATCGTTATAAAAAAAAAAGTATCTAGTTACAGTAAATAGCTTGAATGCCCTGCAAACAATATCATGATAAAATACATGTGGATTATTTTTTACATTTTATTTCAGTCAAAATTCTGTTCCAGAGTGAAAAATTGATTTCTTCAAAGAAAGCAGCGCGCAACGTGTACAAAAACCGTAATGATGGTTCTGATCACAATGAATAATACAGACAATAGCAAGATATTTTGTGTAGCTGAATCAAGGAAAAAAGAATGTGACAGAAGAGTGATAGGATTATGGTAAGAACTATGGTCAGAACTATGGTCAGAACTATGGCCAGAACTATGGTCAGTACTACACAGTGATATAATGAGCAATTGATTGGTTTTATGTTTAAAGAAAAAATATAATGTGCACTCGAATAGCACGTATCAGTTCTTTAAATGCATTTTTATCAAAGATCGGTTAATATGAATACATTTTTCCATGAAAAGTACCACTAAACTGCACCTTTTTCTCATGGTATGTCACATATTTTTGGTAAAATCAATAGTTCACGAGAAAAATTTAAAAAAAAATAGTATTTCATGTCTTAATTCAACTCTTTTTCTTAACATAAGCACATTTGAGCAGACTTTTGAAACTCACATATCTTATTTATTATCTCCAACAAAAACCTTAGAAATAGTATAACAACTGGGTTGATAGGGGATCAACTAAATCCGTTTATTGAAACCCCGTCAGTAAAAATACATTCTCAAAAACATTTTCAGAATATATTTATATTCAGATTGAAATTTCCAGTTTCCACCGACTTGAATGAATTCTTGAAATAATAGTTGAATACTCCACCAAATAGATGAATTTGCAACCGAAAGATTAATTTTCTACCCAAATAGACGAATTTTCAACAAAAAAGGTAATTTTTAATCATAAAAGATGAAATTTCAAGGGAATAGTTGAGTTTTCAACTAAAAGAGATCAACTTTCACCCAAAAATGAAATTGTTAAATTTGCAGTTGAAAAAACCAAATTTCAACGAAAAAGCAAACGAATTTTCAGCTTGTTGAATTCAACTAAAATAGAAGAAACTGCAAGAAAATACATGCATTTACAACCAAGTAGTTGAATTTTCAACTTAGAAAAAATTTTTAACCAGAAATAGGATAGCTACATTATCAGATTCAAAAAAATTCAACAACAATAAATGAATTAAAAAAAAGTTAGCTGAATTGGAAAAAGTTATAGTTGTATTTAAAAGTAATAGTTCAACCAAAACAGAATAATTTTAATTCAGAAAAGTTCAATTCTTAATTTGAAATATTAATTTTAAACCAAAAATAAAATAGCTAGATATTCAATTGAGAAAATATCATTTTTTATAATTGTCAATCGAATAATTAATAATGAGTTGAAACTATTTATTCAATACTAGTATGAGAATGCTTTCAATTAAACATCACAGCGGCATCTCTCCCACAAGAAAATTTCTTCGCTAGTTGTGAAGATTACAAAACTGCGGCATGTCTCTCCAGTGGCATCTCTCCGCGAAGAACATTTTCTAAGTAGTTCTCAAGATGGCAAAACTGCGGCAAGTCTCCCCAGCAGCATCTGTCGCCCAAAAAAATTTTCTAATTAGTTGTCAAGATGGAAAAAAATGCGGCAAGACTCCCCAGCGGCATTTCTCGCCAGGAAAAGTTTCTTGGGTGCTAGATGCCGCTGGAGAGACTTGTCGCAGTTTTGCCATCTTCAGAACTAATTAGAAAATGTTTTTGGGGGAAAGATGCCGCCGGGGAGGCATGCCGCATTTTTTCCATCGTTACAACTACTTAGAAAATTTTCTTCGGCGATAGATGCCGCTAGAGAGACTTGCTGCAGTTTTGCCATCTTTAGAACTACATACAGAATGTTCTTGGGGGAGAAATGCCGCTAGGAAGACTGGCCGCAGTTTCGATATCGTTAAAACTAGTTAGAGAATGTTCTTGGGGGAGAGATGCCGCTGAGGAGACTGGCCGCAGTTTTGCCATCTGTACAACTAGTTAGAAATTTTCTTGGGCGATAGATGCCGCTGGAGAGACTTGCCGCAGTTTTGCCATGTTCAGAACTACATACAGAATGTTCCTGGGGGAAAGATGCCGCTGGGTAGACTTGCCGCAGTTTCGTCATCTTTGAAACTAGTTAGAGAATGTTTTTGGGGGAGAGATGCCGCTGAGGAGACTGGCCGCAGTTTCGCCATCTTTGCAACTAGCTGAACATTTTCAAGGCGATAGATGCAGCTGGAGAGACTTGCCGCAGTTTTGACATCATGACAACTACTTAGAAAATGTTCTTGTTGGAGAGATGCCGCTGGGGAGACTTGCCACAGTTTTGACATCTTCAGAACCATTTTGAAAATGTTCTTGGGGGAGAGATGCCGAGTCCTGAAAGAGCTGCCGCAGTTTTGCAACTTTGATGTGAATTTGTACATTTTTCCCGGATGAGAGATGCCGCTGGGGAGGCTTGTCGCGGGTGCGAAAAACCGCCGATGTGACAATTAATTCTGTGAAGCTTGCTTCAGTTTTGCCATTCTATATGGACTTGAAAATTTTTTCCGGATGAGAGCTGCCGCTGGAAACACAATACGTCCTGGGAGACTTGCCGCAGTTTCGCCACTCTTATTCGGACCTCAAAAAATTCTTGTAGGGGAGCCACTTGGGTTACTTGCCACTGGCGAGAGGTGCCGCAAGAATGTCAATTTCACGGTGAGAAATGCCGCGCGAGATAGAAGCCGCACATGTGACATGCCGCAGGTGTGACATTACGCTGAAGTGAAATGCCGCAGGTTTGACATGCCACAGATGTGACATGCCGCAGGTGTGACTTGCCGCATGTGAGATGATATGGACCCAATTTTGAAATGTATTTAATCTTTTCGAATTTTTTGAACATTCTAAAGATCTTTTTAACTGGCTTGCACTTTTCATAGAACTTCACAAATCTTTCAGAATCGAAAAAATGTTTCAATCTTTCAAAATAATAAGAATTTTTCTTTGAAACTAAAAAAAAAGCTGCATAATCGAAGATTGTCACGAAATATTCAGAGTTCTTCTTTAATTATTTTGGAAATCATTCGAATTATTTGAACAATACGTGTCTGTTAAAGCGTATTATTCACCTGATAGAAGCAGGAAAAATAATTGAAAGACAAAGCGATGAAATCGCCAGTGTAATATAATGGGGACTAGATCCGCAAGAATTCTAGGTCCTACATGGAAATGTGAGTGTACCTACGTATTATTGAAAGTTCAAATTGAAGCATTAAATACTACTCTTAAACGAGTAGTAGAACTACTCTCCTGAACAATAGTGTGCGTGATGAGGTAAATTAATTTTTGGAGAAGTACCAATATCAGAAAATGTCCTGTGTTCTAATTGTATATATTTAGTTAGAAATTAATCGTATTCAGAGTACAAAGAGGAGTTCTTTAGCAAAAGATTATGTACCCTTTTTGAAACTAATTTTGCTCTATTGAAAGAATGACCAATATCTATTGGATGGCCGTTGCTGGAAGGCAAAAGTAACATATACCTTCCCAATGGTAAACGTAGATGTGCCCATAAAAAAATGCTGCTCACTATTCATTTCATCAGAGGTCAAAAGTGATCTGGTTGTAGGTTCTTCCTTCTCCCAGAATCTGAGAAAGTCGTCATTAAGGACTTGCTCGGTTGTACTTCAATGAGCTGTGATAGGTACATCCAGTCAGTAGTCGGTTTATGGACTGGGCCAGAGAGATCCTTTCGAAAACGGTATCTTGAGATGTCAGAAAACCGAACGCACTTACTTTCTGAGCTAAATGGATCAGGATCCGCTAACCTCACCTTCTACAACATAAACTAGTGCATTAATCCTTTGATACTTTGAATTTAAAATTGTAATTAATCTTCCATATACAGAAGAATACTCCGAACCCTGATCTAGGAGAACTCTAATTTCAGGAACCCGACCATGATCAGCTCGCACATTAATTACGGCCTTTTGAATTCGAATGATGGACTTCTTTCCTGATAAAAAGGAAGAGGCTTCCGATACCTTCTTTATTATTACTCCCAAATGGCTAGTTCCCACCACTTGAAAGTGATCTCGAGCGTGTTAGGTGCAGTCAAAGCCGGCATTGTGGACCTAACGTTTGGATTAGATTTAAATTCAAAATGTAGCGATGTGTTATGTTGACGGTGGCACTTGCCACATGTACACTTGCTAGTGCAAAAGTTTGTTGCTAGAAAATTATCAATTTTTTTTAAAGAAGGATAGTTAGTATATCAGATCCCCTATGCGTCTCCCATCCCTTTAAAGATGACATATCTAATTCACGCACTGTCCAAAAAACCATAGTATCATCCCAATGCTGTGTTGTTCGATTCAAATTCATTCAACATGTTAAAGCTTCATTTGTAGCAATATTTAAGACATTTTAAATAGACGCGATTGCTCGCAAATTACCGTTAATGAGAACGCGTTTATTATCGTAGCGAAGTTCAATCGTATCCCAAGCAGTAGTGGAATTCGCATTGATCTTTGTTACATGTTTAATCATATGGCTAAAGTCACCCAAGAAAGAATTTTTCAGATACTTCAAATGAGACGCATTAGATAGAGAAACGTTATTGACAATCAACGCCTCAAACCGATCACGAAAATGTTTTGATTTTGAATTTGGAAAGTCGAGAGCTGCGAGATAAGCCTCATCACTTTGTAGAAATTGATTTTTAGTGAAATATTCTATGGTCTTTCTCTCTTTTGACATATAGAGCGCTCCAGTCAGTGAGCCTAGTTCCAAGCATCGACGCCCTTTTCCATTGAGTAAGTCCAAACGACCTCCAACAGTTTCGTTTCATTTATCAAGTGCGAGTTTCTTAAAATTAATTTCCGTACGCATAATAGCATCGTGCAATGAAACAAGCACCATTCCTAATGCTACCATTTTAGACCCTTCAGTAAATATTATATATAAAGTAGTGAAGCGATAATAATAATTATCTAATTATTATTTTGACAAACATAGTATCGAAAATGTTTAACATAAGATGATTGTAATTAAAAATAGAAAATTATAATTCTAAAGCCAGAGCGTACTTTCTAATCTAGTGAGTATTTATTTTCACACACATTGTGATGAATATGAATAGGAAAAAGATGTTTTATGTTGACCTGGAATACCTTTTTCTATTAAATTTTAATGCAGGTAATTTTATGTTCTTACAAAATGGATTTATGAGCTCTTTGTAAACGTCACCTTCACCTTGAAAATTACGAGCCCAATCCATCCTGTGAGTCTCAAAGATAAAGTGAACTCTGCTGATGGTGCAGTGAAAAGATCAAATCAGGTGAATTCGGCGTTCATATTCATAAAGACGATCATGGACAGGCATATACCTTGATTAAAAATTGTTTAAGGGTGAACTATACACTCGGTCATATTCCATTGCTATATATATGTGGTTGGGGTCTGGAAAATCACCTTCTACATATCCGATTGTACTTCTATTGTTATGTTGATATACTGGGTACACTCCAAAATGTTCCGCAAGGTGAAGGTGATTTCCTATTCTTATTCAACTCTGCATTGGATTATGAAGACCGAAAATATGTTGATGATATGGCGCCACTTGAGCGAGATATAAAGCATAATGTAGTTTCTCTTCTGTTCATATGAAATAGAAATAGTTAAAAAGTAATGGATGAGGCTGCAGGAACCAGGGAACATGTTCAGGGGAGCAGCGTTCGATATATCCATGATAAATAGAGCCGTCCCACATTGCTACTCGAATATTGTCCTGATCCACTTGCATGTTGGTGGCGGAAGTGAGAACGTGGTTAGTGTCAGGTGGTGAGAGGATTTGCGGAATTTGTGTGGTAGGTGAGAGTGGAGTGTGAGGGTGGCAGCCGAGGAGGTGAGTAGGGTTGTGTGGGGTGAATTGGGGAGATAAAAAGTAATCTTGAGCGTGGGTGTGAGGTGGGATTTAAGCAAATTGAGAAAGTGAGGTTAGGTTAGCAAGGAATCGGGGGAATTTGTGGTCAGAAGTCTTGTGGCTTCGAGGGTCAAGGGTGGTGCTCGAAAATTTGCAGGGGCGTTGATAAATAAAGGGGAACTTTGGCGGCAATAGAGACAGCATTCTGCAGAGACATCTGGCGGTTCTGGAGGGTACTGCATGGAGAGGTCCCAGTTACCGGCGGCAGAGCGGGAGGTGGGCAGTGAGAGTACTGGTAGTGACGTTGACGGGGAGGAAATTTTCCACGTGCCACGACGGCCAACAGTACGTGGCTCGGTGTCTAGTGGCCCGCCAGGGAGAGGGAGAAAGCGGGACGGTGGGAACGAAGGCAGAGAGAAGGTGAGGGAGAGAATGTCGAGCGCAAGTGACTGTGAGGATCTCTTGAAGAGGTAGAGAGACATTCAAGAGAGTCCGGATAAAAGCGTGGTAGAGAGTCCGTTTAAAAAAAGCGGGAGAACTACTAGGACCCCCCCCCCCCCCCCCTGCGGGAGCGGGAGGTGGAGAAGGAGGCTCTCGGTATACTGATAGGCGAGATCAGGGGGCTGATGGAGAGGGAAAGGGAAGAAAAAGAAGTTAAAAGGAAGCAGACAGAAGAGGAAATTAGGGTGTAGAAGGCAAGGACAAAAAAAAGGCTTGAGAAGATGGAGGGCAGGATGGAAATGGAAGTAGGAGAAGGAGGTGGGGGAGCGACATTAAAGGTATTTGGGAGAGGGTAGAAAATATGATAGAATAGAAAGTGGGTGAGCGAAAGAGTGATGAGGAGGAGAGAACAGATAGGGAAAGTTTCAGGGCAATGGAGTTGAGAATGGAGAGAAAAGAGAAGGCAGACAGGAGGAATAATATGATGGTAAAAGGGTTGAAGCTAAAGAGCAGGGAAGAAAGAGAGTGTGTGGACGCGCTGCTACAGAGCATAGCAGGATAAAGGATAAGGGTGTTTTCGTCGATCACGATTTAACGAGAAAGGAAAGGGATGTGCAGAGAATGTTGTTGAAGAAAGTGCAGGGGAATTTGTTTCGTAAGCAGTAGGGGTGGGGGTAATGCAGGATAGAGGAGTAGTGAAGGTACTGTATTGGAACGTAGCAGGGATATGGAAGAAGGATGAGGAGTTCTGGAGGTATATCCAGGAATTTGATGTTGTGGGACTGGTGGCGACATGGGTAGAAAGAAAGGAATGGGACAGAATAGAGCCAAAGCTGCCGAAGGGGGTATAAGTGGAGACTCCAGGAGGCGGTCAGAGTGAAGACAAAAGGAAGGGCTAGTGGGGGAATTATAACGGGGGTTAGAGATGGATTAGAGGAAGAAGTTCATGGAGAGGCAGAGAGGGAGGGAGTGCAAATCAGGGAAGTAAAAATAGGAGGGATAGCGTATAACTTTGTGACAGTGTACAATAAGGATGGGATGGAAATAATTAAACAAAGGGTGGAAGACTGGCTAGGCGAAAGAGGGGAGGGTATGGTAGTACTGGGTGGGGATTTTAATGCGAGGATGGGAAGGGAAGGGGGCCTTTACAGGGAAGGGGAGAGCTTCGAGAGGAAATCGAAGGATAAGATAATAAATAAGGAGGGGGAGATTCTAAGGGACTGGATGGAAGATAAAGAGTGGGCAGTGGCGAATGGTATGCGAATGGTGGCGAATGGTATGGTAAAAATATGAAAACGAAGGTGAAGAGGAAGTACAAGAAGTGGAAAGAGGGTAATGTGAAAAGGGAGGAGTACGTAGAAATGAGGAAGGGGTTCAGATTGATGTCTAAGAAGAAAGAACAGGGAAAGGAGAAAGATCTGGAAAAGGAGTTAGCAAGTGTTAAGACAGAGGGAGACGTCTGGAAGATAATAAATAGGTTTAGGAAGCATAGGGTGGGGTTTAGTGAGAAGATAGGGAGTTAAGAGTTCAGGGATTTTTTCAGAGAATCATTCCAGGGCTCAGATTCAAGCAAGAGGGATGGGGGGAGCAGAACAACGGATGAGACCGCGATGGAGGAGTTGAATGACGAGGAGATAGAGAAGCAGATAAGGGAGTTGAGAAGGTCAAAAGCAGCAGGGCTGGATGGGGTAGAGAGCGCAGCATGGCTGTTTAGTACACAAGAGGTTAGGGAGAGGCTGAAGCAGGTAGTGAAGAAAGTATGGAGGGGCGAGGGCTTCCCAGAAAGGTGAAGAGAAGTGTTAATAGTGCCACTGTATAAGAAAGGAGATAGAGATCGGCAGGAAAATTATAGAGGGATCACGCTAATGAATACGGCGTATAAAGTAAATGCGATGGTGGTGGCAGAGAGACTGCGTAAGGATTTCGAGGGGGAAGGAATATTGCCAGAGACGCAGGCGGGCTTTAGGGTGGGTAGGAGTACTATCGACAATATCTACGTTCTGCAGCACGTGGTGGATAGAGAATTAGCGAAGAAGGGGACGAGAGTGTACGCGTTTTTTGTGGATCTCAAAGGCGCGTTTCCGTCGGTGGATAGGGGGAGGTTGTGGGAGGCGATGGAGGATAGGGGAGTAGAGAGAGGCCTAATTGAGAGGGTAAGGGAGATATATGAAGAGACCAAAGACAAGGTAAGAGGAGGGGAGGGGATTTCGGAGGGATTCTGGATGGATAGGAGTTTAAGGCAAGGGTGTCCGCTTAGCCCAACGCTTTTTGTGATTTTAATTGCGGATATGAAAAGTAAGCTGGAGGCCGGGGTGATAGAAGGAGTCAGGATAGGAGGGGTTAGAATTTGGGCACTAGCGTATGCAGATGACACAGTGTTGCTGGCAAGCAGCGAAGAGGCCTTAAAGGAGACGGTGAAGAGGTTGAGAAGATACCTGGATAAAAAGGGGTTAGAACTGAATGTGGAAAATTCCAAGGTTATGGTGTTTAGAAAAGAATGGGGAAGGGATAAGAGAAGGGGGTGGAAGTGGAAGTGAAGGGAGGTGCAGGAGGTGAAAGAGTTTGTGTACCTGGGCTTCGTGTTTGGGAGGAATGGGGAAGTGGATGGTCACATGAAAGGGAGAGTGAGAAGGGCAAATGTGGTGATGAGGCAGGTGTGGGGGTTGGGAAAGAAGTTATTCGCAGATGATTTTGGGAGCAGGATAAAATTGTTTGATTCATTAGTGATGATTGTGCTCTTGTATGGGGTAGAAGTGTGGGGGTGGAAGGAAAGTGAAGAGGTAAATAGAACGCAGGAGAGGTATGTAAGGCGGAACCTGGGATTGGCAAGGGACACACTCAATTATATTGTCAGGAGGGAGACGGGGAGAACGAGTGTAGGGATTCTAGCAGAGAGCCGGGCGTGTAAATATTAGGAGAAATTTTTAGAAGAGGGGGGAAGTAGGCTGGTTGGGGAGTGTTTGTGGGAGAAGGAGAATAGGAGAGGGGATGAAAAGATGGAGGTTGAGAGGGAAAGGTACTTTTGAACGAATGGACGGCAGATGGATGAAGTGAGAAGGATTCACGAGGAAGGGAGAAAGGTATATGAGTTGGTTAAGAAATACGGCATGGAGAGAGAAGGCAGAAAGGGGAAGAGAGAATAAGAGATTCAAGGTTTAATGGGAACTATGTGTGGACTATGCCAAGAGCAAGAGCGCAATATTAATGTAAGAAAGGAGAGAAAGGCAGTGAGGAGCTTATACCGAGGATGAGGTGTGGTTGCATGGAGGGTTTCAATAGGTTCTGGCTATCTCGGGAGAAGAGGTTGTGTGAACTGTGTGGGAAGGGGGATGCAAGAGTGGAGCACTGGTTGGAGGAGTGCGTAGAGGTGGAAACAAGTGAGATAAGCATGGTGGTATTGATGCATGAAAAGGGGGAAAAAAGGGCAGTAGCATGGGTGAAGGGAGTGTTGGGTAAGATGGAGAAGAAGAGAAGGAAGGAGGGAAAGGAATGGAGAAGGGAAGATTGTAAATAGGAGAGGAAGTAGATATGAATAAGTTGTAAATATTGTAAATAGTAGACAAGTAGTACGTCTTAGCCGCGAAAACAGAGGTTGGCAAGGGAGGCAATGCGAGAAAGTAGGTACATCGAGCGAGGCGAAGCGAAGCTCGGAAGGCAAGGCGATAAGAGCGTGCGGTCTTAGAGATAAGGAATGGATGGATGTTAGTTTTTAAGGGTTAGTTTTAAGAAAATTCTGTAGAAAAAATGGATGTGTAAGCAAGTCAAGTTTTTAAGGCCAGCAGGCTAAAAAGTAAACGTTCATCTATCTATCTTAATATTTCTCAACTAAAGAAACTTAAGCTCCCTTTTAAGACCAAAATAAAATCGAGAAAGGTACTTTTCATTGCAATTTTTTTCTATTTCGAAAGTCAGAGCTATTAAAAACATTTCTTCGTATTGATTTAATCATTTCTCAAATTACTTAACTTATTTCAAAAATAATTAGAACTCCTATCAGTCCAAAATGTGATATTACGGATTTTTGAACAGTTTATGTTCCTAATATCGCCAACGGCGATACCACGCTGAAAACACCAGTTCTAGTAAGATCACTGAAGTTAAGCAGTGTTGGGCGCGGTTAGTACTT
Organism: Andricus quercusramuli; assembly: GCA_932178445.1. NCBI lineage: Eukaryota > Metazoa > Arthropoda > Insecta > Hymenoptera > Cynipidae > Andricus > Andricus quercusramuli. Next base: position 370,969 of record CAKNXH010000185.1, read on the forward strand.
GGATGGGTGACCGTTCGGGAATACTGCGTGCTGTTCGCCCGTCGTGCGTGTGGTGGACCCACACTGGTAGTATATATCTACCTAGAAACACTACCCGAATCGGGTAGTGAGGCAATGAACTTTCGAGATCGAACTGCTATCAATTTCTTTTTTTATTTTCCTAATATTATAAAATGAAAATTTTGAGACAAGAACAGGAGTTTTGTGTTTGTGCATCCTTTTTAGGCAGTTTTCAGAGAGAAATTTAATGAATAATTCCAATTCAATTATTATTCATAGAATTTCAAATGATTTCTACATTTTGTTGTTGACGACGATTATCTCATTAGTAGCCATTCATATAGATTTTTATAAAAGTGTTAAACTAGTCAAAAATACTATTTCTAAATTATTATGTACTTTAAGAAGAAGTTCTCATTTTCGAAATAAATATTTATGTATCTCAAAATAAAATGCCTTAGTATTAGATCCGGGGTGAGAACTCTTGAAATTTGTTTAAAACTTTTAGACGTGCGAAAATGTTATAAATTCTTTCAAATGGTTTGAAAGGTCATGAAATTCTGTATATTTTCATAAAATCCCATAAAATACCTCAGAATAATTTCAAATACATAGTTTGACAAGCCTTGAGAATTTTTTCGATCTGCTTTAATAACATAAATAATTTTTGAAGGCGATAAAATCCCATGAAGTTTATTGAAATTATTTAAATTCCTTAAAACCCCATGGAATTTCACAAATCTTATGACATCTCCTGATATATTTTTTCATCTTTTCAAATCCTCAAAATCCTACGACAAGTCTTGATCCTTGGGAAATTCTTTGAAATTTATAGAAACATTATAAAATTATAAAATTCAATATGTATTTAACCTTCAAAGGTTCTATAAAATCCTTTAAAATCCTTGTAAGGTTTGAGAAATGCTTCCCAATTTTATTAAATTATTTCAAACTTCCTAAAATCTCGTGAAATTCCTGAAATAATATTAAATCTCTGTCCACTTTTGTAAATATTATAAAAAAACTAGTGGATCGACAAAATCAATAAGATAATTATATATTTTTGGTAATAATGTATTTGTTGAATTAATTAAAATACACAGAAGAATAACAATTATATTTTAAATTTCATATTTTGAGCCTCGAAAAGTAGATATAATTATTATTTCGACGAACATAATTGAAAAATTAAAAGTATGATCAATCCCATGAATCTAATGGATTAGGTGAATTTAGATGATAGTACAGTGTAAAAATCAAATCATACAAATTCGGCATTTATCTTCATAAATGCGGCAATGGACAGTCACACCCCTTTTTAAAAATTGTGTAATTGTGATGCATACACGTGGTCGTATTGCATTGATATATATATATGGTTGGCATCTGGGAAATCGCCTTCTACGTCTCCGACTGTACTTTTATGGTTATGTTGATTTACTTCGTACACTCCAAAATTTGCCGCAAGGCTGTAACGATTTCCTCTTCTAATCCAACACTCCCTCGGTGTATGGAGACCAATAATATGTTGATGATATGGCGGTACTTCGGTAAGATGCAAAGCATACTGTACGTTATTTTGCGTTCTTAAAGAATAGAAATAGGTATAAAGTAATGGATTAGGCTGCAGAAACCAGGGTACATGACCACGGGGACAGCGTTCGAGAAGTCCTAGATAAATAGAGCCGTCCCACATTGTTACGTGAAGAGTGTTCTGATCCAATTGGGGAAACTCGATATGTCCTGTTATTCCATCTGCACCTAATTTTGTAAAAAAAAAGACATTTTATGAGGGTTCTTAACACTATTGACAAAAACTTTCAGAAATTTTGAGCAACCAAAGGTCAACAAGGAACGTAATGTGCACTCACGAAATGAAAATTGTCTTTTCCGGAATAGGGAAGACCGGGCAGGATTGGAAGAACAATTGGGATAAATAATGCGTGTAAGGGAGGGAAATATTTTATGTTTACCCTAAGCAAGATAAAGGGAATGCGACAGTATAAAAACACATTGTTCATATGTTTTCGACCAGTTCTCTTCTTAATAATAATGGTCAACGTCATTTGTGTTTAAACTGAAGCCTTGTCAGAGATAATGGATACATTTGCACATATACCAATCCCATGAATAACTGGAAAACCTAACCGGTAATATATTTTTTGTGAATCCAACGTTATCTATCACAAGGTTTAAATTTTTGTTTGTATTTAGAATCTTTTAAGAAGAGAGGTGTCTATTTAACTACATGCGTTATCTCCTAAGCATCGGCAAATAAAAAGCTGTAAAAATGTACCGAGGCGATGAAGATTTCCTGTCACGTGGAAAAACATGTTATCTATGAAAATGTTGAAATTACAAAAATGAGAATGACGCAGAATAGACGCAATTATGATTCGAAAATTAATGGAACTTTCCAGAATTCTTATGCAGTACTGTTTCACATATATCTGTTCCAGATTTTTAAAATTCTGTTTTTTAGCGTGCTTTTAGTTTGAAATTGTTCACTTTTTGCAGATTCTACTTAAAATGCACAATGTAATGCATATGTCTGATTTTATAGTATACTATATAGTATACTATAGTATATCTATATCTATATAGTATACTATATAGTATACTATATAGATGGATACTTTAGAAATGAACGATTCTAATAAGAAGCTCTTAAGTAAACACATTTGAAAACATATGTTTCATATTCATCATACATAATAATTTTAATATTATGTTACACTTACGTTCAAAATTCAGAACTCCCATAAGCGCAAGAAATAGAACTTCAGTATAAATATTCATTTTTTCTTCTCAGCACACACAAATAAATAGAGCAGAAACGGACTTTTTCAAGAATGTCGCATGAACTAGGAAGATGAGCGACTGCCACATGCACTAACTTTTATTACTTAAACTATATAAAACTCACTGTTTATTCGTTAAATTGAAAGTAGTGGAATTAGAAAGATTGTTGATTTCAGATGCGAAAGTTTTCCTTATTTGTTGAATTTATTACCTATAGAAGCTTCAGAATCAGTCAAGATCATACGGTTTCAATATTGCATCATTGAGGAACAAATCACTTGAATTGAAATAATTTTTTATATTTAAAGTTAATTTTTTTTAATGAGCCACGCCAAATATTACACAAGTAGGAAAATTCTTGAGCAGAAGTCTCTTTTTATTGATCAAACATTATTTTTCAAAAGGCTTTTACTTTTAACATGGCTTAAGAATTTTTAACAGTTTGCAAGAATTAGGTATTGAAATGTTGAAATTAATATTATACATCTTTTCACGAATTTCTTTTTTCAAAAATCTTCAGTTTAAAATTGTGTCATCGATCAGAGCTTAATTTGAACATTTTTATCGTCAGTCTCCTACATTTATTTCGTACATTATTATATCTAAAAATCTGCTGGCAAAAACCTTTTTTTCGAACTGGGTAAATTTTCAACCAAGAAATATGACTTTTCTATCATGGAAGATGAACTTTCTACCAAAAGCCGAATTTTTAACGAATTGAGTTAAACGAAAGAAAATGGCTTTTCAAGGAAATAGTTAAATCCTCTAGGAATTAGATGAGTTAGCAACCAATAAAGATAAATTCAAAAAAAAAAGTGGTTGAATTTCCAACTCAAAAATATAGTTCTTTAATAAAAAATAGAATCGTCGAATTTTCAGTATAAAAAAATAATTTTTAACCAAAGAAAAAGGTAATTTTTACCAGTGAAGCTTAAGCAAAAAAGACCATTCCTTTAGTTTCATTTTTTAAAACTATTAGTTTTATAAAAAAGAAGATACATTTTTAACAATACACATGAATACAGATACAGATGAAAAAATTAATATCTAACAGAAAAAAATATTTTATAACAAAAAACTTTAAGTTTTCAACTGAAGAGTTGAATCTTGAAAAAAATTCTAACAAATTAGTGCAACTTTAAACAAAGTAGTTGAGTTCTTTACAGAAAAGAATGATTTTTTAATTGTACAGTGAAATTTTTAACTGAAGGGAGGAATTTTTGCCAAGAAAGTTAAATTTCTACCAAAACAGAAAAATTCGCAGGGAAATAAATCAATGTGAAAAAAATGTTGAATTTTTCAGTGAAAAAAATAATGATCTAAAAAATAGTAGAATTTTCAAACCAAATGTATGATTTTTCGACAAAAAAGTTGATTTTCTACCAAACAGTCAAATTTTCATAAAAAAAGCTTTGGTTTCGACATAAACATTTGCATTTTCAACCAGAAATATGATTTGAAAAGAAATAAATTTCCAACCAACTAGTTGATATTTCGAACAGACAAGATTAATTTTCAACAAAGCGTGTAATATATTTGATATTCGAACCAAAAAAGACGAATTTCCAACAAAATATTCGCATCCTCAACGAAAAGAGAATAATTTCTAACCAAAAAGTTGTGATCAAATTCCGTTTTGAATTATCAAATTTCAACAAATAACGGAAAAATTATGTTCTCAATTGAAAAAATTAACTAACTAATGAAGTAAATGTTTCCGGAAGTAAGCGAATATTGATGCACTGTCAAGCTTTTTGGCTGATAATTATATTGACGATTGTTATAAACAAATGTCCCAATTGAATAATTTTTCCAGAAAATATTCTTGTAAGAGAATTAGTGAAAGATATTTTGTGAAAAAGTTATTTTTCTATTAAATGTTCTTGTAAGTAGAATAATATATATAATAATGCTGCAACAAATGAATGCAGATACAATAAATAATTCTGATTTAAAATAAGAAATAGTATAAAAGAATGCTAAAATTGAACGGTTTCTTGTAGAAAAAATTATTTTAGCCATAAGCGTTGTTGGAAAAATACTGATTTTGATATTATGTATAGACTATTATATAGACTAATAATGAAAGTTACTGAAAATTAAGGAACAAGAGGGAGGAATCAAAAATCGTCAAAAAAAGCGTAACCTAAATTACAGACTTTCCCTGTGAATAACTGGCATATTCGACTCAAAATTTTTTTGTTATCATCCATAGAAATTTATTGTTAAAAAATAAATTTGAAAAAATGGTGGTAAATTTTGTTAGCAAAGCTGACAGCAGCAGGGCAGAGCAGCAAGAGGGCAACATGGTTGCTCCCAACTTTCCACCCTCTCTCGTACTCGTACACTATTGTCAGAAATCATCCAAACGACTAGCATTTTAAAAATTCGTAGAAAATTTTATGAAATTAAGCGTCGATTGACCCCTGATGGAGATTTTTTTGACTTTTTGAAAATAATATGACACGTGAGAAGTTGAAAAAAATGGAAAATTTTTTGAATTATGTACCTCGACTTCAAGTGGTGCTATGAAACGAAGAAGTTGTAGCAAAAATCTGACATTCATATCACAAGGTTTCTAAAGTATTATCTTTGATTTAAGCTGAAAAAATTTTAGAAATCTTTGTTGGTTCCTGAGATATGACTAAAAATGTCCAAGAGTATTTGCGTCGAGTTTTGGTCCCTCAAGCAGCCGACTAACATTCGCCGCAGACACGCTTGGGCATTTATAGTCATATCTCAGGAGACAATTGAGATTTTTCAAGTTTTATTTTCTTATATTAAATATAAGACTTTAAAGACTATATGCTATAAATTTCAAACTTCTGCTACAATTTTCCTAGGGCACGCCACAAGTTGAAGTCGAGGTACGAAATTTGAGAAATTCTTGCATTTTTTAAAAAACATCTCACCTAGTATATTCTCCTTGAAAAGTCGAGAGCATCTTCATTAGGGTTCATTTGAAGCAGAATTCTGTAAGCTTTCCAAACGTTTTTTTAAGTTGCTCTCCGTTTTTTTAAGGATTAATCAAATTTCAAAGTCAGCGGTGATTTTCAGTACCGTTTGCGCTAGCTCTGTGGATAATTTCCGACGGTAGTGTACTCCTGGCCACAATTTCCCCTTGCTTCTCTGTTACACGAAATATCAGTAGCCCTCGTGGTAACTAGTTTCTGAGCAGGTCACCCCAATTAACGTTTCCACATACAGCCAGTCCGCGCTACCCGCACCTTCGTTTGCTCACACCCACACACACCTCTTGCTGCTTGGCACCGCGTCTCGTAGAAACTTATAATTGCGAAAGGAGCCGGCAATTATAATTGCCTCTGCCCCGTCCAAACGGAGACGGTTCTTACCATCTAAAAGCCCTAGTCTGAACCATGATTGCCCCAGTTGCTAGGTTTTATGTACGTGTTCTCACATACTTGCAAATCTATGTAAGCATATTGTTCTAATTCAAAAAGATATTTCAAGAAAGAAAAAAGGAACAAGAAAGAAACTTTGCTGTTACATGTTAAAATAAATGTGTTTCCTGCTTACGTACTTTAAACATCTGCGGGCCGTTGGGCATCTCGTTTCCAAGAAGAGCTTTATCATGAATAACAATCGATCCAGATACTCTGTTTTTTTCTTGAATGAACCATTTGATGACAGCAGCATCCAAAAGGACATCAATATTTTGCAACTATGTGTCGATAAACAAAACACTTTATAAAAAAAAAAACACTTCAAGTGGGAAGCACGCACTTCTACGTATAGCGCACAATGCATGCGACGCAGTTCCATAACAAGGCATACGAAGAAGTTATTTAACAGGAAATCACTCACTTGTATGAATATTAGATTAACTGTCTACGGAAAACATAGTTCTCACAATTCTTGTGCCAACACTTGACAGTTAGAGATTGGGACTCCGATGCTTGAAGTCGATCGAGCCTCTCTTTCTACAATGTGAGATAGAGAAGATCCGCTCGTGTTCCAATGACAGGCCTTACTATTTGTCTCGGAACAATCATACTTTCTCTCTGTCTATCCAATACTTCTTCTTCTTCTTTGTTTCCTTTGTCGAATCGTAGATCCTTTTCGGTAGCTACGACAGCGCCACCAATTCAGAAGAAATTTAAATTCCAATTAAATATCAACAAGAAATTGTATAGTATATGAATAATTTTCAACCATTGTAAAACATTTTTTATTAGAATGAATTGACATTCACTGCTCATTCATTCGCTATGTGTGTGCTTCCCGCTTCGAGTGAACTGTCGCAACGTCATGACGCAGTCAAACAGGTCGGCCGTTACGAAAAAAGCCTTACCACAACGCTCCTATTCTCCCATACATTAATTTCCATTCAGAAACTTTAAACTCAATATTTAACGCAAAAATAACTTTTCAACAAACAAGTGTTAAATTATCTCCAGAGTATATTAATTTTTTAACAAAACAGCTACATTGTAAAGGAAAAATTTAATAATTATTATTTCCTCCAAACAAATTTTATTTTCAAATAAAAAAAGTTGAATTCGATAAAGAAGACAAATTTTCAACAAACTGCTTCAATCTTTACCAAAAATACGAATTTTCAACAAAAGAGTGAAGTTGACTTTTCAACTGATTTTCTTGCGATGAAAACAGATTTTTATCAAAGTACAGTTGCATGCCGAAAATATGAATTTTCAAGCTGGAAGATAACCCAAAAAATAATGGTTTTTTAAAACGTTAGTTGAATCGTCAGAGATGAGTTTTCAACTAAAATGATAAATCTTCAACAAAAAATAAATGCGTTTTAAACAGAATTGTTGAATTTTCTATAAAGTGGATGAACTTTGGAAGGTATAGTGAAATTTTCAACCAAGAATATGAATTATCAGCACAAAAGTTCAATTTTATACTGAAAAAGACGAATTTTTAACAAAATACACGACTTTTCAAGTAAAAATGAGGAATTTCCAACCACAATTGTTGATATTTCCAATAAAAAATATACATTTTCCACAAAAAAGGAAATTGTTTCATTCGCAGTTAACAAATTAGAATTCTGAGTCCTGAACAAATTCAACAAAATACGTTAATTCCCATCTGTAAAATTCATTTTCCACTGAAATAATGAATTTTCTAATAAAAAAGTTAAATTTTCTTCTGAATTGATAAATCTTCAAATGAAACAAATTATTTTTTCAACAAAAATGTTGAATTTCCTTCAAAGTAGATGAACTTTAAAATATAGTTAAATTTTCAACAAAAAACATGGACTATCAACCAAGAAGAATTATTTTGTACCAAAAACACGAATTTTCAACTAGAAATAAGAAATTTTACAATATAATTTGTCATTAAAATGTACATTCTGAACCAAAAATCAACGGATTTTTAACAAAATATTTGAATTTTCAACTAGTTAAATAGATTTTTAGCAAAGCTTATAAATCTTAAACCGAAAAATAACTTTTTCACTTGGTTTGCAAATTTTCTACAAAGTAGATTGATTGCTTGGAACAAAGAAGGTGAATTCAAAATGAAAGATTTAATGGAGGATATTTCAACTAAAGCTGATTTTATTTTCCAATCAAAAATAGATGAATTCAACCAACCACGACGAGTCTTCAACCTAATATTTGAATCGTCAACAAAATAAGGCGAATCTTCAACAAAAGAGTTGACTTTTAAAATAATTATCTATTGAATAAAAACGAAATTTCAACAATGTGCATGAATTTTCACCCCGAAAACATACAATCCCAACAAAAATAGAATGGAGACATTTTCAGTTAAAAAATAAATTTTTGGTAGAAAAACAACGAGTTTCTAACAGAACAGTTAAATTTTCACCCAAGGAGACCAATATTTATGACTAAATTGATCAATCTTCAACAACAACATCAAATGAGTTTTCAACAAAATTATTTAATTTTCTACAAAGTAGACAAAATTTCAAAGATATTATTGAATTTTCAACCAAAAACATGAAATAACAACCAAGAATAATTTTCTACCAAGAAAGACGAATTTTCATCTTGAATTAAAAAAATTTCTACCAAATAGTTACATTTTCAACTGAAAAATATGTTTTTCACCAATCTTTTTCAGATTTTTAGTTGGAAAACTAGTTTTCAAGAGAAAAAACGAATTTTCAGCAAAATACCTTAATTTTCATTCGAAGAGATGAATTTCTACTCAAATTATGAACCCTCAAATTTTTTTGCACCAAAAAAGACGAATTTCTCGTTTTTCAAAAGAACTCATTTTCTCAGCGTTTTAGGTGAAAGTTTCCAGTAAGTTCTTCGAAAAAGACTTAATTTTTAGTAGATCTAAAAAAATGCTCCAGCTGTAATAGAACCAAAATTATTAGCCTTCACTCATCAAAATATGTTGATCAACCTCTTCAAAAAAAAAAAGTGTTTTCTGAAAAAGGGCCCAAGCGATTTTTTTTTCTTTTTGGGCACACCTTGTTGGACTTTTTATAGCGATCCGCAGTTGAGCCTGTTCCAATTTTAGGTTTCTGTCGCTTTAAGATTGTCAAATTCCACGTTCTATTCCTCGTCATTGGATACATTTTCCTGATTACACTTTTTGGTCTAAATTTCGAAACACTTTTGTTTTTAGATGGTGATTTTGACTTCACAAAATGTTTTTTCGCTCTCCTGAAAAAATCCGATTTTATTCGTTATTTAATTCTGTTCTACAACCCTTCAAATTAGCTCTCATCAAATTATACTAAGATTTTAAATATTTCAAACAGAATGAACCTATAGTTATTGCAGTTTTTTTTATAATAATTCACTAATGACTATATTCACATAAATCATGATAAAATCACCAATAAACATGGAGATAAAAATGAAACAATCAATCCAGATTGAAAAATTTTTCTTAGATACTTTTTTTAATTTAAATTTTAAGGAATGGTAACAAATGGGAATGCATTCGTATGCGTTAATGTAATTTGCGTATTCCTGGCTGAGTGAATTTCTGAGTGACGTATGGACACGTAAACCTCTTTCTGCATCTACTTGATTATCTTGTTGGGCACTAATTGTCTACCTCACTTCATGTCAGATCCCAAGATTGTGACATGTCTGATTTTCAGAACATAGTCATATTAAATTAGGTAATATAACATGCTAGTAACATAATGTAACCTGATTAAGTTATATAACATGATAGAATCTGACAGAAGGTTTGCTCATTATTTTCGTGCAATCCTTTGATATATTATTTGTTATAAGATGGCGAAAAAGTGCGAAAGTTTCATTTGCCAAAGAGACCAATTTTTAATGAAACAGATGAACCTTGAGGCAAAAAAAACGAACTTGCTCCTATGTTTCCTCTTCTTATTCACAGATTCTGTAATTTCTGTTCTCTTCCTTTTCCCAATACATCCCTTCTCTTACCTTTTTGACCAATATAAATCATCTTATACTATTCATTATATTTTGATTCCTCAATCATCCCCCATCTTTCTATTAATTGTCTTTCTCTCTCCCTTTTTTCCACTCCTTTATAGTTTACTCCAGTCCCGTCTTCTATATCTCTAACAATGAAGAATCCCCTTCTTTTTTTCTTTTCATTTCGTTAATTCCATCACCCTCCCTCTCTTTTCTTCTACATCCATCATATACTTTCTTGATAACTCTCCTCCCTTTCCCTCCCTAAGTTTCGTCTCAAATTTCCACGCCTTCTTTCCCGCTCTAGTACTTAATTCATCCCTTTGCGCTTCTTCTCTCACCATATGTCCCACCTTCCTCGAGTCCACACCTAGTGTCCACCTTATATACCTTTTCTTGCAAACTCTCAATCTCTTTCTTTTCTTTCCATCCCCATATCTCTTCTCCATAACCTAATACTGGTAATACCAGTGTATCAAATAACCACATTCTTCTTTTCCAATTTTTTAACCTTCTTTTCCCTATCCTCCATATCTCTTACATTACCCCTGCTGCTTTTTTCATCCTTTCTCTTATTATCTCCATTTGTTTGCAAGGTATATCCCAAATATTTAACCTCTTTTACTTCTTCTAACATCAATCCCTTCCATCTCCCTGTCCATTCTTTCTTTCTTCCCCTCCTTTTCTAAACCTCATTATCTTTGTGATCAAGCCCGCCATTCCTTCTTCATCCTCTGTCATCAACACGATATCGTCCACGTATGCCAATGTATATATCTTTTCGTTCCTTATCCTAACTCCTCCCCATCCTTTCCTCTTCATTTCTTCTTCCAAGTCTGATATTAATATATTAAATAAAAGTGGGTTGAGAGGACATCTTCTTCTTACTCCTCTTATCAACCGGAAACTGTCTCCTTTCTCTCCTACCTTTACCCTACTTTTTGTCTACCTGAAAATTCCCGATACCCTCTTTATTAATCCCTCTCGTATCCCCTTTTTCACCATAACTTTCTCTATTTCGCCGGTCTAATGAGTCAAATGCCATCTTTAGGTCCACAAGCATTGCTATCATTGCCTCTTTCTCTCTTTTAATCCTTCAATTTATTAGATAGTTCGAAACATATATATTATCCATCACCTCCATCTCTTTTCTGAACCCTGTCTGATTCGGTGGCTCTATCTTGCTTTCCTTAACTTCTTTTTCCAACCTCTCCGATAAAACAGTCACATATACTTTATACAGTGTTGGCATCAGTGTCACTCCTCTATAATCTTTAGCCTCCTTTCCTGTGCCTTTCTTGACTATTGGTATCACTACTCCTTCTTTCCATAACTCTGGCCACCCCTTTCCTCTCCTATTATATTGCACATCATCCATAACCTCATCATTTTCTCTTCCATATTTTCCTTCTTTCCTAGCTTTTCATTCTATGTCCTCCTAGCAAATCCATGAAATATTTCTTCCATTCTACTATTTCAATATCCTGCTTCACTTTGATTCTTTTTTTCCCTCTCTATTTACTACCTGCTAAACCTCTTCTTCCATCCTAGCCCTCTCCGCCTTTTCCTCAAACCTTTTATTTTCCTCCTCTTTCTTTTGATCACACAACTCAGTACACTTTTTCTTTTTTCTCCTATATTCTTCTTGACTACTTTTCATTTTATCAATTTCTTATTTCCTTTCTGACCTTATTCTATTTCTCTCTACATTCCTCATCCCATTCACTTATATTCTCTTCTTTACAAACTTCTTTGTTGCTTGTGCATTCTGATACTCTTTTCATTTCTTCTATTATTAATTTCATCTCCTGGTCTACATTTCCCTCTCCAATTTTGACATTTCTGACCTTTTCCTTAGATTGTTCTTTTTTTTCTATTGACCCTTTTCGTGTTCTTATTACCTTTGATTTCTCCTTATCCATATTGTTTTTACTTTTTTCTCCCTCTAATATCACTGTCGTGGGAAAGTGATCCGTATCTAAATAATTTGCTACCTCTAGTTTCTTGACTTTCTCTCTTACCTTATCCTCCACTATCACATAATAAATTACCGTTCCCCTTTCTCTTCCTAAGCGTGTATATTTTCCCTTCTCCTCTCCCTCTATATTTCCATTCAAGATGAATCGTCCCAACTTCTTGGGTCCCAACTGTCCAAACCGCCCCAACGTGGCTCTCCTTCCTATTCCCTTCCTCCTCTATCTCCTCTTCACACAATAAAATCTCCTCCTATCAAGAGCCTAATCTCTTCTGTATTCTCTCCCATCATTTCTTTCATCTCCTGTGATTTCTCCTGCATATCACCGTTCACATAAACCCCCACTATCTTCCACTTCTCTCCTCACATCTTTACCTTTTCTACTATTAATCCTTCTTTTTGTTCTTTTTTTTCTTTTCTATCCTTCTCTGTTATACATTTGCTCCTCACTCCCATCACCATTCCTCTCATATCTCTGCCGCTTTCATTTTTTATCTTTGCATTCCGAACTTGTCATTCGTAACCTTTTGGTTACCTTCCCCTTACTCTTATGTTAGTCCTTTTCATCTAGATACGTTTCCATCATTACTGCTTCATCCCATTGCGCCAAATTTCTCATAAAGTCCCTATCCTTTCTATCCAATCCTGCTTTCTTTCCCATCTCCTTTTTCCCCTTACTTCTTTCCTCTTCCGCTATTTCCCTTCACTTATACTGCAGCTTCCTTTCTCGCGATGTCGAATTATCCTGTATTCTCTCCAAGTTTCCATATAACTCTTCTCTATCATCACTTCCCTTTCATGTTTCCATTTCTTTAGTTTCACTATTACCATTTTTTCTCCATTCCGCATTTTCTTTCCTACATTTCGCATTTCCTCTATCTCCACTTTAGCATCTATCTTTTTTAGCATATCTTCCGATTCTTTCTTCAACTTCTTCCCTTCTCAACTTAGACCATTCATCACTATATTTCTTTTTCTTTCTTCTCTCTCTTTCTTTTTTATTCCTTGTTCTACTTTTTTCAGCCTTTTCATCTTCTTATTTCGACTGTCCTCACCTCAGGATTCCCGTTTTGAGCTTTCTATTTTTTTTTATTCTACCTTCAAACTTCTCTACCTTTTTATCAGGCCCTTCCTGCTTTTCTAGTCTTTGTTCCAACTTCTGCATCCTTTCTTCTAACTTTTTCCTGACTTCTTCCCATTTCCTTATTTCTTTCCTAAGTTCGGCCATTTCCAAATCAGTTAAAAAATTTAATTTTTAAACCAAAAGACGAATTATCAACGAATCAGATAAATCTTTAACTAAATAGTAGAATTTTTAACTAATATAGATGAATTTGGAACCAAAAGTATAATAGTATACTCCTCAATTAAACAGAATTGAATTTGAACGAGTAAATAGTAAAACTTTCTTATCGGGTTCTATTGATTTAGTTTGCATTCAAGCGAAAAATGAAGTGAAGAGGGAAGATTCTTTGAAACAGGGGGAAAAAAAGGATATTTGAAAAAAAAGAAAATAGGGGAATAGTTTTCGACTACATTTTTTCCTTGATTTTTTTTTCAAATTCATTGACTTATTTATACATTCATTATTAAAAATCGCAAATGGTAAATTACAAGTAATAATTAGAAAATTATACTTTTGCTTTGGAAATTCATGTTTTTGGTTGAAAATTCAATTTTCTGTTGACAAAGTAATCTACTTTGAAGAAAATTCAACAATTTTAGTGAAAAGTCAATTTTTTGTTCGAAAATTCAACTATTTTATTGAGAGATTGTCTTTTTGGGTTGAAAATTCCACTTTTGTTGTAGAAAATTAATTTCTTTGGTTAACAATTTAACTATTTTTGCTGAAGATTCGTATTTTTTTTTTAGAAAATTAATATTCTTGGTTGAAAATTTATGTTTTTGAATAAAAATTCAATTATTTAATTAAAAATAAATCTACCTTGAATAAATTAAACAATTTTGAAAAAAAAACATTTTTTGAATAAAATTCAATAATTTGATTAGAAATTAATATCTCTTCGCTCGAAAATTCAACTATTTGTTTGAGAATGCATGTATTTTGTTAAAAATTCAATTTTCGTTTCTTGAAAATTGAACTATTTTATTTGAAATTTGATCCATTCCGACAACAAATCTCAAGGATTTAATAATAAATTCAAAATAGTACCTAAATGCAGTTGGAAATTCGTCTATTTGGTTTAAATATTAACAATTCAGTTCAAAATTCAGTTTTTTATTGGCGAATTTTTTTTTTTTATTGAGAACATAAATATTCAATTTTTGGTTGAAAATTTAACAATTTTCGTAAGAAGACGATTTTTTCGTTGAAAACTCAACTGTTTAGTTGAAATTTGTTCTTTGTGGGTAGAAAATAATACTTTTGCTGCAGAAATTCATATTTTTGGTTGAAAATTCAACTTTTTGGTAAAAATTCTATCTACTCTGTAGGAAATTCAACAATTTTAGTAAAAAGTAAATTTTTTTCATAATTCAACCGTATTGTTGAAAGCATTTTGTTTTTGGTTAAAAATTCCACTATTTTAGTTGAAAATTAATTGCTTTGATTAAAAGTTGAACTATTCTGCTGAAGATTTGTCTTTTTCGATAGAAAATAATTCTTTTCAGTTGAAAATTCATGTTTTTGAACAAAAATGCAATTATTTGGTTGAAAAGAAATTTGCCTTGAAAAAAATTTAACAATTTTGAGAAGAAATTTTTTGATGAAAATCCAATTATTTTTTTTAGAAATTAATTAATTTGTTGAAAATTTGTCTTTTTGGGTCAAAAAATTCAGATACTTTGAAAATTCATATATTTTCTTAAAATTACCTTTCTTCTAATTCATGTATTTGGTTGAAAATTTGTCCTGTTTGGAAAAAAATGAATCTTCCTGGTTGAAAATTAATTTTTTAAGGCGATGTCACGAGTGGGTCACGTGACTGGATTCTTACCTTACCGACACTTTTTTTAATTGTCAACTTATTTTCACACGAGCAGCCACATCGAGTTGAAAATTTGGGATAATAAATAAGAAGCACTAAGAAAGGCGGCTCTGGTCCTAAATTGTAACAATCATGAAAAAAGCTTTTTTTGTAAACAAATTTTTTTTGCTTTTTAATGATTATTACAATTTAGGACCACGGCCACCTTTCTTGGTGCTCCTTATTTATTATCCCAAATTTTCAACTCAATATGACTATTTGCGTGAAAATAAGTTGACGAATAAGAAAGTGCCGGTAAGGTAGGAATCTGATCACGTGACACACTGATCACATGGCCTTAAGTTAAAAATTCAAGTGACTGGTTAAAACCTGCACTAATTTGTTAAAAATTCATTTGTGGAGAAAAATTCGTGTGAGTCTAGTTTAGACGGAGCGATTCACCATAATTTGATGTAATCCAGAGTAATCCTTTGCAATCCGGACTGATTTTGAGTAATCCAGAGTAATTCTGTTTATAGTAGTAATCTGAAATAATCTGGGGTAATCTGAAATAATCCACCTCCACTGAACCGAATTTTTAAGACTTCTTATTTTTAGTATTAATTTTTAATTTTCAAGATTGGTTACCCCCCCCCCCCCCCCCCTAATTACAGGAAAGTTCCAGTAAATTAATATATTCAGAAAGGCGGAAATCGTTGGAATAGTTATCCAGAAAATCTCTGTAAATACTCGGGAATCTGAAAAACAAAGCGATACCGGAAGTGATGGTGTTTTTACTGGTACATGCACGGAGGCAGTTTCCGGTTCGAGCACTCGGTAATGCAGGCAGGGGACACTCATGGATTAGATCCTCGCTTTTCTGCAGTGTGCCGGTGAAAAATCGATTATTTAAATGTACCCGCGCACTCACGAATACGTTCAAATACAAAGAATGTCGACGCGAGAAACCAATGGGACCAAATGGGGGGGGAGCCTCTGAGGACGAGGATTGAGGATGGGAAAACGAATCGCGCCGTAAGGGGGGGGGGGGACCAAGACTCCGGTCAATTAAGTGCAGGAAATTAGAGTTTTAATTACGCAGTCATTCAGAAAATTACATCGGGGCTACGAAGAAGGCGCCGCCGCCACAACCACCGCCGTACAGACGATGACGCTCTTCATGGTCGCTACAGGGCGTTTCGATTAGTCGATTTTACTCTCTTGAGAAAAATCGCTTTCAAGTATTACAACGGATTTTAATTCGCCAGAAAACTCACTTCGCCAAACTCACTTGGTTGGAAATATAATTAGCTGTTGAATTTTTTAGGATTCAGGATTTTTGAAAAATATTTCGAGGTCGCTCAAGGTCATTTTGGGGTGAAAATGGCTA